>CM050163.1:498404310-498931810 GCA_027410445.1 Discoglossus pictus | reverse complement strand
TAACAGCTGCATGATGTTTGTTGCTATCATTGGAGAGAGGAGGGAGCAGGCAGGAGTCCAGAGCATTTGTTTTATAACTAGATAAGATTGAAATTGACATTATGCCTGACCCAGAAGCAAAAATCTTGCTTCATTCAATGCAACCACAGCTCTCTAGAAACATAAACACCTATCTCACACACACAACTTCAGCTAATGTATCATGGATCCTTCTAGGGTCCAGTAGGGGCATCAAAATGTTTTTCCCCAATTAACTATTAGAGTTATTACTTTTTACTGCATAGTTGTGCTCTTATATATTTTTTATGAAGCACTTATGAATATCTTGCACAAGGGTACTTTATATAGCCTTCAGTTTAAAAAAGAAATACAATAAATACCAACAAGCACTTTTGTTACTGACATTTATTTGCTGTTATATAAATGATATATATATTCTAATGAAATGTATTTTATTCATATTTTTACTGAAGTAGTATGCACATGAATACACAACAAGTGTTGAGTCTCTTGTATGATAATTATTCATTTATACAAATGAATAATGAGAACCATTTCTCAGCTCCACTGCTCTTGGATTAATAAAGGACTACTATGAGGTTCCCCTTCTGGATCGCTACCTTGTCGTGGTGAAGGGGCTTGCGTTCTTCAATGAAGCTGTGAACCATACGATATAGGGTCACCCAAAGTGGGCAGGTCATAGCAGAGAGGTCAGACAAATTGCGGTCCCAAAGGTTAACTAGGTTCCGTATCCCCTCACTGACATCACTTTCCTTTTATCTAATGAAACAAAGAAGGAAATGGCAACCCACTCTTGTATCTTTGCCATGAAACCTTATGGATTAGCACAACCAGATACAAGTTGTGCCTGGCGCTCTGTGGTCCATTGGGTCACGGAGAGTTGGCTATGACTGGACAACAACAACTATAAAGTTATAATTACTGACTTTTGGACCTGCTGATATTTTAAAGATTTTTTAATTGAAAGGTAATATTTAAAACATTTTCTCATGTTGGAGATCTGGCTGGTGTTGTTCGCCCTGCTAAAGATCTGTCCTTTGTTCAAATGTTTGTTTTTCCCACATTACCACTACATTTTGTTGGGTGGGGAAAAAGATGATGGTTTGTTTTTGCTACCGCAGAGACAGACAGGCAGACTATAATCCTAATTCACGTAACAAAGCAGATTAAAATTATATCTTAGCAATGATTAATTTTAGAAACAAATAGCTATACAGAGCTAGTTCTTCATGCTCTTTAAGAATATCAAAAACAACAACCTCATATTGGGGCTATAGAATCACTCTTAAACAAACTTACATAATTGCTATGATATTAATGTGTGTGAAATTTTTCCCACTAAATAATTAGCATAGAAGCCTAAGGCATTTTATTTCAAAGAAATATATCCTCATCCCTAGAATGAAAAGAAAAAATAAGTGCAACACCGAAGAAAAACAGAATACATATACTGTAATTCTTTGAACAAAGCAAAACCCTTAAGCTGGAACTATATGAAACCAATTGTAACAGCCCATTTTTCGCTTGGCTTGAAAAGGTTGCTAGACCAATCTTACCCAAAGGTTTACTAGGTTCTGTATCCCCTCACTGACATCACTTTCCTTTTATCTAATGAAACAAAGCGTTTCAATTGCGGTTTAACAGCCTAGTTAGCTACACTTGATGAATTAATTAGATATGTGGAATCTCCATAGACAGGGCTTGATCTGCAGCTTACTGCAAGTTTAAATCCAGTCAGGAACCTAGCCTAGTCCAGGGACTGGGAGCAAACTGGGTATCACTGTTTTCTAGTGGAACTGATCGTCCTTAAATTGGTACTACCATCAAAATATTTTTATTGGCCTAGTGCAATATGTATACCCTCAAACACATTGTCAATTTAAAATAATTGCCCAAAATATGAAAGTTTAACCCAGAACACTCAGGTGACCTGGTAAAATGGTTCCTGCGGGCTCAGGGCATATAGTCAGGGCTTGGGAAACATCAGCAAACATAACACTTTAGCAATTGGACCTTGGTCCTACACTCATAACAACATTGATAAGAGTTCTTAAGAATTGTCTGTTAAGGGCCATTACAAAGGCCTTTGTCCAACTGGCCCAGTCATCAGACCCAAAGGTCCAACAGTGCTGGGTTTGTGAACCCAGTATTTAGCAATTATATCGAGACAGCAATTAATGGTTAGGGTCTTATGCTGCAACAGCAATATAACATCTGATCAAATATACATCTTCTTCTTGGAAATATCTCTACATTTCTGGCTTTACATTGCTATGTACAAGTCATACAATATAAGCAGGTCTGTACCCATCAATCTCTATTTTGCTTTGAATGAGCACTGCATGTACCACACAAAACAAGCATGTACCACACAAAACAATTTTGTTTTTAAAAATAGGAATTTATGAAGACTTTGTTTTTGAGTACAAGAATCCATGTTATGTTTGTTATATCACACCATGAGATCTGGATGATGGGGGTGTTTGTTGTTATCAAAGGAGGGAGGGGTAGGGAAAGAGAGGACATGCATGTTCAGAACTTTTGTTTGATAACTAGCTAAGATTGAAATTGCCAGCTCAGCCATTCCGCTCACTGGTCCAGAAGCAGGCATCTTGCATCATTCAATGCAACTGCAGCTTTCCAGAAGTGTAAATTATCCTCTCTCACACATAAATTAAACCAATGTATCATGGATGCCTCCAGGGACCAGCAAAAGCATCAAAATTTATTTTTGTCAAATTAACAGCTAGCTTTACGGACTTTTCCTGATTAAGTATGTTCTTAGTCAGAATGTAAGGTTTCAAAGATATTTATTTTCATTCTGCCACAGTCCTTTAATTTTATTTTACATATCTCTCACGGAACCTGTAAGGGTTTGTAGGTTTGTAGGTGTTCGGCTGGGGGCCATCAGGGGTGAGGGTTGGTGTAGGTATACAGGTGCGGACCGCCAAGGGTATTAAAAAAAAACTGTTTGACAGCACTCGGGTCCCTCCAGAGAACGGCCTCAGTGCATTGCCCCACCTGCACCGGTGGTAGTTCCGCTGTTCAAGTCATCCACTAAGAAGGCAGGCCTCGACCTGTTAATTTCTATTTTGCTTTAAAAGACCACTGCAGTTCAATAAATAGACACGTGTGTGTCAAGTATCTAACAAACTAACAATATTAGCCCCTCTGTAAGCCATGAACATAAAACATTTTTTCTGAAATCTTCTTTATCAAACATTTTGTTTCTGAGTATAGGAATCCATTTTTTTACTTCCATATAAATCTTATTTTCTAATCAAATTTATTTTTTTCCTATTTTTTATTGAAGTAGTATGCACATAAATACACAACAAGTGTTGAGTCTCTTGTATGATAATTTTTAATTTATACACATGAATATCACAAAATAAATGAGATTCATTTCTCAGATCCACTGCTCTTGGATTAATAAAGGACTACTATAAGGTTCCTCTTCTGGATCGCTACCTTGTCGTGGTGAAGATGCTTGCATAGTTGAATCTGTGAGCCATACCATGTAGGGTTACCCAAGGTGGGCAGGTCATAGCAGAAAGGTCAGACAAATCGCAGTGCTTTTTAGAAGGAAATGGCAACCCACTCCACCCACTTTGCCATGAAAACCTTATGGATTAGCACATCCAGACACAAGCTGTGCCTGGCATTCTGTGGTCCATAGGCTCACAGGGAGTCAGATATAACTGAATAACAACTATGACGTTATAATTAATGACTTTTGGATCTGGTGAGATTTTAATGATTTTTTAATTAAAAGTTAAGTTTAAAAACATATTCTCATGTTGGAGATCTGGCCTGTGAGGTGTGCCCTGCAAAAGATCTGTCCTTTGTTCAAATGTTTGTTTTTCTCACATTACCACAAAATTTTGTTGGGTGGGGAAAAAGATCTAACAATCTGATGATTTGTAGTCTGTAATCCTAATTCGTATACCAAAGCAGCAAATTAATATTGTGGGGGGTGGGCACTCATTTGTATCATTTGCAGTAGAAGAACACTGATTATCTGAGCAATTATTCATTTTATGTATAGCTAGTTCTTCATTCTCTTTAAGAATAACAAAAACAATAAACTCATATTGGGGTGATAGAATCCCTCTTAAAAAAAAGTTAAATACTTGCTATGATATTAATGTGTATAAAATTAAAAACAGTTTTCCGACTAAACAATTTTCATAGAAGCCTAGGGCATTTTCTTTCAAGAAAATATATCACCATCCCTAGAATGAAAAGGAAAAATAAGTGCAACACCCCAAAAAAACGATCCAAACCTGTAACCACGTAGTTTGAAACAGGCCTAACAGCCAATAAAAAGCGGGGAACCGCAATTAACACAGGAGGGTTTTTTAAGGGCACTAAAACTGTAAATAATTGATTGTGCTGTAGCGGAACAAGTGAACACACAGGTCTAGGTGTTGGTGGGTTCGTTAGCATTGGAGAGAGAGAGAGAGAAAGAAGGAGCTTTGTCATTTTTGGGATATTTTCACCTCTGATATATATTAACCCTTAATATACAACACACATAATTACTGATATATGATACATAATTCACACATATAGATTTATATGTACACATAGCTATTCATAGTGGTAAGCCATAGCACATCTACACCCCCACTCCCCCCATACAATAACTATACTACACATAATACTCACATGCTTGTTTTAACTCATAAACATACATGTACATATTATATTTATCCTTATTTTAATTTCATAAATCATAGGAGGGTAGAGGAGGGGAGGAGGAAAGTGAAGAGAGAGAGAGAGGGAGACATCAGAGGGGGAAAGTGAGGAAAGTGAGGAGAGTGAGAAGAGGTAGAGAGTGAGGAGAGCTAAGTATGGCAAGAGGGAGAACCAGTTCAGGGAGGTCAGGTGGAGGAGAGCAGCATGGGGGGGGGGGAGGGATGTGCCCCCACATTTAGGCACATAAGGAGTAGGGCCAATGGGTCAGGGGCCTGATTCCAGAGGGGGAGGTAGTGGGGATGAGGGACCGGCCTCAGGGAGAGGACAGGGAGGCCAGGAACCCCAGGCACAGTTGGTAGGGCATGAGGCTGTGGCAAAGTACAGGGCCCCCAATTATAGCCCAGAGGAGATGGACATCCTCCTAATGAAAATTAGTGCCCGCTAACGGATCATACATTTAGTGAGAGATGTGCCAAAAAGAGAGAGGTTAGCCAGAAGGCAGAGGCCTGGAGTCATATTGCTGTTAAACACAAGTATGATGACAGCCGGCTCAAGGTAAAGAGGAAGATGGCAGAGGAGGCAAGAGCTGCACGTGCAACTGTTGGTTGGCCGCCAGCCAACATCCCTTATTGTAGATGGGAGTCGACCCTGAGGGGGTGGATTGAGCCAGCGGCAGTGGTGGGTCTACCAGGACAAGTGGACATGGGTGTGCCAAGAACTATGTAAAGTGAGTATCATATAACACCACACACATTGATGTATGAAATTGTGTTTGTGTGTGTGTGGGGGATGGGGTGGACAAATACCCAGCAGATAACATGATGTTTATATGTATGTATAAATAAGCTTGTACTCTGGCTTGTACTCAATGAGCTTTATCCCCCTAGAATTATTCTGGCTTCTACACCACTGGCCACACACATAGATAATTGACATACAATAACACTGTTAGCCCTATGGTTATGACTGTAGATATATTGGGCATCAATAACCATGTAAATCCTGGTAGCAAACATCATTTTCATAATTTGTATCAATGAAATGTCTGGCCAATACCTGCAGTTCAAACAATTCTGAGTACAATTTGCTATTATATCAAGATTGATTTGACAATCAAAAGAGAGTACATGTCTGGGTGTGCACACTGCAGCATATGTGGATACTAACTCTGTAGGACTGCATGTGCATGTCATACATTGTCCTAACCTGGACCATGCCTCAGCTGCATGTTAACATCCATTGGGAACATGTCACAGATTGGTCAGTCTCACACACTGCACAGCAGATCCAGCAGAGCACGTGTCTGATGCACATGCAGATAGCACACCGCACCTGCAGTACACATATTCATATGAGCCACGATCAACAATGCTCATTATGCTCACAAGCACCACATTCAATCACAGGTGACCATGATGTCAAGGATATGGAAATACATAGCTGTCAATTGTGTAGGCAAAGCAACTCAAATATATTTTGTCTTCCATTTCAATGCCCTCTCAAGCATCATCCAGCCTGCCCAGCTGTTCTAGCCCCTTCCACAGGCCATTTCCTGGCCCCAGCCATTATCACAGCTACCACCTGCTCCAACAACATTGCGTCCATGGCAGCCCACAACTGCTTCCACAAAATGGGGTCCCCCAACGTGGCTGAACACCCAATGGGCTCCCCCAACATGGCCCAACACCCCAGCCCTCCTGCCGAAAACCCCAGGCCCTGCAGTACTCACCTCAGGCTCTGCTGCCACCACTTCCGGCCCTGCTGCCGTCGACTCAGGCCCTGCTGCCTACACCTCTGGCCTCAATGCCGTCACCTTTGGCCCCAATGCCGTCAACATCAGCCATAATGCCATCAACACCACCACTCCTTACATTGAAATCATGGCCCTTTTTACCAGGTCATGGCACGTAAGAAGCAAAAAAATTAGACTCCGGTTGCTAAGAAGGCAGTGTAGGCTCACACATACCCTCCTGGCGAGCACCCGATCTCTGAGGTGAAGAGGCACAACTGAAGGATGGAGATATATGAGGAACAATTTATGAGGAGCCAAATCTTTTCGACCATGAAGTCATGTTCTTCATTTTCGAGCAGCACAATACTATCTTGTTAGTGAACACTCAACCCAGTTCCCAACAGGCATTCAATCAGTGTCATTTACCACTGCACATGGATCTGAAATGCAATGTATGACTACATATATCTTCACTAATGAACATGACTGATGTGAGTTTCAATTATAATGAATAGTATTCCGGCTTTAAAGTTGCATGGTCCCATTAGGATTTGCTATTTCAAACCAGTAGTTATACATGCATTTGTATTGCATTTCATCCCATTAACAGTATGAAATTGGGATTAATGTATTTCAAGTCGTTCAAATAAAATGGAGGATTTTTTTGGTTTGACATCAGGATCAAAGTACATGTGTTTAAGGGTTATGTGAACAGTGTAATCTGTCTGGCCTTGGTACCACCCATATACCAGTGAGATGTGATGTCAGCATGGCTCAACTATTCCATGTAGATAGATAACAGCTTATGATTGTTCTACCACCTCCTCTTTATGTTTTCCAGATTCCTATCATCTATTTGTGAATCAGCAGTAATGTATGTAAACATACTGTGTGTGGAATTGATTAGTATCACATGATCCATGATTTCTAGCATCTGTTAAATATGGCAGATGGAGACCATGTGGTTGCTTTATGGGCATTAATGGTTATTTCTATGAAATTAAGTGTTATATGATGTTCCTATGTCATATCCGATTATGGTTACTGTGGTGTCCTGACCACATGTGACTCTAGTAGATGCTATGCATTATTCTTACGATGTTGTCTAACAGTTAACCCGTTAGCTGTCCTTTGATTGTCCACAGCCTCTTGCCCTTGCGGTATCTGCACAAACTGCACCCATGGTATTAATGCACAATCTTGTCTATTTCTGATTGTGCTCTGTGTATGAAATAAAGCTTTTTATACCGTTCTAACCGTGTCAGTGTGTTTTCAATGGTTGGGTTTATGGGACATCTACAAACATCACATGTGTGTCACATTCCTTATATGTAAACTTATGAGCATAAGTTACTATGTAATAGATCAATACATATAATAATAATAATAATAATAATAATAATAATAGTAATAATAGCATTAGATACCATATAATAATATTATTTATCATATATAATCATAAAGGGTTAATATATATGCAAATGTCCAATTAGTAATATTGTTAAGGACTTAAGGACAGAACAACAAATAATCAAATGTTCCCCTGGTACTTGATCTTTGTGGTGTGGCAGTGTAATTTGGCCACTATTTGTTTTCCCAATGTAAATGTGATGAGCGAGATGTATATGCAATCATATATATATTCCAGGGTCCACAATGGAGCCTCTGTGAGTGAGGAAGGGCTAATATGGCATCTGTTTCATGTTTTTGTGTTGCAATTTAATCAGGTAGTGTGTCTTTCTTTGCTTTATGCATCTTGCAGCAAGGCTTTTCATATTGGCATATGAATGACTATTCCAATATATGATAAAATAACATAATTTTTAAAGGAATATTTAATCTGGGAGTGTGTCTTTAATTGCTTTCTGCATGTTGCAGCATGGCTTTTCATATTGGCACATGCATGACCATTCCAACATATTAAAAAAAAAAAGCCTATTTTTGATTGGGGGATTATTATTTTAAAGTCCATTGTTGTGTTTACATTGTCTTTTGTTGAGAATTTGTCTTTAAACCCTTTGCGGGTCCTATTTGGAGGCAATAATGTTTTTGCCTCCATTTGCGGGTTCCGGGCATGAACGCCAGGGCGTGTTTGGAAATTTGTTGCAATTTAATAGCGTGATTGGAAGGTAACAGTTTGACAGAACAAAGGATTTGTGGCCGTGAGTTCAAATTTCAATGTCCCATAGTGTTTTTTTCACCCTTAACCCGCAGATCGTTAGGGGGTTGCTTTACGGGGCCAATTTAGTAGCCGTAAGCCTTGCGGGCTACGTTACTGGCTGCGGTTTTACACATTCAGGAAATTTAATAGGGCTGATAGTCTCTTTAGAATTGTCTGTTATAGGCCATTACAAAAACCTTTGTCCAACTGGCCACTGTGGCTAGTATACATAGGGGCCCAGTCATCAGGCGCAAAGGTCCAACAGTACTGGGGTTTGTGACACCAATATTTAGCAATTATCACAAGACCGCAAAATAATTTTAGTATCAAATGCTGAAACAGCAGAATAGCATCTGATCAAATATAAAGCTTCTTGGAAATATCTCTACATTTCTGGGTTTATATCACTGTGTACAAGTCATGCAATATAAAGGCAGGTCTGTGCCCATCAATCTCTATTTTGCAATAAAGGAACACCTGCAGTTAAAGGAAAAAAAATACACTTGTTTGTATGTACCACATAAATCTGAAGTTTTTTGAAGACTTTGTTTTTGAGTACAAGAATCCATTGTTTGTTATATCACACCATGAGATCTGTATGATGGGGGTGTTTGCTGTTATCAACGGAGGGTGACGTAGGCAAAGAGAGGACATTTAGAGATACAGAACTTTTGTTTGATAACTGGATAAATTGAAATTGACACCACCGTGCGCTCCCCCTCACTGGCACAGAAGCAGGCACCTTGCATCATTCAATGCAACTACAGCACTCCAGAAGTGTACAGTGCCTTGCAAAAGTATTCACCCCCCTTGACTTTTTACATATATTTTTTTTAATTACTGCCTTAAGTTCAATGTTTTGTTAATCTGAATTTTATGTAATGGATCAGAACACAATAGTTTAAGTTTGTGAAGTGAAATGAGAAAAATATAAACATAAAAAAAAATTTCGAAATAGAAAACAGAAAATTGGCATGTGAGTATGTATTCACCCCCTTTCGTATAAAACCCATAAAAAGCTCTGGTGCAACCAATTACCTCCAGAAGTCACATAAATAGTGAAATGATGTTCACCTGTGTGCAATCTAAGTGTCACATGATTTGTCATTACATATACACACCTTTTGTGAGAGGCCCCAGAGGCTGCAACACCTAAGCAAAAGGCACCACTAACCAAACACTGCCATGAAGACCAAGGAACTCTCCAAATAAGTAAGGGACAATGTTGTTGAGAAGTACAAGTCAGGGTTAGGTTATAAAAAAATATCTAAATATTTGATGATCCCCAGGAGCACCATCAAATCTATCATAATTAAATGGAAAGGACATGGCACAACAGCAAACCTGCCAAGAGACAACCTCCCACCAAAACTCACGGACCGGGCAAGGAGGGCATTAATCAGAGAGGCATCACAGAGATCTAAGGTAACCATGGAGGAGCTGCAGAGTTCCACAGCAGAGACTGGAGTATCTGTACATAGGACAACAATAAGCCGTAAGCTCCATAGGGTTGGGCTTTATGGCAGAGTGGCCAGAAGAAAGCCATTACTTTCAGCAAAAAAAACAAAATGGCACGTTTTGAGTTTGTGAAAAGGCATGTGGGAGACTTCCAAATGTATGGAGAAAGGTGCTCTGGTCTGATGAAACTAAAATTGAACTTTTCGGCCATCAAAGAAAACGCTATGTCTGGCGCAAACTTAACACATCACCCAAAAGAACACCATCCCCACAGTGAAACATTGTGGTGGCAGCATCATGCTGTGGGGATGTTTTTCAGCAGCTGGGACTGGGAAACTGGTCAGAGTTGAGGGAAAGATGGATGGTGCTAAATACAGGGATATTCTTGAGCAAAACCTGCACCACTCTGTGCATGAGTTGAGCCTAGGACGGAGGTTCACCTTCCAGCAGGACAATGACCCCAAACACACTGCTAAAGCAACACTTGAGTGGTTTAAGGGGTAACATGTAAATGTGTTGGAATGGCCAAGTCAAAGCCCAGACCTCAATCCAATAGAAAATCTGTGGTCAGACTTAAAGATTGCTGTTCACAAGTGCAAACCATCCAACTTGAAGGAGCTGGAGCAGCTTTGCAAGGAGGAATGGGCAAAAATCCCAGTGGCAAGATGTGGCAAGCTCATAGAGACTTATACAAATCGACGTGGAGCTGTGATTGCTGCAAAAGGTGGCTCTACAAAGTATTGACTTTAGGGGGGTGAATAGTTAATCACATTGACTTTTTCTGTTATTTTGTCCTATTTGTTGTTTGCTTCACAATAATAATAAAAAAAAAAACTCTTCAAAGTTGTGGCATGTTCTGTAAAATAAATGATGCAAATCCTCAAACAATCCATGTTAATTCAAGGTTGTGAGGCAACAAAACACGAAATATACCAAGAGGGGTGAATACTTTTGCAAGGCACTGTAAATACTCCTCACACACAACTTCAACCAGTGTAACATGGATCCCTCCAGGATCCAGCAGAGACATCAAAAAGTATATATTTTTTCAAATTAACAACTAGCTATATGGCCTTTTCCTGATTAAGTATGCTCTTAACCAGAATTCAAGGTTTCACACTTATTTATTTACATTGTGCAGGAGTCCTAATTTTACATATATTTCCCAGGGCTTGTAAGGGTTTGTTATGATATGTGGCAGCTCTCTGGCTGGTGTGGGTGAATGAGATGGAGAGATCTTTGAAATTATAAGGGATTCATATTATGAGAGCAGATGGGTAGAGGTTTGTTGTAATTTCTCCTTAGTGCACCTTTGGAGACGTATATTATCATTTTGTTATCTTTATTATTATTTCATGCATCTTATTCACCAGCGCGGAAACATTTCAAGGGGCCACTTTTCTGTCATTGCAGTGATGGAGCTACTGCACAAACATTTAGAAAGATTAATCTGAATTCAGAGAAGAACCATAAAGGCCAGTCTTGTCTGCCCATTCTGTCTAATAAGTATAGGTAAATTCCTTAACTTTGTTTGACCATACCACTTCCTCTGGAAGTCTATTCCACTTATTTACTACCATCTTATTGAGTTCATTCTACTTTTCAAAGCATGCCTTTAGCACATGGATCAGCCCCAGGTGGACCTACTGCAACAAGAATTAAGAGGCACAGAAAACTGAAGCCTCTCATCCACCATTGACCCAAAGATGTTTTGCCATAGTTTCAATTTTTTTATGAGGTTTCTGTGACCAATAACCAATACTTATAAAACTCTGACAGGAAGTGAACTCTCCATCTTAATCAAAGTGGATAGGTAACAATTTTCTTGTGAATAAACTTGTTTGGTAAGCTAGCAAAGCCAAACATGGTGTGAGGAATTGACTCTGCTGGGTTTTGAACCCTGGTCCCCCGGCTGCTATACCTCTTCCCTACCACTGCGCCGGCCTGCCTTTTGTGAATTTCATTGAGATCTGATAAGCTTGACTCTGCTAGCAATAGTATCAGTACCTAAGTCTCTTCAGCTGTGTCTGGTCAGGTGTCTGGTCCTTGGCCTATATAAGGCACTTCCTGTCAAATGTACCTTGCCAGATTATTGTGTGGTTCCTGATCACTTCAATAAAGCTTGTTCCTGTTTCACCTACAAATTGCTGAACTGGATTATTGCTGACCTTGGCTGCTGGTCTCCACAACCTTGTGATTCCATATCATTACAGAATAATCTAGACGCTTTCATGGAGACCGCCGGGTCAGATTCTGCATTGGCCCAGCAGGTTGCTTTATTTGCAAGAACTGTGCAGACCCAGGCACAGACCATTCAAGTGCTGCAGGACCAGATAGCTGAACTGCAAAATAAAATTCAGTCAATGCACAGTGAGTATACCAGCTACAGGGCACGAGATGTTGCGGCTGCTACTGGTACACCTGCACAAGATGCCCGCTTGCCCCTACCAGAAAAGTTTGGAGGAGATTGCAAAAAATTTAGGGGTTTCCTAAATCAATGCCGTTTGCACTTCATGATGTTAGCTCAACGATTTCCATCTGAAAGAGAGAAGATGGGATTTATTTTTTCCTTATTCAAAGATGAAGCCCTGGCTTGGGGCTCCCCTCTTCTGGAACAGGACAGTCCAGTCTTGGGTAATCTAAATGACTTTCTTGAGGCCATGTGCCTAGTTTTTGATGACCCAAATCGATGTGCTACAGCAGAAGCCACTCTCCTTCATTTGCATCAAGGGAGGCGCTCTGTGGCTGAATATGCTGCTGAATTCAGACAGTGGGTTGCTGATACTACCTGGAACCAATCAGCCCAGAAGTTCCACTTCAGAAAAGGTCTCTCAGAAGCCTTTAAAAGATGAGCTAGCTCGTGTTGATCTTCCTGCTGACTTTGATGCATTTGTGCGTTCGGATACTGTCTGAAAGAAGATTGGAAAGACAGGGCTCTTTTAGACCAAGTACTACTCCAATTTCCTATTCAAGAACTTCTACTCCGATCCCACAAACACCTACAGACTCTGAGCCAGAGGCTATGCAGGTAAATCGAATAAGAGGGCCATTATCCAACGAAGAAAAACAGTGACGACGCACTCACAATTTATGCCTGTATTGTGGTAGTGCAGGGCACTATGCCATCAATTGCCCTAGCAAATCCAAAAGAACAATAGCTATGGTGGCTGAGGGTGCACAGATTCAACACCAATCCCAGATTTCAGATCAACTGGATTCTGTCACACAACCCTTGTTTTCTCTGGCTCATGGTGAAGAGGGTATGTTGACTCAACATCCTCATTTTGTGGTGCCTATCACGTTGCAATGTGGTGATCGTAAAATTTCAACTACAGCTATGATAGATTCTGGAGCAGGCGGAAACTTTATGGACATTAAATTTGCAGCAGGAAATAGAATTCAGTCTATCCCTAATTCTTCACCTGTGTTAATGGAGACAGTTGACGGTTCTCCACTTACGTCAGGCCCAGTTACACATGAGACTGTGCCCTTAATGTTGACTGTGGAAGTGAATCACCATGAGGCTATCTCTTTCCACCTAATTCCCTCAACACAGTTTCCAGTGATTTTGGGGGTACCTTGGCTTGCTCTGCATAACCCACAGATTGATTGGAAGATCAGAACTTTGTCCTTTCCTTCAGAACACTACTTAATGAATTGTCAACCCTCTAAGGTAACACCTGTTGCCACAACAATTAATGAAATGGTTGCTACAAACTTGACTAAGCTTCCTCTACAATATCGGGATTTTGCAGATGTCTGTGATAAGAAGAATGCTGATCAGCTTCCACCACACAGGCCTTATGATTGCCCAATAGAGCTGTTGCCTGGGGCTACTATCCCATTTGGCTGTATATATTCCCTTTCTGAGCCTGAATTGAAAGCTCTTCGTGAATACCTACAAGAAAATCTTGCCAAAGGCTTTATTCGACCATCTACTTCTCCAGCAGGAGCTCCTATTTTCTTTGTAGAAAAGAAAGATGGCAGCCTACGGCCATGCGTTGATTACAGGGACATTAATAACATCACTGTTAAAAACCGCTACCCCTTGCCTCTGATTCCTGAACTTTTGGAGAGACTTCGCTCAGCTAAAATATTTACGAAGCTTAATCTTCGGGGGGCATATAATCTGGTTCGCATAAGACCCAATGATGAATGGAAAACAGCTTTCAGAACCAGGTACGGGCATTACGAATATCTAGTAATGCCTTTTGGGCTGTGTAATGCCCCTGCAACTTTCCAGCATCTTATCAATGATGTACTACGAGATCTCCTGGATCAGTTTGTTGTGGCATATTTGGATGATATCCTAATATTCTCTGATATTCTTGAAAACCACAGAAAACAGGTCCGTATAGTTCTAGAGCGCCTTCGTACCCACCGCCTATACATTAAACTAGAAAAATGTGAGTTTGAACAAACAGAAATTCAATTCCTGGGGTATGTAATAACTCCCAAAGGTTTAAGTATGGACGCAAGTAAAATTAAAGCTGTGCTGGACTGGCCCATCCCCAAGAATGAAAAAGATGTTCAGAGATTTGTGGGGTTTGCCAATTTTTACAGGCGTTTCATTAAGAATTTCTCTGCTGTTATTACACCGATCACTGAACTCACACGTAAAGGGACTCCTTTTCAGTGGTCCGATAAGGCGGATACCGCATTTTCCCGATTGAAGACTCTCTTTACCTCTGCCCCTGTCCTGGTACATCCTCAGCCGGAATTACCATTTATTGTGGAAGTTGATGCTTCTGATTCAGCTGTTGGTGCTATACTGTCTCAAAGGACTGGACCTAAGATGCTGTTACATCCGTGTGCCTTCTATTCCCGCCAGATGGTGCCAGCAGAAAGAAACTATGACATAGGGAATAAAGAACTATTGGCTATAAAAGCTGCCTTCACCGAATGGAGACATCTCTTGGAGGGAGCTACCCATCCAATTACTGTCCTCACAGATCACAAAAATCTGGAATGTATTCGATCAGCAAAGAGACTGTCAGCCAGACAAGCACGCTGGTCCCTATTCTTCTCGAGGTTTAATTTTTTGGTTACATACCGTCCTGGCTCCAAGAATGGTAAGGCGGATGCCTTGTCTAGAATAGCTGACCCCCTCCATACTACCGTAACCAAGACCACCATCTTGCCGGAGGATATATTTATAGGAGTTACATTTCCTTCTGATCTGATGTCTCGCATTAAAAAGGGCTACGCTGAAGACACAGTTCTTCGTGATCCTCCTCGTGACCTCCATATGACGATGCTTAATGGGTTTTGGATTTTTCAACAACGTCTGTTTGCTCCGGAGTCAGTGCGACTGGACCTTTTACGTCTCTACCATGACTCAAAACCAGCAGGTTATCCAGGAATCCGAAAGACGCAAGACCTACTTGCCCGATCCTTTTGGTGGCCGAAGTATCATGAGGATGTTAAGAAGTATGTATCCTCTTGTGATGTATGTGCCAGACATAAGACTCCTCGCTCATCCCCTGTTGGCTTGCTTCAGCCTCTTCCGATTCCTCATCGTCCCTGGGGATCTATATCCATGGACTTTATTGTGGAACTACCTTCCTCTAAGGAACACGCTACCATTCTTGTTGTTGTGGACAGGTTAACTAAGATGGGTCATTTCATACCAGCTCGTGGTCTCCCTTCAGCTAAACAGACGGCTGACCTGGTTATTCGGGAAATATTTCGCTTGCATGGAGTGCCTGATGAAGTAGTTTCTGACAGGGGAGTGCAGTTTACATCTCGTTTTTGGAAACATTTTTGTTCTAATCTAGGTATTAATGTAAATCTGTCGTCAGCTTTTCATCCACAAAGTAATGGACAGACTGAGCGAACCAACCAGACTTTGGAGCAATATTTGCGGTGCTATATTAATTACCTGCAGGATGACTGGCTGGATTTTCTACCCACGGCGGAGTTTGCCTATAACAATGCCCAACACTGCTCCACTTCTTTGAGCCCATTTTTTGCCAACTATGGTTACCATCCGACCTTTCTAGTCAGTCTCCCAATTACTACTTCCATTCCTGATGTCACTGACCGGCTAACCGCCTTACGTGATTCCCAAGCACTGTTGAAAGAGACTCTTTTGGAGGCTCAGGAATGTTACAAAAGAGCTGCTGATAGGCATAGAAAGGAGGCCACAGTCTATCACGTTGGTGACAAGGTGTGGCTGTCAACAAAGAATCTTAAGCTTCGGATTCCTTCTCATAAATTGGGTCAAAGGTTCATGGGACCTTTTGAGATCATCGCTCAGATCAATGCTGTCACTTTCCGTTTGCAACTCCCGAATTCCATGAAAATACATCCAGTGTTTCACGTTGCACTGCTTTAAACCTTTTCATGAAAATACTTTCCCTGGCCGAGCCCTGCCTGCCCCACCTCCAGGTGAGGATGAGTACGAAGTGGAAAAAATTCTTGACTCCAGGATCTTCCGTAACAAGCTTCAGTATCTGGTTCGCTGGAAAGGCTATGGTGAGGAGGAGAGTTCGTGGGAACCAGTGGACAATATTCACGCTCCTGATCTCCTTCGGTCTTTTCATGTGCAGTACCCTGCTAAACCAGGTAATAGGGCATCCAGAGGCTGCACCTATAGAGGCGGGGGTAATGTGAGGAATTGACTCTGCTGGCTTTTGAACCCTGGTCCCCAGGCTGCTATACCTCTTCCCTACCACTGCGCCGGCCTGCCTTTTGTGAATTTCATTGAGATCTGATAAGCTTGACTCTGCTAGCAATAGTATCAGTACCTAAGTCTCTTCAGTTGTGCCTGGTCCTTGGCCTATATAAGGCACTTCCTGTCAAATGTACCTTGCCAGATTATTGTGTGGTTCCTGATCACTTCAATAAAGCTTGTTCCTGTTTCACCTACAAATTGCTGAACTGGATTATTGCTGACCTTGGCTGCTGGTCTCCACAACGTTGTGATTCCATATCATTACACATGGCCTTCATGTTGCCCCAATACATAGTTTCATAAGATATTTACAGTCAAAATGACCAGGCATCTCAAAAACCTGACCTGTAATACTGCTACCAAATACACAGGTTGGCTCAACCTTGCAGGGGTTAATGGTATATGGAAATGGTTGCTTTTATGAATGATGAATGGAAACTACAACTAGTTTTGAATAGGTGATGTTTTAATAAAATATGTTTTAATGAACTCCATGTAGTTCTTGCATTAAGCGTCACCTACCCTAGAGCTCCTGCATAAAAGTTCTCATGTTTGTGCAATAAACTAACTACATTTGCAGATACACTGTCAGAATAAAACATTTACATTTTTTTTCAGTCTCTGTTTGAGTATAGAAGGATCCATGATTCGCTTGCTGAAGTTTTTGCTTACTTGAAATCTCAAGCTCATGTTGGTGAAAGAAATGGTGAGATCGTGAGGAATGAATTTCACATTTCTCACATTACCACTTGTTTTGTTGGGTCGGGAAAGGGATCGAACTACCTGGTGGTTTTGTTTTTGCCACCACAGAAACATAGCAGCAGACTGTAATCCTAATTAACACACCAAAGCAGCAAATCAATATTAAGGGTTACTCATTTGTATAACAATGCAGCAGAAGCAACACTGATTATCTCAGCAATGATTCATTTTAGAAACATTTGGCTATTCATAGATAAGTTTTTCTTTAAGAGCATGAAAAACTAACAAAAACAACAACTTTATATTGGGGTGTCCCTTTAAATTAAAGTTACATGCTTGCTATTATATCGATGTGTATCAAATCATAAACAGTTTCCCTACTAAACAAATTCCATAGACGTGTATAGGCAATTTCTTTCTAGGAAATGAATCCTCATCTCTGAAATCCATAATCCCTAGAATGAAAAGGAAAAATTAACACAATACCCAAGAAAAAAACAGCCTGCATATAATTCTTTGAATAAACCAAAACACCTACAGCCTCATTAAATTTGGGCTACGTTGTAACACGTAGCCCATAACTCCAGATTTACATGTTACCGCTATTAAATTAACCCTGGAACGATGCTCACAACGGGCATTTCGTGTTAACATGCAGGACGGCCGAGAATAGGCTACGTGCTGAGCAACGTTGAACTTCGCACACGTAAATCCTTTGATCTGTCATGCCTGTAAACGCTACATTGTCAATTCAGCTATTAAATTGCAACGTGGTCACTAGCGAGCAAGCACGTAACACGCAAATGGGGGGTAAAGTTCAATATGTAGCACTTTGTAATCAAATAAAAACACACTACTGTACATTTATTATAAGTGAAAGTGATGCAAATAGGCTACAAAAATACTTTATTTCATGTTTATATTTTGTGTTATATCGATCCCTGCAATCAATGTGTTACAACATATACTGTAACTCGCATGTAATAGAACATAATATTTACTGCTTTATTAATATTGCATTATATTTGGACTGTGGGTCCGATCGCAAACTGTACGTGAAGACCGTAGGAAATCTACCCTCCCCTTTTTCAGTGACGTAACGCTAACAATTTTTTTTTCCATTGGCTCCATCTGAACCTGTATTTAAGCAATTGCTTACTCCGTTGGCCGAGAACTGGTTTACAAAACAGTCTGGTTTATGAAAATCTGAAGTTTTAAAGACTTTGGTCCTCATTAAATTTCAAATGAAACTCCAAATAAAAATTGCCACAGTTACAGATTGATTTAATTGAACAAGCCCACAAGTACAGGGCCGAAGCCTTAAACCCTTCCCACGGCCGTAAGCTATTAAATGGGCTGAACTACATGCAAGGCACTTATAGACCTACAAAAAAGTGATTTAGAAATTAAATCAGCAGATAAGGGCGGTAACACCGCTCTTATGAAGAAAATGGATTATCAAAGAATGTGCCTAAAGATTCTAGATTATCGGAAAACGTATGAGGTACTACAAAAGAATCCCATTGCTGTATATTATCATGAATTAAAAACTATTCTAACACAGGCGAAAGAAAATAATCTTATTACAGATAAGAACTAGAAATACCTACTTCCTAAATGCCCTGTAGTGGCTACATTCTATGCATTACCTAAAATCCACAAACAGATTTTGCCAATACCCGGAAGACCAATAATTTCCGGAAATGGAAATCTAACAGAGCAAATAAGTTAACTCGTGGATGATAGTTTAAAAGATCTTGTTGCAGCACTACCATCATTTATCAAGGATACATCCGATGTATTGAAAAGTTTAGATAATATCAGTGTGCCGACAACAGCATTTCTAGCCAGTATAGATGTAGAGCAGCTCTACAGCAGAATACCACACCATCTTGGTATATTTTTACTGCTTCTATTGAAATTTATCTTAACAAGGACTTTTTTCCTGTTCCACAAAAAGTGGTACAGACAGGTTAGGGGGACTGCGATGGGAACTGCGTGTGCCCCAAACTATGCCAAGCTGGTCCTTGGCTACTGGGAACAAACAGTGGTTTTCACGAGTAGATATGAGCACTTCACAAATGATATACTCCTGTGGCAGAGATTTATTGATGATGTGCTCATTATCTGGACAGGCTCAAAAAGGGACTTTGAAAAATTTGTAGGTGATTTGAATATGAACGATGTGGACTTAAGGTTCACATATACAATCAATGATCAAGCCCTTGAATTTTTGGATCTACTTATCACGAAGGATCTGTAAGGTAATCTACATACGACTGTGTTCAGAAAGAACACAGCAACAAACTCCTTGCTCAACTGGAAAAGTGAACATCCATTACCTCTCAAACGTGGAATACCAACAGGACAGTATATTCGTTTAAGGAGGAATTGTAATAAGATTGAGGACTTTAAAGAACAAGCTAAAGAACTAAGAGAACGGTGTAAGAACCGAGTATATCCAAATAGAGTTCTGAAACTCGCATATAAAAATGCACTAGAGAAACAAAGGCCTCAATTACTATATAATTATAAAGAAAGGGAGCAAGATAAAGAACAAATGAGATGCATTTTAACCTTTGGTTCGGACAGTACCAAAATTTGTGCTATCATGGATAAATACTGATACCTTATCAAGGATGACCCCTCTTTAAATGAAGTTATAGCAGAAAAGGCGTCAGTCACGTTTAGACGAGGCATGAGTCTCAGAGAAAAATTGATGCACAGCTTCTACACATCCAAAAAAGAGCATGATTGGCTTAAACCAACTAGTGGACTTTTCCAATGTGGGCACTGCAAAGCGTGCAAATACATCGCAACTGAAAAGATTTTTGAGCATCCACTTACAAAGAAAAAATACCTCCTAAGGATTTTTTACAACTGTACGTCCACATCTGTAGTATATGTGGCAGTCTGCAGATGTAATAAAATTTATGTGGGGAAGACTGATCGCCAACTGAGGAGGCGGATCTTGGAACACATTGAATCAATAAGAAACCAATTAGACCCCCCTGGTTTCTAAACATGTAAGAATACACCATCAAGGCGATCTGGAATGTCTAAAATTCCATATAATTGACAGTGTCCAATTGAGATCCAGAGGTGGAGACAGTAGCAAAAAACTGTTACAGTCCGAATGCAGGTGGATATACACCTTGGGAGCCCTCAGTCCAAAGGGCCTGAATGAGGATGCTTCCTTTTCAGCCTTTCTTTAGAATCTTATAGATACATATAATCTAAGGAACAACAGAAACCCCTCTCCTATAATCAAGAAATTAATGACTTGCTCTATAAATCTGCAAAGAGTAAACATACAATCATGTAAATATAAGTAACAAATATACCAATATGATATCTTATTTTATTCATTATTTTTCTACCTCCAATTATATTATTTATTCCCAAACAATAAGCCCTCACAAAACAGTAGTTAGAAAGCAACATTTAACAAAATAAGGTAGTTAGACCAGTCTTCGCAAAAAGTAGTCTTATTATTGAATTATACCTTAAATAGAATGGGATAGTGATGTCCCTCTAATACAGATGAAAAGAATGAAAAACAAGGTTACAATATAGTGAATAGCTGGTCAAAATTGATCTTATGCTACATCAAATATAGTAGGACACTTAGTATCTTTAGATAAATTAACAAACTTGGCAATAAAAGGGAACGTTTGGTCTATTTGGCCCATAGCCTGTGGCCATAGATGGCTATTTTGAAATTTAAGAGACCATGAGTCAATTTACGCCAACGTGGCCACGCATTATGAATGTGTCATCGCGTTTACGCCAATTTACACCAACGTGGCCATGCATTATGAATGCGTCATTACATTGACCTTATTACGGTAAACCCTTTTGAGTATACTTCATCATGAGATGAGATCCAAAGGGTAGATTAAGACCTCATGGTAGATTAAGACCTCATGGTTGTGCAGCTCGAATATTATATTTAGTATATGTGCAATATAACAGCATTTTTCAAAGCTCTGAATATATTTGGTCCTTTAAAATCCTGGTTGCATTATTTTTAAAGCATCATTTTTTTAGCCTTTATAAAAAAATATTTTTGTTTATCCTATGATTTACAATTTTTTGTTTATATGAGGATAACCCAGTCTGCAGTATATCTCTTGGCACACTAGTGGCTTTATGCACTGTTTTTTATTTAATCTTTTACATATATTTTTTTCACTTGACTTTTAAAAAAAAATTGTTTCATAGATTTAAGGGATATTTCACATATATTCACGATTAGATCTCTACAGTATATCTACATCTATGACACAATAACATCTTGTGAGGAATTGACTCTGCTGGGTTTTGAACCCTGGTCCCCAGGCTGCTGAACCTTTTCCCTACCACTGCGCCAGCCTGCCTTTGTGAATTTCATTGAGATCTGATAACCTTGACTCTGCTAGCAATAGTATCAGTGCCTAAGTCTCTTCAGCTGTGCCTGGTCAGGTGTCTGGTCCTTGGCCTATATAAGGCACTTCCTGTCAATGTACTTTGCCAGATTATTGTGGTTCCTGTTCATTTCAATAAAGCTTGTTCCTGTTTCACCTACAACTTGCTGAATTGGATTATTGCTGACCTAGGCTGCTGGTCTCCAAAACATTGTGATTCCTATATCATTACAGAATAATCTGGCCCTTTCATGGAGACCGCCGGGACAGATTCTGCATTGGCCCAGCAGGTTGCTTTATTTGCAAGAACTGTGCAGACCCAGGCACAGACCATTCAAGTGCTGCAGGACCAGGTAGCTGAACTGCAAAGTAAAGTTCAGTCAATGCACAGTGAGTATACCAGCTACACGGCACGTGATGTTTCAGCTGCTACTGTTACACCTGCACAAGATGCCCGCTTGCCCCAACCAGAAAAGTTTGGAGGAGATCGCAAAAGATTTAGGGGTTTCCTAAATCAATGCCGTTTGCACTTCATGATGTTACCTCACCGATTTCCATCTGAAAGAGAGAAGGTGGGATTTATTTTCTCCCTATTCAAAGATGAAGCCCTGGCTTGGGGCTCCCCTCTTCTGGAACAGGACAGTCCAGTCTTGGGTAATCTAAATGACTTTCTTGAGGCCATGTGCCTAGTTTTTGATTACCCCAATCGACAGCTACAGCAGAAGCCACTCTCCTTCATTTGCATCAAGGGAGGCTCTCTGTGGCTGAATATGCTGCTAAATTCAGACAGTGGGTTGCTGATACTACCTGGAACCAATCAGCCCAGAGGTTCCACTTCAGAAAAGGTCTCTCAGAAGCTATAAAAGATGAGCTAGCTCGTGTTGATCTTCCTGCTGACTTTGATGCATTTGTGCTTTTGGCTATCCGTATTGATCGGATACTGTCTGAAAGAAGATTGGAAAGACAGGGCTCTTTTAGACCAAGTGCTACTCCTATTTCCTACTCAAGAATTTCTACTCCGACCCCACAAACACCTACAGACTCTGAGCCAGAGGCTATTCAGGTAAATCGAATAAGAGGGCCATTATCCAACGAAGAAAAACAGTGGCGACACACTCACCATTTATGCCTGTATTGTGGTAGTGCAGGGCACTATGCCATCAATTGCCCTAGCAAATCCAAAAGAACAATAGCTATGGCTGCTGAGGGTGCACAGATTCGACACCAATCCCAGATTTCAGATCAACTGGATTCTGTCACACAACCCTTGTTTTCTCTGGCTCATGGTTGAAGAGGATATGTTGACTCAACATCCTCATTTTGTGGTGCCTATCACGTTGCAATGTGGTGATTGTAAAATTTCGACTACAGCTATGATAGATTCTGGACATTAAATTTGCAGCAGGAAATGGAATTCAGTCTATCCCTAATTCTTCACCTGTGTCAATAGAGACAGTAGACGGTTCTCCACTTAGGTCAGGCCCGGTTACACATGAGACTGTGCCCTTAAAGTTGACTCTGGAAGTGAATCACCATGAGACTATATCTTTCCACCTAATTTCCTCAACACAGTTTCCAGTTATTTTGGGGGTACCTTGGCTTGCTCTGCATAACCCACAGATTGATTGGAAGATCAGAACTTTGTCCTTTCCTTCAGAACACTGCTTAATGAATTGTCAACCCTCTAAGGTAACACCTGTTGCCACAACAATTAATGAAATGGTTGCTACAAACTTGACTAAGCTTCCTCTACAATATCGGGATTTTGCAGATGTCTGTGATAAGAAGAATGCTGATCAGCTTCCACCCCACAGGCCTTATGATTTCCCAATAGAGTCTACACTAGATCTACACTAACCTATTAACACCTACACTACCTAACTACCCCCTAATAACCCCCCCACCTCTCTAATTACAGGGAAAAAAAACTAAAGTCACCAAAAATAAAAAATCTACATTACATAAAATAAAAAACCTAAATCACAAAAAATAAAAAAGGAACATTACCGAAAATAAAAAAATACTTTACAACCCCCACTACAGAAAAAAAAAGAAAATACACATAATATACATCACCCAATCTATCTAATATACAATAAATACTATCTATCTAAAATACATCACCCAATCTATCTAATATACAATCTATCCAATCTATCTAATATACAATACATCCTACAGTGGATATAAAAAGTATACACACCCCTGTTAAAATGTCAGGTTTCTGTGCTGAAAAAAAATTAGACCAGATAAATAATTTCAGAACTTTTTCCACCTAATGTGACCTATAAACTATACAACTCAATTAAAAAACAAACTGAAATCTTCTAGGTAGAGGGAACAAAAAATATAAAAATAAAATATTATGGTTGCATAAGTATGCACACCCTTAAACTAATACTTTGTTGAAGCACCGTTTGATTTTATTACAGCACTCAGTCTTTTTGGGATGAGTCTATCAGCATGGCACGTTTTGACTTGGCAAGATTTGCCCACTCTTCTTTGCAAAAACACTCCAAATCTGTCAGATTGCGAGGGCATCTCCTGTGCACAGCCCTCTTCAGATCACCCCACAGATTTTCAATCGGATTCAGGTCTGGGTTCTGGCTGGGCCATTCCAAAACTTTAATCTTCTTTTGGTGAAGTCATTCCTTTGTTGATTTGGATGTATGCTTTCGGTCGTCGTCATGCTGAAAGATGAAGTTCCTCTTCATATTCAGCTTTCTAGCTGAAGGTTTCCTGAAGGTTTTGTGCCAATATGGACTGGTATTTGGAACTGTTCATAATTCCCTCTATCTTAACTAAGGCCCCAGTTCCAGCTGAAGAAAAACATGCTTCACTGTGGGTATGGTGTTCTTTTTGTGATGTGTAGTGTTGTTTTTGCGCCAAACATATCTTTTGGAATTTTGGCCAAAAAGTTCAACCTTGGTTTCATCAGACCATATCACCTTTTCCCACATGCTTTTGGGAGACTTCAGATGTGTTTTTGCATATGACATATGAAGAATATAGGAGATTGTTGTCACATGTACCACACAGCCAGTACTTGCCAGATAATCCTGCAGCTCCTTTAATGTTGCTGTAGGCCTCTTGGTAGCCTCCCAGACCAGTTTTCTTTTCGTCTTTTCATCAATTTTGGAGAGAGCTCCAGTTCTTGGTAATGTCACTGTTGTGCCATATTTTCTCCACTTGATGATAACTGTCTTCACTGTGTTCCATGACCATGGTATATATAATGCCTTGGAAATTCTTTTGTACCCTTCTCCTGACTGATACCTTTTAACAATGAGATCCCTCTAATGCTTTGGAAGCTCTCTGTGGACCATGGCTTTTGCTGTGGGATGCGACTAAGAAAATGTCAGGAAAGACCAACTAGAGCAGCTGAACTTTATTTGGGGTTAATCAGAGACACTTTAAATGATGGCAGGTGTATGCTGACTCCTATTTAACATGATTTGGAATGTGATTGCTTAATTCTGAACACATCTACATCCCCAGTTATAAGAGGGTGTGCAGACTTATGCAACCACATTATTTTTTTTTATTTTTTTTCCTAGTGTAAAAATTTGCATACAATAAATAAACATGTATTGGCCCCCATGAGTGAGGGGGTTAATTAAGTGCTTATGGGTGTCTGTATTTGCCCCCATTAGTGACAGGGTTAATAAGTGCTTATGGGGGTCTTATTGACCCCCATGAGTGACAGGGTTAATTATGGGTTTATGGGGGTCTGTATTGACCCCCATGGGTGCCTGGATTAATTCTAGGTTTATGGCGGTCTGTATTGACCCCCATGAGTGACAGGGTTAATTATGGGTTTATGGGAGTCTGTATATACCCCCATGAGTGCCAGGGTTATTTATGGGCTTTTGGGGTTCTTTATTGACCCCCATGAGTGACAGGGTTAATTATGGGTTTATGGGGGTCTGTATTGACCCCCATGAGTGACAGGGTTACTTATGGGTTTATGGGGGTCTGTAATGACCCCCATGAGTGACAGGGTTAATTAGGGGATTATAGGGGTCTGTATTGACCCCCATGAGTGAGGGGGTTAATGAAGGTCTTATGGGTGTCTTTATTGACCCCCATGAGTGATAGGGTTAATTAAGGGTTTATGGGGGTCTGTATCGACCCCCATGAGTGCCAGGGTTATTTATGGGCTTATGGGGGTTTTTATTGACCCCCATGAGTGACAGGTTTAATTATGGGTTTATGGGGCTCTGTAATGACCCCCCATGAGTGCCTGGATTAATTCTAGGTTTATGGCGGTCTGTATTGACCCCCATGAGTGACATGGTTAATTATGGGTTTATGGGGGTTTGTATTGACCCCCATGAGTGCCAGGGTTATTTATGGGCTTATGGGGGTCTTTATTGACCCCCATGAGTGACAGGGTTAATTATGGGTTTATGGGGGTCTGTAATGACCCCCATGAGTGACAGGGTTATTTATGGGTTTATGGTGGTCTGTATTGACCCCCATGAGTGACAAGGTTAATTATGGGTTTATGGGGGTCTGTATTGACCCCCATGAGTGACAAGGTTAATTATGGGTTTATGGGGGTCTGTATTGGCCCCCATGAGTGACAGGGTTAATTGAGTGCTTATGGGGGTCTGTATTGACCCCCATGAGTGACAGGGTTAATGAAGGTCTTATGGGGGTCTGTATTGACCCTCATGAGTGACAGGGTTAATTTAGGGCTTATGGGGGTCTATATTGACACCCATGAGTGACAGGGTTAATTAAGTGCTTATGGGGGTCTGTATTGACCCCCATGAGTGACAGGGTTATTTAGGGGATGATGGGGCTCTGTATATGGTCCTTTAAGGACCCGTAATGCAGGAATTTTGAATTTTCATTGCAGCAGGGGTCCCCAATCGCGTGTGATCGGGGACCCCCACTGCGAGGGTTAATGTGGGGTTAATGCGCGTTTCTGAGATTATCTCGGATCCCGTGGGGTTAATTCGGATTTCCGAGCTTATCTCGGAACCCTTTCTTGGGTAAGTAGTACGTGGCTGGGCGGTCCGGGGTCGTGAAGCCTCGTTTTTGTTTTTTCGGCCGCCATTTTTTCTCTCGCTTAGGGGATTTTTGTGTTTGTAAACTTGGGAATTTGGACTTAAATTGAGGTGTAACTTCACTTGCAGAGGTCCTGGGTGCTCCCCTTGCTATGGGTGAGCTTTTTATGTATTTTTGTGGATATTTATTGTGTTTTTACTGTTTTCAGGTGCGCACAGTTCGGCCGTTAAGGTCGTATTTTTGCTCGGTCTCGCAATTGCTCCTTGTTTAATGGCTTGTCTGGCTGCGCGCGGCTCGCGGGCAATAAGCACCTTCGGCGCTCATTGCTTAAGTGCTGCGGGTTTAACGTCTTTGCGAGGCTCACCGGCGATGAGCGCCTGCGGTTAAGTCGTACACACCTCGCAAAGCGTGACGACGATTCGTAGTTTGACAACTATTATATGTGATATACATAGTTACATAGGCCCTCATTCAATTGCAATTTGGCCAATTGAATAGGGCTCTAAATAACATATTTTTTTAAATAAGTTTTTAGTTAGTAAGCGTCTATCCAAAAGCAAGGTTTTCACTAACTAAAAACTTATTTAAAAAAAATATGTTATGTGCTTATTTAGACCCCTATTCAATTGGCCAAATCGCAATTGAATGAGGGCCATAGTAATTAAGGTTGAAAAAAGACTTTCACTCCATCAAGTTCAACCTTTTAAGATCTCCTCTGATCTGCAATATGCAGATTAGTTATTAATTACTTAGTTGTTAATTAATTATTAATCAGTTATTTAATTATTTTTTATTTTTTTTATTTTTATGTTTAAATTATTAATTATTAATTAATCCAGAGGAAGGCAAACAGAAAAAAACAAAAAAACAAGTGAAACTTAGCCAATCGTCTCAAAGGGGAAAAAAAATAATTCCTTCCTGACCCCAGATACGGGGGATGTCTCTGGATAAATACTCTCTAATTATCTAGGATAACCCTGAATTTGCTTTTTAAATAGAAATAAATCCAGTCCCCTTTTAAAGTTATTCTATCAAATCCGCTGTCAGAACCTCCCTTGGTAGAGAATTCCACAGATTAACCATCCTTACTGCGAAGAACCCTTTTCTTTCTTTAAGGTGGATTTTTTTTTACTTCTAACTTCAAGGGATGTCCTCTGGTCAGTTGAAAACTTCTTGGCACATAAAGCTCCCTTGACAAATCTTTATACTGACCCTGAATGTATTTATATAAGGTAATCATATCTCCTCTTAGACACCTTTTTTTCTAGAGAAAATAAGATTAATTTGGTTAGTCTTTCTTCATAACTTAGCCCCTTTCATTCCCCTTATTAGTTGTTGCCCTCCTCTGTACCTTTTCCAGCTCTAAAATGTCCTTTTTGTGAAGTGGTGCCCAAAATTGTAATCCCTATTACAAATGAGGGCGTACTAGGGATTTGCATAGTGGCAGAATTATATTTGCTTCCCTTGCTTCTATACCCTTCTTACTACATGCTAATATTTTATTTGCCTTGGCAGCTGCTGCTTGGCTTTGAGCACTGTTACCTAGGTGGTTGTCCACAATCACTCCCTAATCCCTTAATATCTGATACCCCTAGATTTGCATGGCTATTTTTCCTTCCCAGATTCATAACTTTACATTTATACGCATTAAATCTCATCTGCCATTTAGATGCCCATTCTTCAATTTTATGTAAATCCCTTTGGAGGGAAAGCACATCATTATCTGATTTAATTACCTTGCGCTACTTCGTGTCATCAGCGAAAATGGAGACACTGCTTTCCAGTCCCACCTCTAAGTCATTAATAAATATGTTAAAAAGGAGAGAACCTAATACTGAACACTGAGGAACCCCACTTATCACATTAGTCCAATCGGAGTATGTTCCATTTACAACAACTCTTTGCTTCCTGTCTTTTAGCCAGCTCTCAATCCATGAGCAGATATTTACTGCAATTCCTGTATCCCTTAGTTTGCACAATAGTCTCCCATGTGGCACTGTATCAAAAGCCTTTGCAAAATCCAAAAAGACTACATCCACTGAGTTGCCTTGATCCAGGTTCCTACTAACCTCATCATAAAACTTAAGATTTGTTTGACCTATCACTCATAAATCCATGTTGACTCCTACTTGTAATCCTGTTCAAATAGACATATTCTTGTATATTATCCCTTATTAACCCTTCTAAAAGCTTTCCCACTACAGAAGTGAGGCTCACTGGTCTATAATTCCCTGGATTTGCTATTGCTCCATTTTTAAATATAGGTATCACATCTGCTTTTCTCCAGTCATCTGGTAGAGACCCTATGTTGAGTGAATCTTGAAAAATTAAATATAATGGTTTGGCTATTACAGAACCCAGTTCCCTCAGTACCCTTGGATGTATTCCATTCGGATCCAGGGCTTTTTTAACATTTATTTTTTCCAACCTCTTTTGCATTACTTCCTACATTAACCAATTATTTGGCAAAGGTAATGTAGCCCTATTATGTTGCAGTGTCCCAACCACTAGTACCTCCCTTGTATATACCGAAGAAAAGAACCTATTTCGCTCATCTGCCTTTTACTGGTCACTAATTTTCAGATGGCATGTGTCACATTGTAATGTTCCTATAGCTTCCTTCCTCGCCTTCTTCCCATTAATATACTTAAAAAATATTTTAGGGTTAGTCTTACTCTCTTTTGAAATTCATTTTTCATTTTCTATTTTAGCCAGTCTAATAGCCCTTTTGCAAGCCTTGTTGATTTGTATAAATGAAATGCCTGTTTTTTTAGATCTTTGTCCCAGACTATACTTTGTATTGCTACCCTTAGACCGTTAAAATCTGCCCATTTAAAATTAGAGTTTTTGTTGGCCCCTTAAAATTTTGTGATGAGACTGTGTTGTGATCACTGTTTCCCAACGGTTGCCCTATTCCAACATTTGAAACTATATCAATATTATTTGTGATGACTAAAGCTAAGATAGCTTCATTTCTAGTAGGTTCTTGTATAACCTGGGCCAGAATATGATCCCCGAGTGTACTCAAGAACCTGCTCCCCTTAGCTGAACTGCTGTTCTCATTATCCAGTTTATTTCAGGGTAATTAAAATCTCCCATTATTAGAACTTGCCCATGCTGATCTGCATTTCCAATCTGTAACAATAATTGTATTTCCTCACTTTCAGCTATATTTGGGGGTTTATAGCATACTCCTACTAATATTCTTTTGGAATGTGCTGCTCCTCTATTTAACTCTACCCACAAACATTCAACTTTATCACTAGTTCTACCATAAATATCTGATTGTAGGCTTAAATTCAGGCTTAACATACAGACAAATCCCTACTCCTCTTTTACCATTGCCTCTATCTTTCTTAAATAGGTTATAACTATCCAAATTAACAGTCCAGTCATGAGATTCATCCCACCACGTTTCGGTAATGCCTATTAAATCCCATTTTTCATTAATTGGTAATAATTCTAACTCTCCTATTTTTCCTGGCAAGCTTCTGGCATTAGCAAGCATACATCTTATGTTATGAGTCTGTAGTTCTGAAGTGCCTGCCACTGTACTTGAATTACTTAGTACTACCTCCCTATTGACTATACTACCCCTCCCACATCTCCTCCACTATGAGTTGTTAATTCATCCCTTATACCCTCTACACCTTCTACCCCATTACTTATATCTAGTCCCTCCCCCCCCACCTACTAGTTTAGAAACTCCTCCAGCCTTTCTAGCATCCTATCCCCTAGCACAAAAGCTCCCTTATCATTAAGGTGCAACCCATCCCTGCTGTGGAGATTTTACAGAAGTGAGAAGTCTGCCCACTGCTCTAAAAACCCAAACCCCTCTTAGTGCACTACATCTTTAGCCCCTCCCAATAATTTGTCTACCCGATCCACAACATGACGAACCCGAGCACCCGGGAGACAGCAAACTGTTCGATTGCTGGGATCTGGGTGACAAATCACTCTGTCTACCTTCCTAATAATAGATTCCCCTACCACCAAAACCTGTCTGTTGCTCTGCCTTTTCTGCCCTCCCACTACTCCAGTAGAACTGTTCTCCCGGCTGTTAGAGTGAACAACTCTATCTGGCATTGCCATTCCTGAATGGACATCCCCAACAGTTTCACTCAATCTGGCAAATCTGTTGATGTTTGCCAACTCAGAACTGGCCTGCCTCCTCCTGTTCTCCCTGATTCCCCTTCTAACTGTAACCCAGCTACCTCCCTGGACATCCTCACTAGCCCCAGCTCCACCCTCCATGCTAGGCCCAGCTAAACATTGCTCGGTGAGCACCAACTCCCTTTCCAGTTGAGCAATATCACTAAGGGGTGCAATTCTCCTCTCCAGTTCTCCAATTTGAGCTTCCAGAGAGGGAACATGCTCTCACCTGCCACAGAGGTATGGACACTGGATCATCTGTTCCAGTATTGCATACATATGACAGGATGTACACTGAGTGAGGTTGCCACTGGACTTACTCATAATTATTATTATTGTCTCTAAAAATTCAATGGGAAAAATATAAAATAATATATTTGTATAAAGTTTTGTAAAATATATATATATATCCCTCCTTTTATTTAAACACTCCTATACTTTTACTAGAATTGCTCTTGACACTAGAAATGTTTGCAAACTCAGAAGTTCCCCCTTCTCCTGTTTATATTAACTTCTGCCTTCTCACCTGGGCACAATTAGTGCACTCTGCAATTTATCCGCCTTTACCTGCAAAGGAAAATCCACTTGCAAACAGCCCCAAACAGCTCACAAACCTTTTATACTAGTTTAACACAGTCAAGCCACACCCCTCTCACCTGGGCACAATTAGCGCAGTCAGCCTTTACCTGCAAAGGAAAATCCACATGTAAAAAAAAAATAAAAAATGACACAGTACATTGGAGATCTAGATCTTTTCAGAAGTTCTTGGTATGTAAGTGTATAAATTCTTTTGCTCTTGAGCTGTGGAAGTTTCTTTGTAGAATGCATGTTTGTATGTGTTTTGGGGAAAAATCCCAATAGTATAAGTTAGAATGTTCTTAAGAGGTGTCTGGATGTGTGTCTCTAGAGGTCCTTTATCCAATGTTCCCCTTTCTTCCTCCTTTGATCCTGTTTCTACCCTGAATTATACCCACAACTTAATTTGTTTATCAGAAATTCCAATCAGGCTATGTATTTGACAACCAATCAGAAATCCTAATGATGTCACAAAATATTTAACTCTTAATAGGATGTATTTTTTTTTTAAAGATTATTTAAAAGTCAATACATTTTTTAGAACACCAGAGGGTTCTCTTCAACCTTCAAATTTCAACAAAACCAAATAATAATAAATTAGCTAATAAACTTTGACCTTTAGCCGTCGTAAATAAACCTATAAACAACATATGGTTGGCAGGTTAGTGATAATGGGTCAGTTAAATAAACCAAGTAACGGATTTATGTTCATGGGAAACAGACATGATGTCTAGTTAAAACATTCTTGAATATGGGATTTTAGAGAGTATTTAGATAAAATAAACCTTATATTTTCAATGAATGGAAGAATTTCTTAGGTATGTCTGTTATAGGACAAAGGAACAGTTTATTTCATATTGTTTCACAGTATAATCCACCCTCTGGACCAGAATGCAGGTAGTGTAAAAGCAATCTTGAAGTAGTAAAATAAGAACAAAAAATTGTGCTCTTGGTATAGAACGCAATATGCAAACATAAAGGATGATCAAACGCGTACTTCCTCAGTGATAAGATAATTCATTGGTTTGCAGTGTTCCTCAACCGAGACAGGATATTTACAGTGGAGGAACACTGCAAACCTATGATTTATCTTATCACTGAGGAAGCTGTGTAAACGCGTTTGATCATCCTTTAAGTTTGCATATTGCGTTCTATACCAAGAGCACAATTTTTTGTTCTTATTTTACTAATTTTAGATTGTTTTTACACTACCTGCATTCCGGCCCAGAGGGCGGATTATACTGTGAAACAATACGAAATAAACGGAACTCTTTTATTACCATTTACAGTCGTGTATATACATTTCTTTAGTCCACTTGAAAACGTATTTATCACGCCATCAAACATGCGTGATTAAATATATTTCACATCCAAGGGACATCTACATTCCACCTAACTATGCAATAATTACCTGGTTTCGAGGAAGCGGACAGAAGTGTTAAGGTTACTGTGGTCAATGACCAATACTTACAGATATTTGAAAGGCAGTGAACTCTCTATGTTGAACAAGGTGCATCGGTACCAATTTTCTTGTGTATAAATTGTTTGGTGGAGCCAACATTACTACAATGGCCATCTTGTTGGCCCACATCATATTTTCACAAAATACGAACTTAATGATTTTCATGGTTTCCAAAAACATAGCTTCTAACACTCCTACCAAAAAAAAAGACTGGCACAATTTTGTATGGGCTAATGAGATGTTGAGTTGGCTGATTCCATGGATGATTAATGGGAACTACAACTAGTTTTGAACTGGTGTTTTTAAAAAAAAAGATGCTTTAATGAACTCCATGTAGGTGTTGCATTAAGCCCCAACCACCATTGCACTCCAGAGGTTCCTGCTTAACGCCCTTTTGTATTTTAGGAAAAAGTTCACATGTTAATAGATTCTGCGACAAACTAACAACATTAGTAGCTGTGTAAGCTCTTAGTCTAAAACAACGTTGAGAGAAAATCTAATATTTAGCAGACTCTTCTTGTGTACGTTTCTGTCTGCCACGGTTCCTGTTAGCTTGGAACCTCAAAGGGTTTTCATTTATGTTGAGTATTTGAGGGAGTGGGGTTTGTTAGATCATAGTTTTTAGTATTTGACACATTCTCCTCTCCCCCAAACATGTTCAGAAGAGTCAGTTGCAAGGTTAACTGAAAAGCATGCTTCTGCCGACACGTAAACACCCACCTAGACCCACAAGCTTCAACAGTAACTTTTTTTTAACAGTGACCAGTAAAAGCCAGCTTTATATTATTTTCCCTGCCAAATTATTCTTAGTTAGACACAGTATTTTAAACACATTATTTTCATAATACTGTGGCCCTTTAAGTAGTACTAGGGTGCTACCTGAAAGAGTTGTGTGAAAGGAATAATTTATGCAGCGCATAGGACTGTTATAAGTCGCAGTCTGAATGCTATTGCACCATTCCTAACATATATTTAGAAAAATATAATACTGGTGGACTAACTGGCAGTCACAATCTTCACAGAGTAAGTAGCAGAGTAGGTATGATGGGTGGAGTGGTGGCATATTTGGATAGCATACACTGCTGATTGATCTGCATCTAACTATCACCATATCTCTCATACTTCTCCTAACTACTCAAGCAGCTCATCACCTTACCCAATTTACTTCCTCCTATTCTCTTCTTGACACCTTCCAGTCTGGCTTCCGGCCCCAACACTCCACTGGGACAGCTCTCACAAAAGTTACTAATGACTTGCTCACCACCAAGTCAAAGGGTTGCTATTCTATTCTACTTTCCACTGACTGGATCTCACTGCTGCCTTTGACACAGTTGACCACCCTCTTCTAGTCCAAATCCTCTGCTTTCTCTGCATCCGAGACACTTCTATCTTGTGGTTCATATCATACCAACAAGATCAAACATTCAGCGTCTCCTCTGGCACCTCTTCTTCTCCTCACTTTCTGTCTGTTAGCATACCCCAAGGTTCAGACCTAGCCCCCCTTCTCTTCTCCATCTATAAATCCCCCTTGGTACCCTAATAAAATATTTTGGATTTCAGAATCACCTCTATCTCTCAGCACCAAATCTATCCCCCTCTCTTCTAACACATGTTTCCAACTGCCTCTCAAGTATATCCTCCTGGATGTTCACCCACCACCTCAAACTCAACATGTCCAGGACAGAACTCCAAATCTTACCACCCTCTACTACAGGTTCAATTCCGCACATATCTCTCCTTGTCGACAATGCCATCATCAGTCCCACCTCCCAACATCATTGTCTTGGGACCCCGCCCTCTCTTTCATTCCTCACATACAGTCACTAACATAATCTTGCCTTCTTCACCTAAAAAACATTTCCAAAATATGTCACTACCTTACACAAGACACAGCTAAGATTCTAATACATTCTCTTATTATATCTCTTCTTGACTACTGCAATTTGCTTCTTGCTAGCCTGCCCACCACCCGTCTATCCCCACTTCAATCCATAATGAAGGCCTCAGCTAGATTCATCTACTAGACTCAACGTTCAGTGCCTCCAGCACATCTCTGTCAATCACTCCACTGGCTTCCTGTAGCCTCTAGAATAACATTTAAAATCATCACCCTAACTTACAAAGCCCTCAACAACAGTGCACCTCCTTATATCTCTGCTCTCTTCTCCACATACTCCCCCACCCGCCAACGACCTTCTTTTTTCCACCCTTATCAGCTCCTCTTATTCCAGCCTTCAGGACTTTTCTTGTGCTGCCCCTATTTTTTGGAACTCCTTGCCTTGTTTTATATAAAATCTATTTATAGACCTTATGAAGGTTAATCTTATCCTTATTGGTATGCACATAAAATATAGACCATCCTGGTGTGAAATCAAATGTTTAGTTTTATATTGTGCAATACTGATATTTTTTTCCCTACAAAAATTTGTATTCCAGGACAGTGTCTAATCATTTATATAAATCATTTGTTTTCAGTATTGTCATCACTAACAAGTAGGAGATATATTATACTATTGACTTGCCCGTCACAAAATGACGGTCAATAAAATTTGAAGCCATGGCAATGCTGTTTGCCACACAATGTGAAGGTTTTTGTACTGTGAGGACCTTCGGTGCTCATTGCGAGCCACTCCTCTGGTGTACTTTTGCTCCTCTGAGCAGCCTCTGCGCTAATCACAAAGACAGATACATATGTCTATATTTTTGTAAATAATAATCAATTAATTAGTTACTTAATGAATTCATAAACTATACCTAATTGTAATTAATATATCCATCAATCAATAGGCTGAAGAGCTAACACCTTTTTTTAATTTTCTCCTCTGGTGTACATTTGCTCCTCTGAGCAGCCTCTGCGCTCATCACAAAGACAGATACATATGTCTATATTTTTATAAATAATAATCAATTAATTAGTTACTTTATGAATTATTCTACTTTACTTATTCTAAGTGGAGATAATTTTATGAATGTCCCAACTGTGCATTAGAAGTAGGCTGTGTGCGTGAGGGCAAACCGTTTATTTGTGTAAAGCGCTACTGTAGATGCGTAATGTTGTGTTTTGCAAGTTCGGAGTGTAAAGTAGCGTTGGTTGTTTATGTGCTACACGGTTCGCAAGTATTTGGCGTCCTTTGTAGTAGTGTATTATGTACCTTGTACGTTCCCATGTGAAAGTGGTACGCGGTTGGCAGTGTGTTGCGTGGTCCATGGTTGTGTAGCCTTGTTTTCATTTTTTTGGGCCGTCATTTTTTTTCTCGCTGAGCCGATTTTCGAGTGACGAAACTCTTGAAAATCAACTTAAATACGCTTTCGACCTCACTCCCAGACGTCCTGGCTGTTCCCCCGTGCTGTGTGTGATGTTTTTGTTGTTTTTTTGGGGGGGATTGTGTTTTTCCTGTATTTAGTTTTTTGCGGTTTGGCCATTAACTTCGTATTTTTCCTACCTTGTATTTTTTTTTTCTATGTGCCGCATCTCGTATTTTTCTGTTTCTAAGTCCCGCGTCTCGTAATGTTTTTTTTTCTAAGTCGCGCGTTCGGCAACTGCTTTCAGCCTAACAGCCTTTTAAATTGCGAGTGGGGCAATTGAATAGGACTGTATAGAAGCTCATAGCAAATGTTTTTTTCCAGAAAAGATTATTTAGTGAACTTCCATGCAAAAGCAAGGTCTTTAGTAACTAAAAACTTATTTAAAAAAAAGATGCTATGTGCTTATATAGAACCCTATTCAATTGGGCGAATGTGAATTTGATAAGTCTGTAAGGCGATCCCGCTTTTCTTAAGTGTTTGTAGGCTAAGTCCCGCAAGTTTCATTGCCTCCTCATCGGCCAGGTGCTGTGCGTGTTAGTGCCTTAATGACTCGCCTCACTACACGAGCTTGCATGCGATGAGCACCTTCAGCGCTCATCGCCCAAGTGCTGTGCGTGTTAGTGCCTTAATGGCTCATCTTGCTACGGGAGGCTCGCAGGCGATGAGCGTCTTCGTCGCTCATGGCCTAAGTGCTGTGAGTTGTAGTGCTTTAACGGCTCGCCTCGCTACGCAAGGCTCGCATGCGCTGAGAGCCTTTGGCGCTCATCGCCCAAGTGCTGTGCGTGATAGTGCCTTAACGGCTCGCCTCGCGAGCAATGCTCATCGCCTAGGTGCTGTGCTGCAAGTTTTAGTGCCTTAACAGCTCACTTCACTATGCGAGGCTAGCAGGTGAAGAGAGCCTTCGGCGCTCATTGCCTAAGTGCTGTGAGTTAAAGGCTCGCCTAGCTACGCGAGGGTTGCAGTTGATGAGCACCTTTGGCGCTCATCAGCTAAGTCGTATACAGCACGCAAAGCGTGATGACGTCTCGTAGTTCGACAATTATAAAATGTGATAACTCTAGTTTATTCTGCAATGGTCACATGTATGATGCAAACTTTAAAACCTTTAAAAGTCACTTAACAATAATTATTGGCTAATGACATTTTATAGATTGTGTTGATGCTAGAGGCTACGATAATCATAAGCTTTGTGATTATATTGTTCAATCAGCATGGCATAGATTTTTTTATGTAGGGGCTTCAAACATCACCTGCAAACACAAGCAACAGATATAATCATTCTCAGGTCATCTAGTTAGTGATTGCAACAGAAGACCTTATTTTTCTTCATAGGGCTGTGAAATCCCAAGAGCCATGCCTTATACTTGGATTGTACCTATTAACTGGTTCTTATCTTACATAACCTCCTGGAACTGATGATTATTATTAAGCTTCTGTAACTCATCCCTTTCTTTGGGCCCATTGCCACTTGGATCCTGTGATCTGCTATCCATCAACATTGGGGATCACTGGGTCTTGATCCACTTGGGACATATAACTTTGCATCCTAATTTATTAGCTGCTATATGTAGATTGGAACACTGAATGGAATACAACGATTAAATAAAAGGTCATGTAAGCACCACATGTTCAGCTAACATACGTTACTCTCAACCAAGAATATAGTGAATTGTTCCAAATGTAGATTTCAAATGGTGATACATTTGGGTAGCTCTGTCAGATATTTGTTGCTCAATCATATTATTCTCAGTAGAACTCCTAGAAAATAACAATAGTTATCAACTGGTATTTAACTAAGAACGTTAGTTCTGAGGACTGCTAAATATTACATTTTAGCTTGTTTATTTTGAGGGTAAAAATGCTGTTAAGCCTAATGTAATCTTAATAAGTCAGACATTTGCAACCTATGGCACTAAAACCAAATGTGGATCAATATAGATCAATGTTTTCATCAGGAATATAGTAATAATAATAATTTATATAGTATTTTTTTCCCAGGACTCAAAGCTCTTAGAAAGAATGAACAAATGAGAATTCCATACTATTTGAAAGTCTTGGTGAAGAGAAATGCCGAAAGTCTACTTTTGAAAAGTTAGGGGCATCTCTGGTTTGATGCAGTAGAGAGTTCCAGAACTTGATGCTGAATAAATTAGAGTTGGAACATAAGCAGTGAGGAGCTTCTTTAGATAGCCAACACCTTAATCCTGCAGAGCTTTTTTTCTGCAGAATGAGCTTAAAATATATGCAGTAATTCACAGGGAACTAATGTAAGGCACATGGGACAGGTGTTATGCGGCAGGAGAGCAGTTAGTTTGGTACCATTCAGTAGCAACTGTAAAACTCCCTTTATATAAAAGCATTTTCAGGAGCCTAGTTGTGATGATATAAAGGCATGAACCTTGGGGTTTTATAGAGAAATGGAGAATACACATCTGTCACAAACCACCTTGTGCCAGTGAGGGTTGTGTGAAGTGTTCTTTTTGAACTGGGTCTCTGAGCTAAGGGATTCACTGTACTGGTACCATGTTTCATTATACTATAGAGGTGGTTATTTTACTGTATTGTAGTGCTATATGCATTGTATTTGTGAGTAATAGCTTGTTATACATGTATTGTTTTATAAGTAGTTTAAGCTATACTGTGTGACCTGATCTATGGAGGTGTAATCAAATTATTATTTTCAAAAGCAGATATAAGAGGTGAAACAATACTTCAAATGGAACACTTTATCAAAATCTGAGCTGTTAAATTAATTCAGCCTTCTGTTCATATTTAGGCTACCAAATGGTATTGTTTACAGGCATCACTGTTTAATTACTTTTGTTACTTTCGTACCCTGTTCCATGAAGAGTTCTTCTGGGTAAGACATAAGAGATGGAACTATGCTTTTTGCTGCATTGTGGGATTTCCATGCTCTGTTTGGGACTGTCTGATCTGATGGAAGGCTACCAAAATTCTGCTGTTTGCTCCAACTGGTGACGTGTGAAAAGGAACCCTGGACATGGACAGAGTTAACACTGTTTTGTGACAACATCCTAAGCAAAAACATTTACACACCATCCAGCAGCACATATTTCAGATGCCAGGATAGATTACAAACTAATTTTTTATCAGCTTACTTAGGCAAAGAAGTCTTCAGTTATTTACTAGGCACCATAGCCTGACCACAACCTTACCCAAATAATTATAACAGCCCTTCCCTGAGATAATATTAAATGAAAGTTGAGTCTTAATGAATGCCTTTTGACAGATTTAGTAGACAACATCTTGAAAAAATTGAACGGAATACTTTACCCTAAAAGATACTGAAAATATAGATCCATGGTTCAAAATGCCTATATCAGGGAAACATTTATTAAAATGGCATTGACACAAAAAAAACAAAGGGACAAACAAAACAAAAAATGTATTCTCCAACTAGCTGAAATCAAATCAGAAATTCAAACTAACCACACCCGGCGGACTGTTCCCGGCGGGCAGGCGGATTTTAAAACCCACAGGGACTCCTTCTGGCCACAAAAGTGATGGAAAAGTTGTTTTAAGAGGACTAACACCTGGACTGTGGCATGCCGGAGTGGGATCCATGTCAAAACTCCCACTGAAAATTACATAGTTGATGCAGAGTCTGGTTTTAATCCATAAAGGGCATAAATAAACTAACATCCCCCTCCATCATCATCCTCCCCTGTATCTCTTTACCCCCTCCCTCATCATCCTCCCCTGGGTCTCTTTCCCCCCTTCCTTCCCTCTTCCTCATCACCCTCCCCTGTGTCTCATCCCCCTCCCTCATCATCCTCCCACCTCCCTCATCATCCTCCCCTGTATCTCTTTACCCCCTCCCTCATCATCCTCCCCTGTGTCTCTTCCCCCTCCATCATCATCCTCCCCTGTGTCTCTTTCCCCCCTCCCTCATCATCCTCCCCTGTGTTTCTTTTCCCCCTCCCTCATCAAAAAATTGAACGGAATACTTTACCCTAAAAGATACTGAAAATATAGATCCATGGTTCAAAATGCCTATATCAGGGAAACATTTATTAAAATGGCATCGACACAAAAAAGGCAAAGGGACAAACAAAACAAAAAATGTATTCTCCAACTAGCTGAAATCAAATCAGAAATTCAAACTAACCACACTCGGCGGACTGTTCCCGGCGGGCAGGCAGATTTTAAATCCCACAGGGACTCTTTCTGGCCACAATAGTGATGGAAAAGTTGTTTTAAGAGGACTAACACCTGGACTGTGGCATGCCGGAGTGGGATCCATGTCAAAACTCCCACGGAAAATTACATAGTTGATGCAGAGTCTGGTTTTAATCCATAAAGGGCATAAATAACCTAACATCCCCCTCCATCATCATCCTCCCCTGTATCTCTTTACCCCCTCCCTCATCATCCTCCCCTGGGTCTCTTTCCCCCCTTCCTTCCCTCTTCCTCATCACCCTCCCCTGTGTCTCATCCCCCCTCCCTCATCATCCTCCCACCTCCCTCATCATCCTCCCCTGTATCTCTTTACCCCCTCCCTCATCATCCTCCCCTGTGTCTCTTCCCCCTCCATCATCATCCTCCCCTGTGTCTCTTCCCCCCTCCCTCATCATCCTCCCCTGTGTCTCTTTCCCCCCTTCCTCATCACCCTCCCCTGTATCTCTTTACCCCCTCCCTCATCATCCTCCCCTGTGTCTGTTTCCCCCCTCCCTCATCATCCTCCCCTGTGTCTCTTCCCCCCTCCCTCATCATCCTCCCCCTCCCTTGATGATAAGGGGGGAAGAGACACAGGGATAAGTGTGAGGGGTGTTAGGGATAAGGGCGATGGGTGTTAGGGTAAGGGATGTCAGGGTTAGGTGTTAGGGTAAGGGCTCTTAGGGATAAGTGTTAGGGGTGTTAGGGTTAGGGTGAGGGGTGTTAGGGATAAGTGTGAGGGGTGTTAGGGTTAGGTGTTAGGGTGAGGGGTGATAGGGATAAGTGTGGGGGGTGTTAGTGTAAGGGGTGTTAGGGATAAGTGTGAGGGGTGTTAGGGTGAGGGATGTTAGGGTTAGGTGTTAGGGATAAGTGTGAGGGGTGTAAGGGTTAGGGTGAGGGGTGTTAGGGATAAGTGTGAGGGGTGTTAGGGTTAGGTGTTAGGGTGAGGGTGTTAGGGATAAGTGTGATGGGTGTTAGGGTAAGGGATGTTAGGGTTAGGTGTTAGGGTGAGGGGTGTTAGGGATACGGGTGGGGGGTGTTAGGGTGAGGGATGTTAGGGTTAGGTGTTAGGGATAAGTGTGATGGGTGTTAGGGTAAGGGATGTTAGGGTTAGGTGTTAGGGTGAAGGGTGTTAGGAATAAGTGTGGGGGGTGTTAGGGTGAGGGATGTTAGGGTTAGGTGTTAGGGATAAGTGTGAGGGGTGTTAGGGTTAGGTGTTAGGGTGAGGGGTGTTAGGGATAAGTGTAAGGGGTGTTAGGGTTAGGTGTTAGGGTGAGGGGTGTTAGGGATAAGTGTGATTTGTGTTAGGGTAAGGGATGTTAGGGTTAGGTGTTAGTGTGAGGGGTGTTAGGGATAAGTGTGAGGGGTGTTAGGGTAAGGGATGTTAGGGTTAGGTGTTAGGGTGAGGTGTGTTAAGGATAAGTGTAAGGGGTGATAGGGTGAGGCATGTTAGGAATAAGTCAGAGGGGTGTTAGGTCTTAGGGATAAGTGTAAGGGGTTTTAGGGTTAGGTGTTAGGTTGATGGGTGTTAGGGATAAGTGTGAGGGGTGTTAGGGTTGGGTGCTAAGGTGAGGGGAGGATGATGATAAGGGGGGGAAGAGACACAGGGGTGTCCTTGCAGCAGAGATCAAAAGAGTCCTTCAGGACTGTATTGAACACTGTGTACAGTAGCCTAGCTATGGTTTTCCCTATTGATGCAGTATCACCTACACTCAGCCTCCTCTCAGTAAGACTGCAAGTTAGTTATGATTCCAAAATGGCTGCTGTCCATAAGGTAGAAGGCTCTGGATGGGAGTGTATGCTGCTGATTGGCTGGAATGTGTCTGCTGACTGTGAGTTGCAGGGTCAAAGTTTGCTCAATGATAAAGTATAGGGGGCGGATCGAACATCGCATATGTTTGCAGTTCGCCGCGAACGCGAACATGCTATGTTCGCCGGGAACAGTCCGCCGGCGAACTATTCGCGACATCTCTAGTAATAGTGATGTCGCAAACATAAAATTTTCGGTTCGCAAACCGCGAACGCGAACCGCTGCAAATGTTCGCAAACCAGCGAACCGCCATAGACTTCAATGGGCAGGCGGATTTTAAAACCCACAGGGCCTCTTTCTGGCCACAATAGTGATGGGAAAGTTGTTTCAATGGGACTAACACCTGCACTGTGGCATGCCGGAGGGGGATCCATGGCAAAACTCCCACGTAAAATTACATAGTTGATGCAGAGTCTGGTTTTAAGCCATAAAGGGCATAAATTACCTAACATTCGTGCTTTAAAACATCAGGTATGATGTTGTATCGATCATGTAGTGTAAGGGTTAGGCACGCTTCACAGTGACAGACCAAACTCCCCGTTTAACGCACCGCAAACAACTGCAAACTCCCCATTTGCACAAGGTTGGATACCAAGCTAGCCATGTCCCGTTCCTTGTCCTCACTGATGTGTCATTGAAGGTCTTGTCCTCCACCCAGCCACCAAGGGTCCCCGAAAGGTGACAACAAGCCCCCTGGGACGCCTGCTGTGTTTGGTCTTCCACCTCCTCAAAGCCACCTTCCTCCTCTGACTCCTCTTCTTCAGACTCCTCTCACTGCGTTGCCTCGCTCTGCATTATTATAAGGTGTGTTAAGTAGTACTACTCTTATCAGTTTAATACCTGTTACAGCACATATCAGGGGGCGTGTATAAGGCCTGGATTTTTAGAACCAGGAGATGGAAAAAGATGCTTTGTTGGTCGTATCACTTCAATTTTGGGGCACGGCACGTGCAATCAAAGGTGCCACCAGATAGGAGTGGCTTGTTTGTAAGTACTACTCTTATCAGTTTAATACTTGTTACGTCACCTATCAGGGGGCGTGTATAAGGCCTGGATTTTTAGAACCAGGAGATGGAAAAAGATGCTTTGTTGGTCGTATCACTTCAATTTTGGGGCACGGCAGTGCAATCAAAGGTGTCACCAGATAGGAGTGGCGTGTTTGTAAGTACTACTCTTATCAGTTTAATACTTGTTACGTCACCTATCAGGGGGCATGTATAAGGCCTGGATTTTTAGAACCAGGAGATGGAAAAAGATGCTTTGTTGGTCGCATCACTTCAATTTTGGGGCACGGCAGTGCAATCAAAGGTGCCACCAGGTAGGAGTGGCGTGTTTGTAAGTACTACTCTTATCAGTTTAATACTTGTTACGTCACCTATCAGAGTGCGTGTATAAAGCCTGGATTTTTAGAACCAGGAGATGGAAAAAGATGCTTTGTTGGTTGTATCACTTCAATTTTGGGGCACGGCACGTGCAATCAAAGGTGCCACCAGATAGGAGTGGCGTGTTTGTAAGTACTACTCTTATCAGTTTAATACTTGTTACGTCACCTATCAGGGGGCGTGTATAAGGCCTGGATTTTTAGAACCAGGAGATGGAAAAAGATGCTTTGTTGGTCGTTTCACTTCAATTTTGGGGCACGGCAGTGCAATCAAAGGTGCCACCAGATAGGAGTGGCGTGTTTGTAAGTACTACTCTTAACAGTTTAATACCTTTTACAGCACCTATCAGGGGGCGTGTATAAGGCCTGGATTTTTAGAACCAGGAGATGGAAAAAGATGCTTTGTTGGTCGTATCACTTCAATTTTGGGGCACTTTGTGACATTAGCTTCTTACGCTCAAACATGTCCTTTACAGGCACCTGACTATGGTCAGATGAGCAGGAACTGCTCAAGGCGAGAGACACAGTGGCGGATGGTTGAGAGGGGGCAAGGAGGACAGCAGTGGTTGATGTGGCTGATGATGCTGGACCAGGAGGAGGATGGCGGCTTTGAGTTTGTGTGCTGCTTGTACTCATGTGTTGGTCTGGAGTCACCCAAACATTAGGTCTCAACCTGTAGAGGATAGGGGAACCAGGCTACTCTAGACCTCATTCATCATTACAGATTTTGACAGATTGGTACTATGTGTGCAAGCTACTGTGACAACAGATACTGTGGCACTGTGCACTTGCAGAAGTTGGCAGAGTAGACGCTGTAGGTCTGACACACACGCTTGCCGACAACTAACTGCTATGCAATCTATTACAGTCAAATTTTTTGTTTTAAATGTACACTACTGTTACACCAGATATGAGTGGTGTGTTAAGTAGTACTACTCCTATCAGTTTAATCCCTGTTATGTGCCTATTGTTTGGGTTTGGTTGTTGAAGCCACAGTGCAGCACCAGAGGCCAGAAAAATTAGGCATGTACACATGCCTGAAAAATTAGGTATTGTTGATCTTGCAGCGAGCAGAGAAGAAGGTAGGCCTGATTCAATGCCCCAGCCCCGCATACCCACACTCAGAGATTGAGGGGGGGGGGACCTGAGAAGGCCACGGGCCGGAGATATAAAGGGGGGCCATCCCAAATAAGCACACAAGCGGGGACAAAGGTAGTGAAGGGGACATAGAGGCCCATGGACTGACGGTCGCCATCTTGGCAGGAAAAGGGCCCAGCAATTAAGCCAAACTGACTCAGCACAGGCAGCTATTTGAGTCAAACGCTGTACAATTACACCTTAATAAAGCTGAAACATGCAGCAGCAGGGATTCTAAACGGCCACATGGGGACAAGGAGGCTAACAGCCCCCACAGTCTCTGACCACTCTTTTTAACAGATAACCCAAGGGGCTAACCAGGGACATTGCCCACATAAAAAACAGAATTTTATTGGAGGAATTATTAGTGTCTTTACCCCCCAAGAGAGGACATAATATACGGTATCTTTAGACTACCTGATGGCCAAACCTCCTTTAGCCCCAATGCTATCCCAAAAACATTTCAAAACTTCTATCAGACCATATATTCATCACAATCCCGCTGCAGCGGATCTGACATAGAGTCCTTCCTACTACAGCAAGAAGTCCACAAAATACCTGTACTTCAATTGGACAGCTTGAACATAGACATATCCCAAGAGGAAGTTAAATCTACAATCCAAGATCTTAAATTTGGCAAGTCCCCAGGGCCAGATGGTTTTACTCATCTGTACTATAAGGAATTTGAGCCCTTGCTTACCCCCGCACCTAACATCTTTGTTTAACGCTATACTAAATGGAGAACCTATGCCCCCTTAATTGAATCAGGCCGACCTCATAGTCTTTCCAGAAGAGGGTAGGGACCCTTTAGAGGTTAAAAATTATCGCCCCATACCCCTGATAAATGTGGATGTCAAGATCCTAGCTAAAATTATGGCCAAACGAATATCTAACTTTTTACTGGACTAAATACACAAGGACCAAACAGGGTTCATTCCTTTCAGAGAGGCAGGAGATAATGTTAGGAGGGTTCTGAACGCCCAGTTCTTGGCTCAACACTATAACAACCCAGTTTGCCCTCTAGCCCTAGACATAGAGAAGGCTTTTGATACGGTGGAATGGCCATATATGTACAAAATGCTAGATAGGTTTGGATTTGAGGGACACTTTCTCAACCTGCTCAGAAGGTACTACGACTCACCAGTAGCTAACTTAAAGATACCAGGGGGCCATAAGGCCAAAATCCAAGTACAGAGAGGGACCAGGCAGGGATGCCCACTCTCCCCACTGCTCTTTGCTCTTGCCATTGAAGCCCTAGCGCAGGCAATCAGAACCAACCATGCCATCCAGGGGGTTCAAGTAGGACACCATCAGTTTAAGTGTTCACTTTTCGCGGACGATATGCTTTGCACCCTGACCAAGCCCCTTCTCTCTATACCAGCACTCATGTCCACTATAAAAGACTTCAGCTAAATCTCGGGCCTCTAATCCTTGCAAAAGGATATTTCTCTTTCAATGGAATCCTGCTTACTGGGGATACACATAAAAAAAACTTATCTCAATCCTAGAACAAGCTATTCCAATGAATGGCTTTAGCATTCAAAATACACATAGCTACCCGGGCCCGGATGGATTTACAAATCTCTATTACCAAACTTTTATAGACTTGTTATTACCCCACTTAGCCAGACTTTTCAATCAAATTTTAGAAGGCTCTCCCATGCCACAAGAACTAAACCATGCAAATATGATATGTTTCCCGAAAGAACGACGAGACCCATTAGAACTTAAAAATTACTGCCCCATATCACTCCTAAACGGGGATTTTGGCCAAATTAATGGCAAACAGGATTTCGCGATTTCTCCCCTCCATAATCCATAAAGACCAAACAGGGTTTATCCCCCATAGACAAACGGGGGACAATTTCAGACGGACACAAAATGTAATCTCATGGTCATCCCTACATCAAATACCCACATGCCTTTTGGCGTTAGATATAGAAAAGGCCTTTGATACATTGGAATGGCCTTATTTAAAAGCAGTATTACAGAAATTTGGGTTTGCAGGCAAATTTATGAACTTGATAGATACATACTACAAATCCCCGTTAGCCAGATTAAAACTCCCGGGAGATCGCTTACAACACATAAAGATTCAAAGGGGAAAAAACTAATTTTTAGATTTATTTGGAATCATAAAGCCCCGAGGATCTCAAAAAATAATATTTATAGACCAAAAGGGAAAGGGGGCCTATCGAATCTCAAACTGTATTACAAGGCAGCGCAGCTGGCTTTCATTCCTCTGGCACATTCTCCCACACATCAGCCGCTCTGGGTATTTATAGAAAATCTAAGCATGTCACCTTATACATGGGATACAGTAATATGTATTCCAAGCCTGTATACTTTTTTGAAAAACTTGAAAAAAACGTTGATTAAGCACTCATTAAAAATATGGACGGAGATGAACTGGACACAAAAACTGGACACTCGGGTATCAGATCTTACCCCTATCGTACCCAATCCCCACTTTGAGATACATCTTCCGGAAAGCTCTCTCAGTTGGTGGAAGTCTCAGAACCTACTAAGGGTTGGTCCATGGTGGCATGACGACAAAATAATGACCTTTGAGTGGGTGAGAAATAGATACAATTTACCCCTGGCTGAACACTATAATTTTTGCAGGATACATCATTTTATATATACGATAAGTGGTAGGGGAACCCCCCAAAGAAACACCTGGCTACTCAAAAAATGTAGGGATTCCCCCTTTCAGCCTGGTATTATTAGCCTCATGTATGAACTATTTAATGAAAACTCATGGGCAAACAAACCAGACTATACCAAAGCCTGGGAGAGGGATTTGGGCACCAAGTTGGCAGATAGCACATGGGATAAAAGTTGGCAAGGCTTAAGTAGGGGATCTTTAAATTATAGTCTGCTTGAGACTTCAATAAAGGTCCTACACTGGACATATATTACTCCTTTTAAGCTAATAAATGGGATCCAAAACGGAGCAGCTCATGTTTTAGGAACAGTGGTAATGAGGCTACATTTATTCATGTCTGGTGGGAGTGTTCGGCAGTCATAAGACTATGGAAAGAAACATGCTTACTAGCTTCTAAAATGTTTAAGATTCAGATTTCTGCTAATATAGAAAACTGCATGCTGGGTGTTCCGCATGTCTGTCTCTTGCACGCTCAAAATAGGCTATTAATGTTCATCATGTTGGCCACAAAGAACCATATAGCCAGACAATGGAAATCGGATACCCTACACTTTCAGGTGGTTAAAAATAAATTAAACTTTATCCTTATAAATGAACACCTTACCCATTTAGTAGACAACTCCATGGATACATTTTGAGATATATGGTCTCCGCGGCTGCAATTAAGGGATAGCATATCATCTGGAGACAATTAAAGAAATGTAGGTCCGGAATAGGGGCTCCCCTAAATGGGAGAGGATATTCTCAAGAGAACGGGATGGATGGAGGTGTGTGTGGATCCTTAGAGGGGCGGAGGACGGAGGTAAGTGCTATATTTTACATCATATTTATGTAAAAAATGAGGATGTTTGTGGACCTTTCCCTTTCCCAAGATGTTAAATGTTAAAACTAGTTATTTTTTTCCCCAATTATAGTCGGATTCAAGACTTTCGGGGAATCAACTTAAAACAAACTGAATTAAAGCTATATTAATAACTGAAAAGTAAAAAAATTATATATTTTTAGGCTACAGGTACAACCAAATCCAGATAACATACTAGCCCTGGATATGGTATAAGCTCCAAGATCATGGAATGGAAAGGGGTAAACTGAGTATTAATAGAGTAGCTAACTCAGTGATGTATTAACATGTATGGATATATATGTAACATGGAAATGGTTGTTTGAATATGATATATTACCTGACCTAATAAAATATTTGTTGAAAGAAAAAATACACATAGCTAGTAGTTGGAAAACCCCAAATTAAAACTTTCAGGAATTAATAAAAAACAACAACTATTTACTGCTCAACGAGAGATTAAACCTTGTAGTCTTGGATAGAATCACCCAGTTCCAGACAATTTGGGATCCCTGGATAACATCCCCATTTAGTGCCCCCTAATATAATAAAACATTTGATAATGGTTGAAGCGACTCGGGGGGAAGGACCGGAGTGGGGGAGCCCTGGAGGAGACCATTCAGAAGCAACCGGCTGCAAAATCCTCTGAGGAAAGGAGAGGTCGCCTACTGAAGCCTGCCCTAGGGTAACCCAAGGGCGATTGAGCAGGTTAGATATTGTAAACAATAAGCTACTGCTGGAGTGATGATAGATAATAGGACTTTGGTGTTAAATGCTGATATACTCTTTACTATTGTCTGTTTTACCATGTCTTAGGTTTCTCTTAAAAATTGCAATCACAGTAAAAAAAAAGAAAATTTATTAACCAAAAAAGTAAAAATAAGAAGGCCTAGCCAGCTAATTTTAACAAAATGTCTTCATTGTAAATATGTATTTTTGCACAACTGTTGTGTTATGCAAGACTGTTCAATATGCTTTCTTTTTCATTACATGCCGTACGTCTTCTGACAAAAATTAGGTATTGTTGAAGCCGCTGCTGTTGCAGCGGCCAGAAAAATTGACCTTTGTTCCCCAGGCAGAAAGTGCCATAAAACATTGCGTCTTCTTGAACCCTAGTTGGTGGCGGATAAGTCAGGCAAGTCATCCGGCATTTACAGATAACATACAGCAGCGTGAGGATCAATTTTAGCCGAAGGCAGCTCATCTCATCAGGCCTTTTTCAGTCGAATGTATCGCCCAGTGTCAGTCCCTTCGGGATCCATCCCTCATTCATCTTTATAAAGGTGAGGCAATCTAGACTTTTTTGCCCTACGCGGCTTCTCTTCTCTGTGACAAAACCTCCTGCTGCACTGAAGGTCCTTTCTGACAGGACACTTGAAGCGGGGCAGGACAGAAGTTCAATTGCAAATTGGGATAGCTCAGGCCACAGGTCTAGCCTGCATACCCAGTAGTCAAGGGGTTCATCGCTCCTCAGAGTGTCGATATCTGCAGTTAAGGCGAGGTAGTCTGCTACCTGTCTGTCAAGTCTTTCTCTGAGGGTGGATCCCGAAGGGCTGTTGCAATGCGTAGGACTGAAAAAGGTCTGCATGTCCTCCATCAACAAAACGTCTTTTAAACGTCCTGTCCTTGCCGGCGTGGTCGTGGGAGGAGGATTACTTTCACCTCTTCCCCTGTTATATTGCCCTTGTGCTGTGACATCACCCTTATATGCTGTGTAAAGCATACTTGTTAATTTGTTTTGGACCTGCTGCATCCTTTCTGACTTGCGGTAATTTGGTAACAAATCAGGCACTTTCTGCTTATACCGGGGGTCTAGTAGCGTGCACACCCAGTACAGGTCGTTCCCCTTCAGCCTTTTTATACGAGGGTCCTGCGACAGGCACGACAGTATGAAAGACCCCATTTGCACAAGGTTGGATGCCGAGCTACCCATGTCCCGTTCCTCGTCCTCAGTGATCTCGCTGAAGATATGTTCTTCCCCCCAGCCACGTACAACACCACGGGTACCAGATAGGTGACAACGAGCACCCTGGGATGCCTGTTGTGATTGGTCTTCCTCCTCCCCCTCAAAGCCACATTCCTCCTCTGACTCCTCTTCCTCACAATCCTCTTCCAGCGTTGCCGCAGGTCCAGCAAGCGATGCTGGTAAGGCTGTTTCTGGTGGTGATGGTGACCACAACTCTTCCTCTTCCTCGTCACGCTCATCTACGGCCTGATCCAGCACTCTTCTCAGGGCACGCTCCAGGAAGAAAACAAATGGTATGATGTCGCTGATGGTGCCTTCGGTGCGACTGACAAGGTTTGTCACCTCCTCAAAAGAACGCCTACAGGCATTGCGCATGAGCGTCCAGTAACGTGGCAAAAAATCCCCAGCTCCCCAGAGACTGTCCTAGCACCCCGGTCATACAAATACTTGTTAATGGCTTTTTCTTGTTGGAGCAGGCGGTCGAACATTAGGAGTGTTGAATTCCAACGTGTGGGGCTGTCACAAATCAAGCGCCTCACTGGCATGTTGTTTCGCCGCTGGATATCTGAAAAGTGCACCATGGCCGTGTAGGAACGCCTGAAATGGCCACACACCTTTCTGGCCTGCTTCAGGACGTCCTGTAAGCCTGGATACATATGGACAAAGCGTTGTACGATCAGATTACACACACGTGCCATGCACGGCACATGCGTCAACTTGCCCAAATTCAATGCCGCCAACAAATTTCTCCCGTTGTCACATATCACTTTGCCAATCTCCAGTTGGTGCGGAGTCAGCCATTGATCCACCTGTGCGTTCAGGGCGGACAGGAGTGCTGGCCCGGTGTGACTCTCTGCTTTCAGGTAAGTCAACCCCAAGACGGCATGACACTGCCGTATCCGGGATGTGGAATAGTATCTGGGGAGCTGGGGGGGGGGGGGGGGGTGCCGTTGATGTGGAGCAAGACGCAGCAGCAGAAGAGGACTCAGCTGAGGAGGTTATGGAAGAGGATGGAGTAGGAGGAATAGAAGAGGTGGCAGCAGGCCTGCCTGCAAGTCGTGGCGGTGTCACCAACTCCTCGGCATTCCATGCTTGGCAGGCGTCAGCAGGTTTACCCAATGCGCATTGTAGGTGATATACCTGCCCTGACCATGCTTTGCAGACCAGGTATCAGTGGTCAGATGGACCCTTGCCCCAACACTGTGTGCCAGAGATGCCATTACTTCCTTTTGCACAATCGAGTACAGGTTGAAGATTGCATTTTGGGCAAAGAAATTTCGGCCGGGTACCTTCCACTGCGGTATCCCAATCGCTATAATTTTTTTGAACGCCTCAGACTCCACCAGCTTGTATGGTAAAATCTGGCGGGCTAAGAGTTCAGACAAGCCAGCTGTCAGACGCCGGGCAAGGGGGTGACTTTGTGGCATTGGCTTCTTACGCTCAAACATGCCCTTGACAGACACCTTACTGTGGGGAGATGAGCAGGAACAGCAAGAGGCGAGAGACGGAGTGGCGGATGGTTGAGAGGGGGCAAGGAGGACAGCAGTGGTTGACGTGGATGAAGATGCTGGACCAGGAGGAGGATGGCGGCTTTGAGTTTGTGTGCTGCTTGTACTCATGTGTTGATCCCATTGGCGTTTGTTATGTGACATCATGTGCCTTCGCAAAGCAGTTGTACCACGACTCAGTTTCTTTTGGCACAGGTTGCAAATGGCATCGCTGTTGTCAGAGGCAGACACACAAGAAAAATGCCACACTGCTGAGCTCTGCGGTGACGGCATTCTGGTGGTGGCAACAGCATGCGTTGATTGGCGTACTGTCTGGCTGACCCCGGGTGCTGATGCATGCTGTCTGACTATGCCACTAGCTCGTTGCAATGACCTCCCTCTGCTTCCAACTCGTCTCCTCCTCCTCTCTGTCTCCCCATCTGAACTTTCCCCCTGTTCTTCTTCTCTTCTAGTGGGCACCCACGTGACATCCACGGACGCATCGTCATCATCATCACCCGCCTCATTTGTATCTGGCAACTCAACAAAGGAAGCAGCAGCAGGTACATCAACATCATCACATCGTACGTATATGTGTGTACTGCTGCCTGACTGAGTCATATCCCTGTTATCTACATACTCTTGCAATAATGGTTGCGCATCACTCATTTCTTCAAACTGATGTGTAAATAACTCTTCTGACTGATCAATTGAATCGGCTGTGGTACTAGTGTTGGTGGTGGCGGCAGGCGGGCGAGTGGTAACTTGAGAGGTGCCCGAAGCTAAGCTGGAGGAGGATGGTGCGTCAATGTTCCAAGCAAAAGCTGTAGAAGATTGGGTGTCCTGTGTTAGCCAGTCAACTACGTCCTCTGAACTTTTCAATTTCAGGGTAACTGGCCTCTGAACACTGGGCATTATTGTAGGGCCAAAGGGAATCACAGCACCACGACCACGACGGCCCCTGCGGGGTGTCCTGCCCCTGCCTGTCATTTTTTTTCCGATTAGTGGTACTATGCGTGCAAGCTACTGTGATTGGATTGTTTGAACTTGGCACAATACTTGTAAGCCTGACACAAACACTGGCTAACGGTCAGGCAAATGAACTTAGATTGGCGGTTAGGCAAATGAACTTAGATTTGCGATCAGGCAAATGAACTTAGATTTAAGAAAATAAAATTATTGGTTTTTTAAATGTGGACTGCTGGTACCCCAACTAGATTGGATTGGTTGAACTTGGCACAGTACTTGTAAGCCTGACACACACACTGGCTAGCGGTCAGGCAAATGAACTAAGATTTAACAAAATAAAAGTTTTGGTTTTTTAAAAGTAGACAGCTAGTAAACAAGATTGTATTGGTTGCACTGGGCACACACAGTATAAGCTGTGAGCCTGACACACACACTTGCTAGCAGGGGCGAGCAGGCAAATGAAGTTAGATTACACAGAAAAATACAAAGAAAAAAAATGATGTTATAGCCCTGAAAAGGGCTTTTTGGGGTGCTGTGTTTACAGCAGAGATCTGATGAGTCCTTCAGCACTGCACTGAACACTGAATAAACTTGCCTAGCTATTGATTTCCCTATTCAATCAGCATCACCTACACTCTCCCTCTTCTCAGTAGGACTGCAAGTTAGTTATGATTCCAAAATGGCTGCTGTCCATGAGTTAGAAGGCTCTGGAAGGGAGTGTATGCTGCTGATTGGCTGGAATGTGTCTGCTGACTGTGACATGCAGGGTCAAAGTTTGCTCAATGATAAAGTATTGGGGGCGGGTCAAATATCGCATATGTTCGCAGTTCGCCGCGAACGCGAACATGCTATGTTCGCCGGGAACAGTCCGCCGGCGAACTATTCGCGACATCTCTAGTAACAAACCCTATAGATCTTAAAACTAATCAGATGATAAACAAACATAAGGTGTAACAAATACCAAGGATACAATGTGTACCTGTTTGATGCTGACGTTTTATTAACAGTGTACAGTATATATAGCCCATGCAAGTACTTCTCTACCAAATTTGTTTAAATTTTTACCAGACTTTGCATTATTTAAAAAAAAAATCTAAATCCATGAATATATGCTTCTCCCCCATTTGGTTAAACTTTTTTTAATTTATTTATTTAAAAAAAAAAAATTCAGTGCATCAAAGAACAAATAAGATGCCTAGGAGTACATATTCCTGCTAATCTAAGTGACCCGTATAAAGCCATTTTTTTCTCCACCAATACAGAAAATGTAAAGGATATCACGGCAATATACAATATCTGGCTTGGAAGGATATCCACAACCAAAATTATATCATCCCTTATTTGTTATATTTATTCAGATCCCTACCAATCTTTCACAAAAAAACAATTAATGATATTTTACAAATTCTTATGCATTATATTTGGTACTGTAAAAGAGATTTAAAAAAATGAATGCTCTTCCGAAGGTCACCTCCATCTCAGTACCACACCTTCAAACATATTAATTGTCAGCTCAGCTTTTGAAACTACTAGCCTGACACCCAATATACAACAGAACTAGATGGGTCACAATAGAGATACAATTGGCCTCCCTCCAACCCTATTACACATCAATCAATGGATCGAATCTTTACACCCATCACACAACGTAAAACAAAAATACTACCTTACTTCCTCTAAATCAGCATGAATATAGGCTCCCCAACCATAGGCAATTCCTGTGCCTTTCACATTCAGATCGACAGCTCTCACAAGATCACGCAACTCACGTGATCTCGTGAGACCTGGCTGTCAGAATTCTGCTGACAGCCAAAGGCACAGAGGGAGGTGAGGGGAAGAGGGAGGTGAGGATATATATATATTTATTTATTTATATATATATATATATATATATATATATATATATACTGTATATATATATATATATATATATATATATATATATATATCTACACAGTGTCTTGCAAAAGTATTCCCCCCCTTGACTTTTTACCTATTGTGTTACATTACATCCTTAAGTTCAATATTTTGTTAGACAATAGTCTAAGTTGGTGAAGTGAAATGAGAAAACTATTTTTTAGAAATAGAAAATAGAAAATTGGCATGTGCGTATGTATTCACCCCCTTTGTTATGAAGCCCATAAAATGCTCTGGTACAACCAATTACCTTCAGAAGTCACATAAATAGTGAAATGATGCCCACCTGTGTGCAATCTAAGTGTCACATGATCTGTCATTACAGATACACACCTTTTTTGAAAGGCCCCAGAGGCTGCAACACCTAAGGAAGAGGCACCACTAACCAAACACTGCCATGAAGACCAAGGAACTCTCCAAACAAGTAAGGGACAATGCTGTTGAGAAATACAAGTCAAGGTTAGGTTATAAAACAAATCCAAATCTTTGATCCCCAGGAGCACCATCAAATCTATCATAACCAAATGGAAAGAGCATGGCACAACCGCAAACCTCACGGACCAGGCAAGGAGGGCATTAATCAGAGAGGCAGCACAGAGACCTAAGGTAACCATGGAGAAGCTGCAGAGTTCCACAGCAGAAACTGGTGTATCTGTACATAGGATGACAATAAGCCATACGCTCCATAGACCCAGAAGAAAGATATTCCTTTCAGCAACCTGTTCCACTCTCTGCGTGATTTGAGGCTAGGACGGAAGTTCACCTTCCAGCAGGACAATGACCCCAAACACACTGCTACAGCCACACAGTGGTTTAAGGGGAAACATGTAAATGTGTTGGAGTGGCCTAGTCAAAGCCCAGACCTCAATCCAATAGAAAATCTGTGGTCAGACTTAAAGATTGCGCAAACCATCCAACTTGAAGGAGCTGGAGCAGTTTTGCAAGATGGGCAAAAATCCCAGTGGTAAGATGTGGCAAGCTCATAGAGACGTATCCAAAGCGACTTGGAGCTGTGATTGCTGCAAAAGGTGGCTCTACAAAGTATTGCCTTTAGTGGGGTGAATAATTATGCACATTGACTTTTTTCTGTTGATTCACAATAATAATAAAAAAAAATCTTCAAAGTTGTGGGCATGTTCTGTAAATTAAATGATGCAAATCCTCAATCCATGTTAATTCCAGGTTGTGAGGCAACAAAACACAAAAAATGCCAAGGGGGTGAATACTTTTGCAAGGCACTGTACATGTATATTTATATACTAGGGAATTGCCCGTCAAAAAATGACAACAATAAAATGTGAAGCCTGGCGATACTGTTTGCCACACAATCAGAGGCTATGGCCCCTTTGAGCACCTTCAGCGCTCATTGCGAGACCAATGCTGAGGCATTCCTTGCAAGCCTCTCTGCCTTGTGTACTTTACAGGGCTCGCAACTTTGGGGCTTTTCAATCATCACCTTCGACGCTCATGGTAAGCCTCCCCCTGTGTAGTTTAGGGGCCTCGCAATGAGTGTTACTGAATTGGGTTAAGAGTTAATGGCGTTAGCCTCGTTTTCATCCTGTTATGTTTTTTCGGGCGCCATATATTTTCTCGCTTAAGCCATTTTCGATTGTGAAAAAAACGCAAATATGACTCAAATTCACTTGTAACCTCACTCACAGGCTCCTGGCTCTCCCCCTGTGCTGTGTGTCAGTGTGTAAGTTTTGAGGCATATTTTTTTTTTTTTTGCTTGTCTTTCCAGTTCCGTGGTTCGGCCGCTAAATTTGTAATTTAAGACAGCCCCCAACTGCAGGCCTCAGTTTGCGAGGCACGCAGTTCCATTTACGGGCTTCGGTCCTAAGTCCTACGGGGCTCCTGTGGCTCTCATTGCAGACTACATCCTAGGGGCCTTAAGATGATTGCCTGCGATGAGCACAAAAAACTACTTATGCATAAAAAACATTACATGCATAAAAACATTATATGCGCAGGAAAATCATATGTGAATACTTTGAAAACTACTACATAATCATTATAACTATTACATCTTATTTAAAAAAGGATAAATCATTTTTCAAATAACACTTCTATATAATATGCATAATCTACTTAAAACGAAAAGTAATACATGTGAAGAAGTTGAGTGACAAATTAAAGAGGGCTAAAGTAAATTCTCATAAATAATGTATTATATATAAGATACATATAACAAATTATGTCATGGGGCTTCCAATATATATATATATTTAATAACAAAACTCAAGTAACTTTTGATTAAAAAATATTTACTAGTATCAAGTATAAGTGTGTACACCTTATAATAAAGAAAACACAAACTTGTAGGAAGCATTTTTAACAACAATCATTAATAAGAGCCCTTCTTTGTAACAGACAATACATATCCATTACTTGCAAACTGCCGAAATAATATATATATATATATATATATATATATATTATTTCCTGCCCTGCACAGATCCAACATAACTACACACCAGTCCCACTTCTAAGACATTATTCCTGCCCTGCACAGATCCAACATAGCTACATACCAGTCCCACTTGTAAGGTATATTAAAGACACTTGAAGGAGCTAAATTTACTTCTGCCATCTGTACTTTTATTAATAATATTTTGCATGCAGCTGTTATTATTTTTGGGGACATTGTTACTTTCTTGACCTATTTCATACTATAGTTGAATCTTTAACACCCCCATCCTCCTTTTGTTCAAATCTCCACTTAACTCCTTCCTATCACACTCTAATAACATCCTGTGTACTAAAAGTTTTTCCTCTCTCAGCAGACATTATTCCCACCGTACCCCTCAACCCACCCACACCTTTTTGCTAAAAAATGATTGAATCACACAAATTTTTTTCAGCTGATCAATTAGGAACACCTGCTAACTATTCCTAATGTAACCTTTACACAATGTTTCCTCCTGCCTTCTTCTTCTTAACCTGCTGCCTTTTCCTCAGGCTCTTACTCTCAACTTATACACATCATGTCTCCAGCATAACCATCTCACCTTCCATGCTCTCATCTCCTCTTTTATGCTCCCGTGAGCTACACTCCTTCCTCCACCCACTATCTCCTCCCCCATCTCAAGCTCATAAGCAGAAACACTTCTGTGAGTCCCATTTGCATCTCCCTTCCTTCTCTCTCCTTCTGGCTTTTGGAGACACATTTCCTAATCCAGGGCCTGACCACTAGCAGGTTACAATATCTTACAACCATATTACACACCTGAGACATTCACCTCATAATGTCACATACCTTCCTACCTAAGTAAACTTTCACTTTCTTCATTACCCTTGCTATCCCCTATCTGTTCCTCCCCAAGTTTCTGCCTCTTCCATTCCCTTTAGATTGTAAGTAGCAAGTTTCCAATCTTGTATGGTGCTTTGGAAAAAAGCACTTCCTGCAAAAATTCTAAGCTCAAAACAGGGCCCTCCATTTCTCTGCAGTTTATTAACATTGTATTCTTCCTTGTCCTTATCCTCTTGTACAGCGCTACAGAATATGTTGGTGCGATACAAGTTATATTATTATTATCGTTTATTTATAACGCACCAACATATTCTGCATCGCTGAACATAAGATAAGTTCCAGGCAAAGGTAGATACAAACAAAACATAACAAAGCAAGCAGTGCCCTGTCCTTGAGCATCGAATCCAGTGTCCATGGTGCTTTCCCCAAAAGCACCCTGCAGGATTGAAATTCAAAGACTTACAACCTAAAGGTATTGTGTGTGGTAAAGGAGGGAGAGAAAGGTGATGAGCGTGTTGGGTTGGAAGTTGATACGCTTCTTTAAATAGATGCGTTTTTAGTGAGGCTTTGAATGTTTTTAGGCAGGAGGATAGTCTGGTGGAGCGAGGCAAGGAGTTCCAGAGAATAGGGGTAGCACGAGAAAAGTCCTGATTCAATTTACACAAAGCACCTCATCTGTTGTAATGGAAAAAGATGCATTTGTTATTTGTGTTGATGGAATATTGAGAGAATGATTTGACAAATAATTGCCAGCAACCATCATGTCAGCATTTAAAAATGTAATGCATAAACAATACCATGAAATAAACCACCAATACGATGTGTGGCATTATGCCAAGATCCAGAAAAAAACACTGCTCACTGAAAGTAAGAAAAGATTTTGTTGAGACATTGGACTAAGGATAGGCTCAATAATCAATCACTTGTGGTAAAGCATTAAAACATGCAATGGTGATGTAAAGCTACTTCAGGAGAAGTGGAACTCTCTCATAAGAATTTGACAGAAGAAGAAATAATTTTTTCTAAATGGCTCAGTAAAACTAGTGCTTTGATTGATACCCAAATCAAAGTAGAACTTAAGTCCTGCTTATTAGGGATCACGATAGATGCAATCCCATACTCTCTAAACAAACTGTCAATTCATGTGTCTAGCGGCAAAAAATTGCATTGCCAGTAATTGGAAACAAAAATAACTAGACTTTCAAAAGGTAATAAATAAGATTGAATACATAGCTATTAATGAAAAAATTACACATTCCCTGGAAGACTCAATACCTCGGAATCTGGAGGCCTGGAGGACCTGGATAGAAGATAGGGAGGGCTTACAAAGATAGGCTATACATTTACCCGAAGAACTCAGATCAAGTGGTGAAGAGAAAGGGGGAGGCGTGGAGGCCGAGACGGAGACTGGCAATGGCTGCGGATTTACTGGGGGGAGTGGACTGCGGACAGGCAAGTTAAATAAAAATTGCTTGATAAATACAGGAAGTGACCAGCATAGCATTGGTGTGAGTTTTTTATTTTTTTATTTTTTGTTTTAGTTATCATTGTTGATGAAATAAGTTCTCCCATATGCTCAAATCAAGACAGCGACAATACCATGTACAGTATGTAAAATCTTTATTGTTGATAATGAGAGCACTGTTGTGCCTTAAACATTCTGAACCTTTCCAAATGTTATCCAAAGCTTGTGTACCCCAAATAAAGAAGAAGATGGGTCATAAGAAATGTTTATTGACCAAATGTCGATTGCACATCTGCATGACATGATGTGTGACGTACAAAGGTTATGTGAGGAAAAACTGAATACCTTTTGGCAATCAAAGACAAGTTCAGTTCCAGGGAACATTGTTTACACCTAAAGGCCTGAAGCTATTGTGGCGCACGTCACGCTTTTCTAATGAATCTTTGTAAAATGTTTTTCTCTTTATGAACAACGCAAGACAATTAATTAATAAAAATCAACACAGTTGAAATTTTGTTTGTGTACATAAGTATTTTTTTCACATACACCAATAATATAAAATTCGAAAAAATTGCAATGTTTACAAGACTTGTTAAATCATTAGGTTTTTTTGTTTTAAAATTATTTATAAAGTTTTGTTGTTACTGTATATAAAGTATGTAATATATCTATGTATTCATTAAAATGTTTATAATTTGAACCATTTATAAGTAATTAAAAGCTGTGTTTAAACTGCTATTAGTCTATCTAATAGTCCATTGATAGCTCTGATCACTGTTACGTATGCAGACACATACTATAGAGGGAAAAATCTGCAGTGTAGTGTCCTAGCCTTTCAGTGAACACATCTCTGTATCTTGTGATTAATAAGTTATTTTCTTCTGTTTACACAGGGGAAGTACCAGTAGTTGGGATACATCAACAATATGGGGCTACACTACCTTCACTAAATAATTGATTAACACAGGAAGAAATCCAAAATAGGTTGGAAAAAATAAATGTTAATACGGCCCAAGGGTACTGAGGGAACTGGGTTCTGTAATAATCAAACCATTCATTGGCAGATTTATTACCTGTGCAACCGGTGCGTTGCATCAAGGCCCTTGCTCGATGAGGGGCCCGGGGCTGTCTCCCCCCAGGGCACCCCCAGCAGCCCCATAAAGCACCATCCTCTTACTCTTAATTCCCCTCCCCAGTATGAAGCCTGGCAGGGGAAGGATATCCAGCCTCTGACTAAGGGGAACCGTCCCACGGAGCTCAGTGCACAAGTAAGAGAATGAGTCGTAGGTGGCTAAATGTTGCTGCTGGGGGGTGAATGGTGTTGCTAGATGTGAATGATGGCTGCTAAGGGGTTGTGAGTTGAATGTAGCTGCTGGGGGGTGAATGTAGCTGCTGGGGGGGGGGGAGTTGAATGGTGCTACTGGGGGCTGAATAGTGCTGCTGGGGGTGAATGGGGCTGCTGGGGGGGAATGCTGTTGCTGGGGAGGGTGTTGTGGGGCTGCTGGGGGGTTAGGGGCTGAAAAGTGCTGCTGGGTGTGAATGAGGATGCTGGGGGTGAATGGTGTTGCTGGAGAGGTTGGTAGTAGAACTGCTGGGGTGGTTGGGGGCTGAATAGTGCTGCTGGGGGTGAATGGTGCTGCTGGGGGCTGAATGGTGTTGCTAGGGGGTGAATGGTGCTGGACCCAAAACATTTTTTGCACCGGAGCTCTCCATTCACCAGCTTTGCACTGAAACCATTATATCTAATTTTTCAAGATTCACTCAACACAGGGTCTCTAACAGATGACTGGAGAAAGGCAGAGGTGATACCTATATTTAAGAAGGTAACAAGAACAAATCCAGGAAATTATAGACCTGTGAGCCGCACTTCTGTAGTGGGAAAGCTTTTCGAAGGGGCAATAATTGATAGTATACAAGAATATGTCTGTTTTAACAAGATTATAAGTAGGAGCCAAGATTTATGAGGGATAGTTCAGGTCAAACAAACCTAATTAGTTTCTATGAGGAGGTTAGTAGGAACTTGGATCAATGCAACTCAGTGAATGTAGTCATTTTGGATTTTCAAAAGTTTGTGATACAGTGCAACATGGAAGACTATTGTGCAAACTAAGGGATACAGGAATTGCAGTAAATATCTGCTTATGAATTGGGAGCTGGCTAAAAGACAGGAAGCAAAGTGTTGTAATTAAATAAAAAATAATATACTTTGTATCCAAAGGGATTTGCATAAATGGGCAACTAAATGGCAAAAGAGATTCAATACAAATAAATGTAGTTATGCATCTGGGAATGAAAAATAGCCAGGCAAATTATAATCTTAATGGAGCAAATTAAACGGTATCAATGACAAACAACATCTGCAAAGGCAAGTAAAATATTAGCATGCACTGTATTAAGAAGTGTATAGAAGCAAGGGAAGCAAATATAATTCTGCCACTATACAAATCCCTAGTAAGCCCTCATTTGGAATACCAAGTACAATTTTGGGACCCCTTCCTAAAAAGGACATTTTAGGTCTGGAAATATACAAAGAAGGGCAAAAAAAAGGGGAATGGAGGGGCTAAGTTATGAAGAAAGACTAACCAAATGAAACTTATTTTCTCTAAAAGGTAAAAGAGGGGATAACATTACCTTATATAAACACATCCAGGGTCAATATAAGGCTTTGTCAAGTGAACTTTTTCTGCCAAGAGATTTTCAACTGACAAGAGGGCACCCTTTGAGGTTAGAAGTAAAAGGATTTAAATGTTAAAGAAAGAAAAGGGTTCTTCACAGTAAGGGTGGATAATCTGTGGAACACTTTGCGAACTTGAGAATGTTGTGCTATTAATTAAAAGACCTAACTTCACTTTCCCTTTAATAAATGTACAGTAGTGTCTTTAAATGTGCATTTACAGTGCTACGGATTGGACTTTACACCCTTGCGGGTCCTCTCTAGCACTTGTTGGCTTCTTGGCTCCATTTGCGAGTTACGCGTTTGAACGCTAGTGATTTTGATGCAATTTAATAGCTAGTTCCATGTTCCACGTCCCATAGGCTTTGCGAAAAAGGCAGAAAAAAGTCTCCATTTTTCAGTGACGTAATTCTGACAATCTCTGTTTCCATTGGCTCCATCTAAACCTGTAACTATGATTGATCACGTTTATGGGCGCACATCCGACGAGCGAAAAAATGGTTTACGGTTTGCCTCTCAAGCCCGTAACTCACAGCCCGTTCAAATTTAATAGCACCGTAAATCCGCAACTTTTCAAGCTTGCAGCTCACATTGCACATACGAGCTTAGAATTTAATGTGGCTGTAAGAAACTATGTAACTAAGAATTCGTTATCTTTTCTTTAAATCCACTGTTCCTCTCACTCCTCTAAAGTTTCCATTTCTCTTAGAAACAAAGGCATAATGTTTGTCATCAATAAACCAAAATGTATCTAATCTACTATGTACTATGTATTGGAGGAGCACATTATATATGTATGTTATCAATATGTTCCCATATTTTTAGATTCTATATACTAAGAGTCTCATTCAATTGAGGCTTTCGGGGGATCCGAGCTCTCAAATGGAGCCCGCAAGTTACTTTCCCATTTGCTAACCACTCTGTCAAGCCAGTAAATGGCAAAAGTCAAACCACAAGTTACTGGTACCAAGGAGGTCTTGCAAAAGGCTTAATGACATGTACGGAGCTCGGTAAATGCATATATAAATACTCTACTGTACTTTTATTAAAAGTTATAGTGATGTTAGTTCTTCGAATTATTAGCACAACATTATCAAGCTCGCAAATCGGCCCAAAAAATACTTTATTTCATGTTCAATTTCCGTATTATATCGATCCTGGCAATCAATGTGTTAATACATATAGTGGAACTTGCATTAAATAGAATATCATATTTATGGCTTTATCAATATTACATTATGTCTGGAATGTGGGTCAGATTGTAACTCATAATTCAAACCCAAAATCCAACCTCCATTTTTCATTAAAGTCCTATGGGCTTGAACATGATCGCTGACGCAAGGCTGTAACTCGTGGTTCAAGCAAGTAGGACTTCAATGAAAATGGAGGTTGGATTTCAAAGTTATACAGGCTTGAACCACGAGTCATGATTGGACCCACATAACATTGGCTGTTTGTAACCATCTTGTGTCAGCAATCATGTTCAGGCCCACAAATGCTACTTTCAATTGCATGATTTGCAATGTGCACTATCAGACTGACCCTTTACCAGCACGTGAAGGGTTAAACTGACAGTTAGAAATGTGTGTAATCAGTAAAAAAAGTTTTAGTTAATTAAGTTTGCTCTATTTGACTATAAATAAACATAGTATATCTGTCACCTTAGAGGGGAAGGCTTTTATTATTTTACTAATCCTGTGTTTATGCTATGTTCCTGCTGGCCCTATATAAAGGGCCCTATATCTTCTCCTGTGCATTGCTGTTCCTGGGCTGACTAAGCTGGCTGGAGGCTGAGATATCCAAATTATCCACATCCAAGGGTACTGTAATAGTAAGCAGGAGGTCTTGACACTGACAATTCCAGTTGTGAGATGAAAAACAAAATAGTACTTCTATCAAATCTATGATTTCGAAATTTTACGATTCAGTTATCCATAAATATTTCCATTACTAAACAATATAGGGCTCTATGCTAATCCCCTCTATAGCAGTTATGAGTACCGTAGTAGCACAGTAAAGCCTACCTAGCTATTCTATTCCCCCACCCCAAAACATTGCGAGAGAACTGCTACAATAGGGACTCCCTGACACCTAAAATGAACCCCCATGCTACAGGGGGTCCTAATCGGGACATCCTGGCACCTAAAATGAAAGCTTACCCGCGTGTGGATTCTTAAAGGATCCGCAGCATCTAATTACTATAAGTATCCCTGCAGCAGCTAAGCTATTAACCTCCTATGTCCCATTGGGGTCTATACAGACCCCAATGATCATCCAGAGATGATAAATCTCTTTCTTGGGCTAGGCAGGCTTTTCATGTTAACTGAAGAGGGTCCAGTTCTCTTCTTTCTTGATTGAAGCGCATGTCCTCATCTTCTAGGCCAGGTAAGGTCCCTCCAAAAGAAGTGAGGAGAAGAAGATGTGCCGGAGCAGGAGACGCTAAATGATCGTTCTTGGAGGTATAAAGAGAACCACAAGAGAGCAGTGTCTCGAATGCTGAGGGAGGAGAGAATGTGGAGTAGAAGCGAATGGTCAACTGTGTCAAAGGCGGCAGCGAGATCCAGAAGAAGCAAAATAGAAAAGTGGCCTTTAGACTTGGTGGTGAGCAGGTCATTGGTGACTTTTATGAGGGCTGTCTCAGTGGAGTGTTGGGGCCGAAAGCCAGATTGGAAAGTGTCCAGAAGAGAGTTAGAGGAGATGAAACTGGTAAGGCGGTTATAGACGAGCCGCTCCAGCAGTTTGGAAGCCAGGGGAAGTAGAGAGATAGGGCGATAGTTAGATGCAACATCAGAATCAGATTAGGGTTTCTTGAGAGTGGGTGTAATTATGGCATGTTTTAGAGATGATTGAAACGTGCCAGTGTTTAGGGAAAGGTTGAAGATGTGTGTGAGAGCTGGAATTAGTGTAGTAGAGAGGGGAGGGATGAGCTGAGATGGAATAGGATCTGAAGGACAAGTGGTGATGTGAGAGGATGATATTAGGATGGAGACTTCATCTTCTGTTGCAGGGGTAAAGTAGTTCAGAGTGGCTGTGGGAATGGAGAGGGGAGTAGGTTGGGTGTTGTTGGTTAGTTGAGTTAGTTGAGAGAGTGAAGTGTGTGAGCCACGGTGAGAGGAGAGTTCATTGTGGATAGATTGAATTTTATGTGTAAAATGGTTGGCAAAATCTTCAGCCGTGAGACAGGAAGGGATGTGGGGAGGTGGTGGGCGGAGGAGAGTATTGAAAGTGTCAAAAAGACATTTTGGTTTAGAGGACAGAGTTGATATTAGTGATGTAAAGTACTGCTGTTTTGGCCAGGTTGAGGGCAGAGGAGTAGGAACGTAGCATAAACTTGTAGTGAAGGAAATCTGCTGCGGAGCGGGATTTCCTCCATAGTCTTCAGCAGTGCGGGAGCACTTCTGAATGTAACGTGTGTGTGTAGTGTGCCATGGTTGTGGATGAGATTGAGGGTGTCTGCGGGTGGTTATGGGGGCAATGGTGTCAAGGGTGGAAGAGAGAGTAGAGTTGTAGTGTTAGGTGGCATTGTCAGGGCAGTTGAGGTTGGTGATAGTGCTGAGAAGAGGTTAGAGCACAGTGGATTGCTGTGCAGGGTCAAGTTCTAGCAGGTTTCTGTGCATTTTTGTGGCTGGGGTTGAAGAAGAGTGATTAGAGGAAGATGTGGTGAGGTTGAAGGTAAGGGGGTGATGGTCAGATAGAGGGAGAGGGTGGATGACTGGGTTGGAGGTAGGTGAAAATAAGGTCAAGAGAGTGTCCAGCATGGTGAGTTGAAGATCTGTAAGTTGTGAGAGGCCAAGGGAAGAGTTGAGTGCAAGTAGTTTGGCGGCTGCTGGGGAGGTAAGGGTGTCAATGGCAATGTTGAATTCACCAATTATCAGTGTAGGAATGTTGGAGGAAAGAAAGTGTGGGTTCCAGGCGGAAAAGTGATCAAGAAATTGAGAGGGAGTACCTGGGGGGAGATAGATTACAGCAACACATAGAGAGATAGGAGAGAAGAGGCGGATAGTATGAACTTCAAAAGGGATCTGTATAGATGCCCATGGGAGATGAGGGTTTAATAGTTGTGCCATAAGGGGAAAACAGACACAATTCATTTTTATGCCTTTGTGGGTGCTATATAGTACTTTTAGTTATTTTAGGCAAACTCAGGAATAATAAGTATTTTAGGGAAAAGCAACTTGTAATATTACTGATGTGAGCAGTTCAGTGTGGAAGCAAGGTGTGATTTTGCAAGTAGGGGTTGATCTCAGGCATTGCACGTAGCACACCCGCCACGCTGAGAGGGGTGAATAGAATAGCTAGGCAAACTTACTTAATAGAGAATTGAATGGGGCTGTGCCAATCAAAACACCATAAGATCACCTGCAACAATATTGTTATAGTGTATTATACCAAAAAATATAGTAGAATAAATACGGGTAGAACTATAATATCCATGGGATCTGTGATGATCTCCTAAGAAATAGACTGATGTAAATAAATATAATAAACAAATGTAGATTACACTGTTCTAGCAGTTTATGATCTACTATGTATAATTAAAGTAGTCAATCAGGACTCATATAGTGCAATTAGTTTGTACAATCCAAAAAATAATAGTCTGTTTGATAATGTTGCAATGTTCTTTAGGCAAAATAATTACCTAGGTGCAAACACACCCTGTCCAACCAGTCTCATAATTTACAATCAATATGAATTATGCAGAGCGTAATCCAAAGAGTAATAGTTCCTTTTCAGTTGCAATGTGCGGACGGAATAAAGAGTCTGAGTGAAGACGCACCCGAAGGCACGCTTCATTGGTTGTTCATGCCTTTTTTTAAGGGAAAGGTGTGGGTTGCTGCCTCCTTCACTTTAAATGAAATCATTGTCATTGTGATGGATGCACCTCCTCTGACAAAGTGGAAAACAAAAAAATCAGAAAAAACACTCCAGCCTTTGTTTGTGACATGCCAGTAAAGGTACTTGCAGGTAAAAACAACATATACAAAATTGACTTGTATAAATGTACAAAATGATATGAACAAAGGCATTTTGATACAGATTGGATTGCGTTAATATAATAATCCTATTGTTAAAGTGAAAGTGACTCTAGTAGATGCTAGGCATCATTATTATTATACAGTATTACTTTTAACCCTTTACATTTTTCCAGTTTTCAAAAATTATCCTTTTGGGTTCTACACACATGATATTAATGCATGATGCTCTGTGTATATAATTAACTGTTTTATTATTATACCTGTGTTAAGGTACAGTGGATGTGCATAAATTATATTTTCCTAAATACAGTTCTATTAATAAAATATTGAAAACATCATAAAAATTTTAAATACCTATAATGTTTGATGGTAATATATTTCTTAGTATGTCTTAGTATAAATCCATATATAATAAATCTTTCCAAAATTAACCTGTCTGTGGTAGAACCATTGGCACAAGCAATCCGATCACATAAAGAGATTCAAGGGGTTCAAGTGGGATTGCAACATTATAAGTGCTCTCTTTTTGCGGACGATATTCTATGCACCTTAACAAATCCCTTATCTTCAATAGCAGCACTGTTATACATAAATTCAGTAGAGTTTCGGGACTTAAACTTAATTTAGAAAAATCAGAGGCCCTAAATTTGGGCATGACCCAACCTGACTTAGAATATCTGAACTCTACATATGCTTTTACCTGGCCTGAACGACATATAAAGTACTTAGGAGTTAACATTACATCCAAAATATTAGATTTATACAAGGCAAATTATCCCCCCATATACAAAAAATGTAACGAAGACATGTTAAAATGGAGGAAATATCCACTTTCATGGACTGGCCATATAGCAGCAACCAAAATGACTATACTACCTAAGATTTTATATCGTTTTAGAACTCTTCCTATACCAATTTCCATGAAAGAGCTAGACTGGTTTTAGTCTAATATGTTCAGATTTACATGGAAAAATAAAACCTTCCATATTCCTAGAAGAATAATGTATAGGAATAAAAACAGTGGGGGCTCTCGTGCCCGAATTTAAGGTAATATTTTAAATTTATTAGCTCAGCTACCCCTAGCGCATTCTGTCAAACATCAACAAAGTTGGGTATTCTTAGAAAACCAGCAAATGCTTCCTCACAGCTGGTAGGCATTACTCTGGGTTCCAGAAAGATTATGCTCTGTCAAATCACATCAAAACCCAATAATACACCTAACCCTAACCTCCTGGAAATGGGCTAGGTCCAAAAATAGACTGGACATAGATACATCCCATCGGCTGTCGGTTCTTTCCTTCCCCTAAATATTGGCAGATTCTACCGCAATATCTAAACACTGGTGGACCACTAGAGGCCTAGAAAGGTTAGGTTCATGGTTTACTGAAGGTCATCTAAATATCTTATGATCAGTTTTACAAGAAACATAATTTGCCTCAAAAGGAATTTTATAATTATTTAAATAAAAAGCTGGGCTAGCGATATGCTTAAGAAATGTGGGCCTCCTAAATCTTCATGGATCTCTCTAATATGTAAGAATCTCCCACTCTCTGGAGGAATGGTAGGGTCACGGTACGATATTTTTGTGAAAGCCAACTTGAACGAGAAACCTAAATTTATGTGTAGATGGGAGGAAGATCTAGGTGTAGAGTGGGATTGGAAGAAATGGGAAAAATCCTGCTCAAACCTAAGCAAAGGATCATTTAATTATGCCACTTAGAAACGTCTATCAAAGTCCAAAATTAACCTTTCCTACACAATTACCTTACGGTTGCTGCAAGACTGACTGTTACTTAATAGCCTTTTTTGTTTTATTTTTTGTGTGTAATTATACATACACATTGTTGTTAGAAATGGACATTTTCCTTTTACTGTCTTGACTAGTAAATGACCTCACGATTGTTATACAAACAATCGCTGCTAAAACATAGGGCCCAATTCAGTTGCACGCTCGCAACTCGTGCAATATAGGCCGTATTTCTGCAGGGGTGTTGCGGGCTCCCGTTCGTCTCTGATTCTGGTGCTATTCAATTGATCAAGGCCGCAAGTTACTGGCCCAAAGCAGAAACCATAAACCATGCACTGGTTCGTAGCAGTTCAGGGCGGGAACATGATCAATTAAGCAAGAACGTAACCTCCCATTTCAAATCAGCCAATAGAAATTTAAACCGTCATTATTACGGCAGTAAAACATGGAGGTTACATGTCAATCAATTAGGTTTGGGGGTCCGATATGAGATCAGACTCGCAAAATAAAAAATAATAAAAATGAATGCCAAAACTGTTCTTGTCTATATGGGTGGCCTTATTCCCGAGATCGATATAACCCCGAAATGTAACATAAAAATACATTTAATTTCCTGCCGATTTGCGAGCTTCAGACTGTTGTGCAATTAATTTGAACGTCTTTCATCGCTTTCCCCGTTATTTACAGTGCAGTATTGATTTTTTTATTTGCATTTACAGTGCTACAAACAGGTGTTTAACCCCTTTGCGAGTCCTCTCTAGCACTCGTAGGATTTTCTCCTTCATTTGGCTTTCTGGAATTGGAGCAATTGAATAGCAATTTGCGTTTTTAGCCATCGTAACTCTTGTGAAAGTGAAAGATCAAAGGCTTCTGGAGGCTGTAGGTTACGGGTTTAACCCTTGCAAAGTTTTCAAGGCCGTAACTCCGAACCCGTTTGGAGCCCGCAAAAAGTTGCCAATTGAATGGCAGCTTAACTTGCAACCTCACTTACGGGCTACAGTAACATGTGAAAGCTCAATTGAATCGGGCTCATAGACTGTAGATGTTAGTTTAAATGTGCTGTAGTCAGACAAAACTAGTTATCTGTTTAAACAAGACATGCTTTTAAATTACATCATAGTTGTTTTGATTAGTAAGAAATAAACTATTAAATATAATATCATATATATATATATATATATATATATATATATATATATTATACAATCATGATACTCTTCCTGTGTTATTTTATATTTGACCCTGAGAAAAGGCATGACAACCAAGAGCCCAAACAAATCTATAGTTATACATATGTGTGTAAAGGAGTGGTGAACAACTAAGTTCTATAAGTGCCGCCAACAGTCCAGAGTTTCAACATTTGTTTGCACAGGGGAATCATTCATGAATGAAACTGAGTACCTAGCATATGGTAACACAAAGAGAACCAGTATCTAGAAATCCTGGTCCTGATCTGTCAGTCATTTTGGACCAAGTGCCTACCCCTGGTGAAAAGGTATATATGTTACAATGCAATTAACCTGTTCATACTCATTATTTTTTCTATTTTTATTGTTTATTAACTCAATCTTTGTATTTATGTCAAGTGATGCAGGATATACATACCTACACTGGTTGCTGACCCTCATAAATAGCCCCCAAACCCAAATGTCATGGTTATTGTTGCATTACATATTGATTGATAGTGTGATTGCTAATATATCTTTTATCTAAAGCACCTACAGATCTCTGAAAATATTGTCTCAAAATGAACCCTGGAGATCCTTTACAAGCAAGTCAAGAACCCTGGTGTTGTAACACTTACATTTGGACTCTATGGAAACGCGAAAGAAACAATCTTGTGTATAGATCATCTGTTGTGATATTCAAATGTCAACACCTTATCTTTGATTAAAGGTGACAACCCTGAATTGGTTTCAGATTGTTCTGATATCTGTTGAAAGGTTCAATATGTTTCCTGCGCACATGTGGACTGTCTTACTCTGCACTTACCTGATGAGTAGTATCCCTGTTCCCCTTTCTTCTACTTAGCCTCATTGGAATCCTGTCTCATACTCACTTCCTGGTCCCTCCATACTAGTGCTAATGTGTGACCCTGGCTCTGTGCTCTGGCCTTCGTATTCATTTTGTATTTTGACCTACTTCACCTCTCATACCTGTAACAACATTTACCTCTATTTTCCTTCATCCTGTGTTACCCAGCCTTGGATATTCACTAGCAAATGTAGAATATTTTTATTGAAAAAATTAATTGAACTATATGGTGTGTGCAAGGATTCTTTTTACAAATGCATTGAACAACTGAACATGTAACTACAGTATATATATATTGTGAATGTAAGTGTGTTAAGCAAACTATCACAGTGTGACAATTTTTCCGTGTATGTAAAGGTAGCTTTGACCCTTCTTAAAATAACTACATTGGCACATTCATTATTTTTAAAGTTGTATTTACAGTTTAGTGACATATTAATATAACGGTCATCAACATAACAAGACCATGTAGCAATATAATTAGTGTGGTGCAAATTGGTTCAAGGGTGGTATAAAGCAGATCAAATAAAATAAATGTATTTAGCCCCTAAAGTTGTAGAAAATGCATAGCACTTACATATCTCTCATATCTGGTCAGCACACCAAAATAACTATACATGTAATGAAGGGAATCTCTAACAACTCAATTTTTTTCTTCATCTAGTCACTATACCAAAATGACTTTCGCGTAGGAGAATGCAATCTCATGCACCTACCCACAACACGTGGCATTGAAAATGTTTCTAAAATGCTCAGTGTGAGGGGAAAACAAAGGAGAAGAGAAACATGGATAGTTATGTACTGTTTAGTAAGGTTTACATGTAAGTGTTCCAGTAAACAATCATACCTGCTGTTTTATCTGTCAAGCCATAAAGTGATATAATACAGTGCATATTGTTTATTACTTACCTTTGATCTCACAATGTATTGTGATGATACTCTTAGGAAGAACACTGGCTCTATACAAATCCCTATCGTCAATGTGTATTGTATAGGACATCAAAATGGGGCTGCACTACCTTCACCAAATAATTGGTTAACGCAGGAAGAAATTCAAAAGTGGTTTGAAAAAAAGAAATGTTAGTAAAGCCCCAGGTCCTGATGGAATACATCCAAGGGTACTGAGGGAACGGGTTCTGTAAGAGCCCAACAATTATATCTAATTTTTTAAGATTTATTCAACACAGGGTCACTACTAGATAACTGCAGAAAAGCAGATGTGATACTTATATTTAAGAAGAGACCAATAGCAAATCAGGGGAATTATAGACCTGTAAGGCTCACTTCTTTAGTGGAAAAGGTTTTAGATGGGATAATAAGGGATAATATACAAGAATATGTTTATTTGAACAGGATTATAAGTAGAAGTCAACATGGATTTATGAGGGATAAGTTTTCTATGAGGAGGTTAGTTGCAACTTGGATCAAGGCAACTCAGTGTAGTCTTTTAAAATGCAAAGGCATTTTATATAGTACAAAGTGGAAGACTACTGTGCAAACTAAGGGATACAGGAATTGCAGTAAATATCTGCTCATGAGAGCTAGCTAAAAAACAGGAAGCAAAGGGTTGTTGTAAATGGACATACTCAGATTGGACTAATGTGGTAAGTGGGGTTACTCAGGGTTCAGTATTAGGCCCTCTCCTTTTTAACATATTTATTAAGGACTTAGAAGTAGGGCTGGAAAGCATTGTCTCAGTTTTTGCTTATTACACTAAGTTGTGCAAGGTAATTAAATCAGAAAATGATGTACTTTCCCTCCAAAGGGATTTGCAAAAAATAGAGAAATGGGCAACTAAATTACAGAAGAGATTTAATACGAATAAATGTAAAGCTTTGCATTTGGGAAGGAAAAATAGCCATGCAATTTATAATCTTAATGGAGCAAATATAGGAGTATCAGATATTGAAAGGGATTTGGGAGTACTTGTGGACAACTACCTAGGTAACAGTGCTCAATGCCAAGCCAAATACAATATTAGCCTGTATTAAGAAGGGTTTAGAAGCCAGGGATGCAAATATAATGTTGCCACTATACAAATCCCTAGTTCACCCTCATTTGGAATATGGAGTACAATTTTGGGCACCACTTCACAAAATGGACATTTTAGAGTTGGAAAAGGTACAGAGAAGGGCAACAAAACGAATAAGGGGAATGGAGGGGCTAAGTTACGAAGAAAGACTAACCAAATTAAATTTATTTTTTGTAGAAAAAAGCGTCTAAGAGGAGATATGATTACCTTATATAAATAAACCCAGGGACCATATAAGGCTTTGTCAAGTGGACTTTTTGTGCTAAGAGGTTTTCAACTGACAACAGGACATCCTTTGAGGTTAGAAATGAAAAGATTCCACCTTAAAGAAAGAAAAGGGTTCTTCACAGTAAGGGTTGTTAAACATGTGGAATTCTCTACCAAAGGAGCTGGTGACAGATAACTTTAAAAAGGGATTGTGTATATTTTTAAATAAAAATGATATTCAGGGTTATCTTGGTTAATTAGAGAGGGAGTATTGATCCAGCGAGGAATCCAATCACCAGTATCTGGGGTCAGGAAGGAAGTTATTTTTACCCCCTTTTGAGACAATTGGCAAAGTTTCACTTGGGTTTTTTTTTTTTCCTTCCTCTGGGTCAAATAACAATTTGTTATTCATATGCATAATGCAGATCAAAGGAGATCTAAAAAGGTTGAACTTAATGGACTAAAAGTATTTTTTCAAGCTCAATTGAAAGTATTAGGAGGACCTCTCCTCCGGAGTGATGGATTGTGAAGAAGCTTGTCTTTTGACATGTTTTAGCATGGCTTCCATGAGATCCCCCAAATTAGACAGATTTCTGCTCAGTTCAGAGACCTGCCACTCCATGGATGAATCAAAGCTTTGGTGCTGGAGGCATTGTCTCTGGTTGTTATGTCCGATCATCCAAGCTTCTGGAGCAGCTCTCTCTGTATGCCCTTCACTTCCTGGAAATGCCTGGCCATCTCATGATACTGTTGCTATGATATGGCTGTTCAGTCACTACCATACCTCAGATGTGGGAGAGGCTGTGAAAGTGGTAGATGCTGCCTATATCAGTGGTGCTGCAGGAGCTGATGGTGATAGGATGAAGGGGCAGCAGTTGAAAACCAATGATTTTTCCATTTGAAGCAGCTGGAATAGGGGTCTTTCTGTTGAGTCAAAATGGACTCATCCGTGGCCCACAGGAATTGATCCCCCTGGGCAATGTCCTCCTCCTCCTGTGGTGCAGGCGGTGCTGTAGAAGAAGAATTAAATATATTTATTTTTTAATTCTCATAAGCATAACTTCAGTGAGTAATGGTCAAACAGACAAGGTCAAGAGCAGCCCGAGTTCATTCAATCAGACAAGCAGATGTTTTGCAAAAGAATATCAGACAGCATCTGCCTTCCACTTTTTTCTCCATTGCCCTTCCACATCTTTATTTCTCTTTGCCTCTACTTCTCATTCCTCATTTCATTCCTCCTCCCTCTTAACCTTGCTCTTTATAATTTCCTTATTTCTTCTCCATATTTTTTTGTCTTCCCTATATTTGTCCATCTTTATTCTGCAGCCCTCCTCTCTCCATGGGGAAAAAAAATCTACATATGTGTACAGCTTGCACATTAATTCTTGAAGACAAGCTTTCATTAGAAAATACTGAACAATAACAGATGGCTAATATTTTTTCTTTGGAAATTCAATGTAGATGATCCAGTCCATGCCAGAACCTTACATGTTTAGAGCACTGGGACCAAATGTGCATCATATGAGATAGGCACACTTTTTTTCCAGCAAATATCTATGTAAGAAAAATTAATGATTACTAATTTGTGAAACCTTGTTGAAAGATTATTTCTTGCAAAGTGCAGATGAACACACAAACTGATCTGACTGTACATACAATTTCAAAATGTTTTTCCACTACATTTTAAAGATACAACGTGCATCTCATGAAATTATTTCAATTTTGCTATTTTTGTGTTGCTTAGTTATGTAAGTAGTACAGATATACTTATTAAGCTCTTAAGTCCATAAGTTCATACAAACTTACTGACATCTATTACGTTAGTGAGCAGAGCAAAGTCCATGGACAGGGCAAAAGATAGTCCTGACAGGATAGCTCTTTTAACATTGACATTGTGTTGATGCTCTTATTGGATAGCTGTATATTGATCTTCCCCTCTTTCGTTGTAGGAAGGTGGGACAGAAGAGGCAGAGACTAATGGTAAGAAGTAGTGCTATCTAGAGAAACACAGACCAATAAATGGATAAAAAAAAAAAAACAATCAGTGTATGTCATAGATATAACAGTGATACAGGACAGATAGGCTTAGTCTACAGATTGGGTGATGAAATAAACTGGATAAATGAAATCAGCACTTCAACTAAGGGGAGCAGTTTCTTGAGTACACTTAGGGATCATTATCTGGGCCAGGTTATACAAGAACCTAATAGAAATGAGGCTATCTTGTATTTAGTTTTTCACAAATAATATTGATATGGTATCAAACGTTGAAATAGGGCAACCTTTAGGAAACAGTGATCACAGCACAGTCTCATTTGAAATTAAATTAAAAAAACAAATCTGTAAGGGGAAAACAAAAACTCTTAATCTTGAATGGGCATATTTTAATGGTCTAACAGCTCTATTAAATTCCAAGCCCATAGTGGCAACGTGAGACCTGTAACGGCTGCTGGCTTTAAATTTGGCCAAGTTATATAGCTATTAAATTAAACCATGGCGCAAGTTACAGCCTTGAGGTGCAAACCGTAAACCATATTTCGCACGTTGGATGTGGGGCCGTGAACATGATCAATTAGTCAAACCTGTAGTTACGGGTTTAGATGGAACCAATTGCAGCAGAGATCATCATCATTATGTCACTGAAAAATGGAGGTTAGATTTCAAAGCCTTACAGGCTTCAATTACGTGTTTCGATTGGACCCACATTTCAGAAATAATGCAATATTGATAAATCCGTAAATATGATATTCTAGTCCATGCAAGTTCCATTGTATGTATTAACAAATTGATTGTCGGGATCGATATAACATGGAAATTAAACTGAAAATAAAGTATAAGTACAGTAGTGTGTGAATTTGCATTTACAGTGCTATGAATAGGACTTTAACCCACTACAGGGTCCTCTCTAGTACCTGTTGGCTTTTTGGCTTCATTTGCTTAAACGCCAGTGAATTCCTTGCAATTTAATAGTGTGATTGGAACTTAACACTTACAGGCTTGACAAACCAAAGGACTTGCGGGCGCGCAGTTAAAATTTTCACATCCCGTAGCCTTTTATCATCCTTACCCCGCAAGTCATTGGCGGGTTTCTTTATGGGGCCAATTTAATAGCCGCAAGGCGGCCTACGTTACAGGCTATGGTTTCCAACATTGAGGGAATTTAATAGGGCTATATGGGTAGCAATACAAAGTATAGACTGGGACAAAGTACTGACAAGTAAAAATACTGAACATAAATGGACAACATTTAAATTCTTACTAAATATACATACTTATCACAATATACCATGTGGCATAACTTAAATTTAATGTGGCTTAACAATGATTTAAAGATCAAAATCCGGAGTAAAAAACAGGTATTTAAATTATACAAACAAGAGGGGATAGAGACTGCTTTACATAAGTACAAGGAAATCAATAAGGCTTGCAAAAGGGCTATTAGACTGGCTAAAATAGAAAATGAAAAGTTAGCTGCAAAGGAGAGTAAGACAAACGCTAAAATATTTGTTTTTAATATATTGATGGGAAGAAGGCCAGGAAGGAAGCTATAGGAGCATTACAATGTGACACAGGTCATCTGATAAATAGTGACCAGGAAAAGGCAGATGAGCTAAATAGGTTCTTTTCTTCGGTATACACAAGGGAGGTAACAGGAGATGGGACACTGCAACATAATGGGGCTACACTACCTTCACCAAATAATTGATTAACGTAGTAAGAAATCCAAAATATGTGGGGAAAAATAAATGTTAATAAAGCCTCAGGTCCTGATGGAATACCTCCAAGGGTACTGTGTTCTGTAATAGCCAAACCATTATATATAATTTTTCAAGATTCACTCATCACAGGGTTGCTACCAGATGACTGGTGAAAAAGCAGAGGTAATACCTATATTCAAGAAGGGAGCAAGAGCAAATCTGAGGAATTATAGACTAATGAGCCTCACTTCTCTAGTGGGAAAGCTTAATCCACAATAAGGGATAATATACAAGAATATATATATTTAAACAGAATTATAAGTAGGAGTCAACATGGATTTATGAGGGATAGGTCATGTCAAACAAATCTACGGTAATTAGTTTCTATGATGAGGTTAGTAGGAACCCGGATCAAGGCAACTCAGTGGATGTAGTCATTTTGGATTTTGCAAAGGCTTTTGATACAGTGTCAAGTGGAAGACTATTGTGCACACTAAGGGATACAGGGATTGCAATAAATATCTGCTCATGGATTGAGAGCTGGCTAAAAGAAAGGAAGCAAAGGGTTGTGGTAAATGGAACACACTCTGATTGGACTCATGTGGTAAGTGGGATTCGTCAGGGGTCAGTATTAGGTCCTCTCCTTTTTAACATATTTATTAATGACTTAGAGGTGGGACTGGAAAGTATTGTCTCGATTTTTGCTGATGACACAAAGTTGTGCAAGGTAATTAAATCAGATAATCATGTACTTAACCTCCAAAGGGATTTACATAAATTAGAGGAATTGGCATCTAAATGACAAATGAGATTTAATACGAATAAATGTAAAGCTATGCATCTGGGAAGGAAAAATAGCCATGCAATTTATAATCTTAATGGAGCAAATATAGGGGTATCAAATATTGAAAAGGATTTGGGAGTAAATGTGGACAACCACCTAGGTAACAGTGCTCAATGCCAAACAGCAGCTGCAAAGACAAATCAAATATTAGTATATATTAAGAAGGGTATTAGAAGCAAGGGAAGCAAATATAATTCTGCCACTATACAAATCCCTAGTACGGCCTCATTTGGAATATGGAGTACAATTTTGGGCACCACTTCATAAAAAGGACATTTTAGAGCTGGGAAAGGTACAGAGAAGGGCAACAAAACTAATAAGGGGAATGGAGGGACTAAGTTATGAAGAAGGATTAACCAAATTAAATTTATTTTTCATAGAAAAAAGGCATCTAAGAGGAGATATGATTACCTTATATAAATACATCCAGGGTCTGTATAAAGCTTTGTCAAGTAAGCTTTTTGTGCAAAGAGGTTTTCAACTGACAGGAGGACATCCTTTGAGGTTCGACGTTAAAAGACTCCACCTTAAAGAAAGAAAAGGGTTCTTCACATTAAGGGTGGTTAATCTGTGGAATTCTCTACCAAATGAGGTGGTGACAGTGGATTCGATAGATAACTTTAAAAAGGGAACGGATATATTTTTAATTAAAAAGGGCATTCACGGTTACCCTGGTTAATTAGAGAGAGTGTATTTATCCAGAGAAGTGCCCATTTGCCAGTATCTGGGGTCATTCATTTTTTTCCCCTTTGTTTCATATGTTTTTTTTCTGCTTGCCTTCCAAGTTGATCTTGATGGACTAAACAGTCTTTTTTCAACCTCAATTACTAAGTAACTATATAACCAATGCACACCTGTCCGAGGCACACATCCACCATGTACCCTTGTGAAACTCATGCAGAATCAGCCATGGTTCATGAAAGTAAAGCAGCCAAGGAAAGATATATATTTCTGAATGCAGATACACTATTTGCTTGAGATAGTGCTATGCACTAAAATGTTTATATATTACAGATATATATGCACTAAAATGTTTATATATTACAGATATATATGCTATCCTACAAATCCATATACTGTATCCTGCAAACAGACCAACTATTGGATTATGAGAGAAAGCAACAGAAAAATAAACTGAATAAAAGAAAAAAGTGGGACATGTTCACATTTAAATAGAGGGATTTATATAAATGTAAGACTGTCCCTTCAAAATACAAATATTTTGGGGACTGAGTGGAACAAGACGATTTTGTATTAAGAGAGGGACCATTGGGAGGTATGGTCCCTGTTCTTAGCCTAATACCTCTTACACAACCAATAATTTTAACTTTGACATGACTGCATTAGACAACCACTTACCAAATAGCTTTATGCAAGAGGGCTTGGCACAATCCACACTCTCTAGCTGCATCTAGGAACCACCCATTACATTTATTAATTCTATACACATAGGGCCTCATTCTATTATCGGCCGCAGCCGCTGCGGGGCCGCAAGGACCGGCCGGAAGTTTTCCGGCTATTCTATTCCCCTCCGGCCGGGGATTCCGGCAGGCTTGCGGCCGGTGCCTTGCCATCTCTTGCGGCCGATCGCGCCGGAGGAAAGCCTTTGATCTAAAACGGCCGCAAGGAAATCGGCCGTAAGAAAAGCCTGGTTGCTATTCTATTGCTCCGGGAACCCTGTCTGCAAGGCTAAAAACGAGCCGCAGCTTACTTGCAGCAAACAGGTCCCGCTAGCACCAATTAAGCACATAAAATAGCTCAAATAAAGCCATCCTGCACTTTGCGGAGTCTATAAAGTGATATTCGGTGTTAGCAAAAATAGCACATAATTACCCTATACTCAAATCCGTAAAATATTTTTTTTTAATATACGTAAAATATACATGTAAAAAGTCCATAGGGCTTGGAGCACCTCAGACACACCCACGCTGCAGCCGGAAAATAAACAGTTAATTTGAACTCGGATTTGGGCTGATGTGCAAGCTTGAGAGTGGGTTACTTTTAATCCTCATGTCCCCCAATATGATCCCTAGCATTTACAGAGCTGTACAGTGCAGGCTTGAATTTATTTTTGAGTTTTTAGATTTCACAGCTTACGGCCGGTTTCAAGATATGCGGCCGGCCGTAAGAGGAGATCCTTGCGGGGCCGTATAATAGAATCGCGAGTTAACAGAACCCCCGCAAGGAATCGCAGCCTTACGGCCGATTTACAGCCGATAATAGAATGAGGCCCCTACAGATTTATTTTGTTCTAAAAAAATGGTTTACATGCCCCCAGAGCCAATAGCAGCACAGTGTAGAGATCCAGAGAAGCAGTGCTGATTTCCAGTGGGAGAGTGGTGTATGTGAGCAGCTATGATGCTCCAGCAGATGGGCTGCTTTGCAGGGGAGAGAAGTGCTGCTAATTTCCAGGGGGAGAAAGGTGTGTGTGAGCAGAGCTGCCTGAGCTGAAAGAGAGAGAGAGAGAGAGAGAGAGAGAGAGAGAGAGAGAGAGAGAGAGAGACTCTCAAATCCCATGATGCTTTGCGGCAGAAACAAATTTCCCATAAACTGCTACATTGTTGTAGCTGCCTCTGATTGGCCAAAACAAATAATTAATTTTGTGCGGATTTAGCTTGGATATTCAGGGGAGGTCCTTCTCAAAATCAACTGCCAGAAAACTAAAGACATTTTGAAAACTTTGGAGTAAGTTTATTAGTGTTTATTTGGGGATTTTTTCATGCAATAACATCTGCATCCACTACTAATTCTCATCTATCAGAGGCAGTCATAATCCATGATACTTCCATATCCATAAAACATTTGTGGTTGCACATTAGGGCACACACCTTGTCACCTTCATGCACTCCCTCCTACACAGTTTCTTTTGCAGGTTAAAGCCATCACTTTACATTGAACCGTCAGCTAACCATCGGTCCTGAATCAGCTTTTTGCAAAGCTTTCCTTGCTTATTTTTATCCTTTTCACTAACACACTCTCCTTACTCGGAGCATCATTGTCGATGCTGATCCGGCCAAAATCAGCAGGCCAGATGTACAGTAGCCTCCGCCACACCTCAGCTACCTCTCTCTACATTATTCCGAAAGGGCATTCCATGGCTGGAGGTCAATGGTTCCAATCGCTACCCCAACTGTCTGTTCGACCATTGAGAGAGGGCCCCTCCAAAAAACACCAGGTATTTTCATAACTGGACAAATTATATATATATATATATATATATATATACACTGTATATACCAAGTAGGGTCACCCAAGATGGGCAGGTCATAGCATAGAGGGGAGACAAATCACAGACAACTGGAGAAGGAATTGTCAACCCATCCCATAACCAGACACATGATGTGGCTGGCGTGCTGCGTCCATATGCTCACTTTGTCCCCCATGTTTATTTTTTTATTCCTACGCCATTGGTGGTAGGTATAAAGCATATATATTTATAAAATCCACAAAATTATTTCAATCTGCTAAAGAGGAAAGAGGAAGTTAAAAATTGCATCCAAAGATTACCCCCAAATCCTTAAAGGGGCTGCACAATAAGATAAATGTGTTGTACACATAGAAAAGAAATGGAAAATAGAATGGTGGCTCAAAATGGAGGACACAAGAACAAAAGTTGTAAAGAATGCTTCTAAAGGATAATTGTATACTATATAATGGTTGGTTGGGGATAGAAAAAGTCCTTTTTGTTAGGGCACACCAATTTAGAGAAGGTTGTTTAAAACATAACTTTTATTAAAGATCAATAAAAGATGATTCCATTAAAACATTATGCATAAGGATGCTGCAACTGAAATCTATTTTCAAGATTTTCCTTTAACTCTGACTAGCATCAATAGAAATTGAATAAAAAAATATATACCGGTAATCTGATCCTCTGGAATAATTTTTTATTGATCTAAAAGTTATTTTTTTACACAACTTACTCTTTTCTATCCCCAACCCACCATTATATAGTACACATAGAACAAAATTATAAAATTAGAGGGTTAGAGGCAGAGGCAGATCAGTAAGGTATCAATAGCAATGGAGAACAAGCGAGTGATATGCTAGTTGAGGGGAGAGAATGGACTGAGTACTGCTGAAGACTGACATAAGCTCCCAATCTAGAAAGAAGATTTAGAAGGCTACGAGAGCCATGTGTCACTCAGGCCACCTGTTTCACACTACAGCCAATAATGTGGTAAAATCTTTTTTTTTATTATATATTTTCTGGCTAAAGCTTTGGTTTGTTTCCCATTTTTAGTGTTAATTATTTGAGAACTAAAAAAATTGATTTAACATAAATGCTTACACTGGCCCCTTAAGAACTAGAGATGTGACAACACTTTACTATAAGTTAAGTTTAAAACTTTGTGCCCAGTGACACCTTATGGGTTGCAATAGGAACTGCAGTTCATTAAGATCTCATTAAAATGCTTATACACCTATTACGCTTTAGTTAGGTTCCTGGAAGATGGAGTGCTAAGCGAAACAGTGCTAAACTGGATCATTTTAACATAGGGTAGATAGAGTTAGGGATCTTGTGACGAAAAAACGCAATTGCAAAAGAAATTTTAACTTTTTTGTTTTATATAAAGTTCAAAGAAACAGCAAACATAACACAAACACAAACTGAACATTAGCAGAAATATACAGTAATCTTAAAATTTGTGATGTTGAAGCTTCTGGCTCATTCTGAATTCTTATTTTTTTGGAGATTAACTCTATCAGTGTCATTTGTCTTTTTCTCTTTCTTTCATCCAGCAGATGTTGGTAGCAAGAGACTGCATCCAGTCTGGATGGTTTGCCACAAATTGATCAACAATTTCATTAATGGTCTTCAAACTATGAGTGAGGAAATCTGTTGCAAGTACTTTGGGTTAGTCATTGTCTGAATCGCTATTTTCCGGGTCTGCCTGAATGCCTTGTTCTGCCAGTTCTTGCAGGTGGTCGTTGGTAAACTCTAATTTCTGTCAAGTGCTTCCAACTTACAATTGTCAAAAAGTTGATGGAATGTGCAGCGAAGATAAAATGCTTTAAAGGTTGAAATGACTCACTGATCCATTGGTTGTATTTAAGAAGTAGTGTTGGGTGGCAGGAAAACTACGTCAACTGGAATGCAACAGTTTAAGTCAGACAAGTGGGTAGGATGGCTTGGAGCGTTATCGATCAGTAATAGCTCCAGCACCTGCATCTTAACATCAACTGAAATGCTTTTACTTTTCAGCTTTGGTAGATCTTCTTTATGCTCACTCATTTTTTGTAATACAGTACAAAAAATACAATTACTGTAGATATTATTGGTTAATTAACAACCACATGATAATAATCAAAGAAACATGAAAAACATTATGTACTTTTCACTGATTGGTTGAATCTGTCAATTTGTCTCTTGCTCTGGCATTACGGGTTAGACGTTTCCTCCTCTCTGGTGCGGAGACACGCTGAGGCTCACCTCCAACCACTCTATGATGATCCCGAGCATTAAACAGGATCAAATTAATTGTTTTTTTTTAATCTGTTACTGTGATGCTTTATTTTATAATTTTTTTTTTACATGCAAAACAAAAGTTTGAATGAGACATATCCTTTAAATTCAGCTTGGAAGATTTTAGACTACTTTGGCCCTTTAAGCAAGTAATTATTTTCCAAAGCCCCCAGACAAATGAGTGCTTTAAGTGCCACTGTTTTATTGGAAAAAACCTAACAAAATAAGCGGCTATGTAAGCCATGATCATAAAGCATTGTTTAGAGAAAATGGGCTTCCAACAATGTTAGTTTACCTGTATCCTGAGGGAGACACAGGTATATTGTGAAATGGCTAATTGCAGTGGGAGCCTCTCAACAGAATTCAATAGAGATCCAAAGTGATTCCCACCCATTCCTCCTAGGTGTCTTGTTAGGAACAAAAAAAATGTCTACTGTCTAATTAAAACAAAATTTAAGACAAAAAGGTGGTATTAAAAATGTTGTATTTATTTTAAACTTTGAGAAAACCTTTTGCACCAGATCAGGTCAAGTTTTTCATTACAAAAATACTATATAAGACTTCAGTGATTATTAAAGGAACATCGATTTCACAAACGTACTATCATGCACATGTTTACACTAATAAACTGTTATCAACAGGCCTGAATGCAAAAAAAATTGTTTTGGAACTTGATGCTTTCTCGGTACTCATCATGATTGTGCCACCACAAATCCTGTCTCAGCAGGAAGTTAAGCAAGTACTGTGGCATCTTGTAGCGTGCCTATAAGAGCCCAAGAGGAGTCTGAGCCTACAAGAGACCAAGAGCAGCCTGCCTCCAAGAATCAAAGTGCAGCCTGTGCTTTTAAGAACCAAAGTGCAGCCTGTGCCTATAAGAACCAAAGTGTAGCTTGTGCTTCCAAGAACGAATGTGTAGCTTGTGCTTCCAAGAACGAATGTGTAGCTTGTGCTTTCAAGAACCAAAGTGTAGCCTGTGCCTATAAAAAACAAAGTTCCAAGTGATAATCTCTCTCCTCTTTTCCTCTACATCACCACTATCCCATTGGACCCTCAAGTCCTCTCAGTACAGTTAAATTATTTTTTATTTGATCTAATTATTTCTTTTTATTTATGTCTGTTTAGTTTTAAGGTTTTCTATAAAGAAATAACACCATCCGTTCAAACTAAGATGTAAAATTTCAGGAGTTAAGAACGGATTATTTTAATTTACATTGATCCCTATGGGAAATGCTATCTTGGTACTCATAGGGCCTCATTGAATTGTAAAAATTGAAATTGCTGAAGCTCGTAATGTAGCCTGCGAAAGTTACTGCTATTTAATTGGCCTCTTCTAGGTACCCGCTATCCGACCCCTCTAAACCTTTGATCTTTCAAGTCTGCAAATGATACAATTGCTAAAATCGCAAGTCGCTATTAAATTGCTACAATTCAACAAGCCCGCAAATGCCTTGTAATCCCATAAATGGCAAATGTAGCAAAAACTTCTACAAGAACTAGAGAGGACTCACAAGGGGGTTAAACACCTGTTCTTAGCCAATAAAAATACAATACTGGATTTTAAATATGGGGAAAGCGATGAAATTAATATTTACAACAGTTTCAAGCTCGCAAATCTGCAATCCAATTTTTTTTTTTTACGTTTATTCTCAGTGTTATATCAATCTTGGGTATCAAGGAGTTTATATATATCAGACCACCCACATTGACTATAACAGTTTCTTCATAAATTTTTAAATCGCTGGATTGTGAGCCCGATAGCATATCGCATGTCTAAACACTAATTGATGTTTAAACGCCATGTTTTACTAATGTCATGTTGATGGTCTCATTTACTATTGGCTGTTTATAAATCTTTACTTACAGGCTTGCTTTATTGATCATGATCATACCCTGAAATGCTACGTACGGTTACATGGTTTATGGATTAAGCTTTCGACCATGTACTTGCGGGCTTGTTTAATTAAATTTCTCTGTACCTGTTGCAATTTAATGAGGCCCATAGTTTTTGGTACTCAACCTGTCGTCCGGAACGGATTAAAGTTGAGTACTATCTATCCATTCAACCTTATTTTAAGTGATGTTAATTATCTTTTAAAGGGACATGACAATATTTTTTTTGTTGCGTCAGAGAGTGCTTGAAATGATTATTATAGCTCTTTATTAATAAAGCGCTAACATGTCCCGTAGCACTATTTACAAAGGAGAATAGAGTACAATGGGTAATTATATTTCTAAGGTAAGTAAAAGTACATGTACAAGTATAGTGCAGTTACATTATGAAACAAATGGGTCCATAGCAACATTGTGCAACAGAAGAGAGTTTCCTACTCTGAAGAGCTTACAATCTAGAAAGTAAAGGTGGGTGTGATACCTGAGGTGCATAAATGCAAAATGGCAGTGAATTAGGCAGAAGGCGGATGCAAGTGGGGGTGGCCGTGTGTTACACTGTAGCTTGTGTGTGAGCAATTTTATGCTGTAGAGCAGTGGTAGTCAACCTGGTCCCGACCACCTACTAGTTGGTGATTCAAGCTTTCATGGTGGGCGGTGGGATGACGAGTGACAATTCACACCTTGCTTGACCGGTTGGAGAGCTGGTGAGAGAGCCTAGGGGCAGCAGTCAGGACAGGGTCACTATCTAGTAAGTACAGGGTGATATATAGCTAGGGTCATATGATTTATGTAACCAGAAATTAGGTAAATTGAGTTACCGTGGCACGGGTGGGTAAGAAAATTTTACCATCAAAAGTCGGTGGCAGGTATTAAAAGGTTGACGACCCCATGCTGTAGAGTATGCAATTGTGCATGTGTTGCGTTATGTTGTCTTTTATCAAATAACTAGCGAATTGCCCGTCAAAAAATGCCGGCAATAGAATTGTAAGTCAAGGAATGTTGTTTGGGCCCCAGACATTATTTTTTATGGTGGTCTGAGATCTCGGCGCTGATTGCGAAGCTCGCGCTGAGCGCCTTCGACGGCACTCATTGCGAGCCTCTTGGTTGTTTTTTTTTTTTTTTTAGCAGAGGCGCTTTTGCTGTCATTGTAAGGCAAGTGCCGATCTGCGATCAGCGATTTTGCGCTTATTGCAAGGCTGTCCCCTGGTGTAGTTTGTGTGCTATGAGCAGCGTGGGCGCTTGTTGTGGCGCAGTGAATGTCTTTTGCGTTAATTGCGTTTTTATTTTTGCATATATGTATGTTGTGATGCTAATTAAATAAGTATTAAATTAATAAACTAATATACTTTACCTATTTGTAAGTAATACATGCAGGAAGCATTGTGCTGAAGAGCTGACAATCTGTTTTCATGTTCCTGCAGCATCCAATGTAGGTGGGCAGTGTTGTGTGAAGTGTGTAGTGTATATAGGCTGCGTGAGCGAGGGGAAGCCGTTAGTGTAGCTGGGTACTTCCACATTCTGTAAGTTAGTGTTGTAAAATGGCGGTGATTGTGTATGTGGTAGGCGGGTTTGTATGATGAAGCGTCCTTGCTAATGGTGTATGTTGTGGAATTTAGCGGCTTTAGGGGTCGTGTAGCCTCGTTTTCGTTTTTTCAGCGGCTATTTTTTCTCTTGCTTAGGAGATTTTCGAGTGGCTAAACTTTGTAAATTTGACAGAATTCGAGGTTTAAGCTGTGTTGCAGAGGTCCTAAGTGTCCCCCCTTGGTGTGGGTAAGGTTTTTATGTTATTTTTGCACGTTTTTTTTGTTAAGGTCGTATTTTCGCGAGTCCGTAATGGATTTTTTCGAAGTCCCGTGGCTTGTATATTTTTGTGTAAGTCCGTAGTTAGTCATTGCGTGTTTATGTGTTTTTTTCAAAGTCCCGTTTGTGTGGTTGTTTGTAACCGTTTGTGAGGTGACATAGAGCCTCCACCTCTGCAAATGCGGCCCCTCTCTTCACAAGAGTTCGCATTTGCGGTCCAAAAGGGGCCTATGGCGCTCATCTCCACCATCTCCACTTCGGCTTTGCGAGGGCCGCAGTTAGCAACAACCCGCATGCTGACAACTATATATGTGATGTCTCAGAGCAAAATAATTGGTTTGGAAAGTTTAACATTTCTTACAGGTTAAAGTAGCCCATCTTTAAATGAAGTTTAAATAGGTTTTACTAAATATTTTTCACATAAAAACACATTATTGGACCTTTCCTTTTATCTGCCCGCCGCTTATATTTCCTGTTATTCGTCGGGATTAGCATTAAGGGTAGTGGCAGGAAGATAACAGGAAAGATCCACATTTTGTAATATATAACATGCTCTTTTAAATGCTTGAAAAAAAAGTTGTGTTCCATGTCCCTTTAAGCATCACACAATCTAAGGCACTAGAACTTTCCTTGTTGCCATGGCAACCTTGTGACATCACAATAGTGCAGGCAAATAAAAAAGCAGCCTAGGTGCAACTTAAGCTCATTCTTTGGGACACACAGGACATGGAGGTCTCAGGTGACATTACAGGTCCTTATATTTGTGCTGTCCTCAATTAGGATTGGTCCTTAGTGAGCCCTAAGGATAGGTGCAAAATGGTGGATTAACACAGCACCTAAAATGGTGGATAAAGGGAAATGATTGACTTAATAGTGAAGATAAAATACAAAATGTCAAGTACCTGTAGTGAAATTACATGGGAGCAATGATTTTATAAGTGGAGCTGATCTTTATTTATAATTTTGGAACTACATAGAAATACAGGAGCATGATTTATGTTTAGCTATTGGCAGGCTTGTTAGTTTTACTGAGCAGTACCATATACAGTAATATATCATATTCATATTGTTTATAGCTGAAGTGAGTCAAGGCGTGTTATATTCTGGGCCACCAAACACAGGTTTATTGGTTTTAAGTTAAACATTTCAGTGAGTTATATTATATTTTTCATAGGGTGTCACCCAAGTCAAATTTTGTTCTATAATTAAACTGCAAATATGGATTGCAGTGCTATGAGATGTCTGTGAGTAAGCAGAGATAGGCCTCACAAGTTTATTGTTTAGACAGCTCTGAGTAATAAAGCTTCTACATATACAAAGAAAAAAAAATGATTCAATACAGTAAATCCTCTCAATTGGCTACAAAAACCTCAAATTTCGAAGAATAGGTGCTTAATCTTGATGCTGTATTTACATAGATAAACCTGCCAGCTGTAAATAAAAGTTTCCTAATAGCTGACCGCCAGCAGTGTCGGTTTAGTGAATTACTTGTCAGTGTAAAATCATCATCTGCCTAACTCAAAACCCTAACTCGTAACACCTAAACTAACCCCAAACCCTAACCTCCAGCCGAAATTGGCTAACATTTCAGCTGGACGTCTGCCAAAAGGAAAGGTCCAAAGACTTGACTTGGAAAATGTTATTAACACTAAAGAACACGGCTAAATTTAAAACTTAACCTTAGAGCTTACTGGCGACTTTTGTATTTTACTAGTGGATTGAGGCACTGACAAATCTTTCAGGTTTTATGACTGCCAGCTATGGCTGCCAGTGACCACTAGGTAGCACAGCTGAGATTATAGTCAATGTATGTATATGTCTGTGTGCACTATCTCTCTCTGTGTTTTCTCTGTCTGTGTGTGCGCTCTGTGCACTCTGTCTGAAAAAAAGAGCACACAGGCAGAGAGTGCACACCGAGGGGGCACATAGAGAGAGCGCAGACAGACAGAGACAGTAAAAAATCAGAGACATTACAGAGAGAGACAGGACACAAAAAGCACAGAGGAAGACAGTGCACACAGACAGCACACACACTGAAAGAGAGCCCACAGACAGAAACCACCCACAGAGAGTGCCTACATAGAGTGTTCACAGAGCGCACATCCCCACACAGAGAGCGCACTACCCCCACACAGAGAGCGCACTACCCCCACACAGAGAGCGCACTACCCCCAGACAGAGAGCGCACTACCCCCAGACAGAGAGCGCACTACCCCCAGACAGAGAGCGCACTACCCCCAGACAGAGAGCGCACTACCCCCAGACAGAGAGCGCACTGCCCCCGACAGAAAGCGCCCACAGACAGAGAGCACCTACAGAGAGCGCCCACAGAAAGTGCACACTGATTCTTGGTTCCCACTTTCTCTAAACATTACACCCATTTAATGACATCCCAGGCTATGTTTATACTGCACACAGATGTCAATTTCTCTCATATTCTTATGGGTTATTTTGATGTGAGGCTTCTGGGATCTAATGTTTTTTGATCCACAGTATATGACTATGCCGGTACTATTTAATCATCACATGAAATACAGACTATACACAAAAAGACAAACACACAATCTATCCTATGCTATACTTTAAAGCGTGCAGTGCAGTAACTGTAATTCTCAGAATTCTGAGCAGGAAATATGTTTTTTTTAACTCCTTTTAGACATTCAAATGTGAACGTAAATTACAATTATATCACATATATAGTTGTGAGCGTACGAGTTGTTGCTAACGCTGCGGGCTCGCGCAGCGAGCAGAGGCCCTCGCGAAGGGTCTCAGTTGCTGCAAGGAGCGCCGAAGGAGAGGGTGCAGAGAGAAAGGGAGAGGGCGCACACAGAACAGAGCGAGACAGAACAGAAAATAAAACATAACATTTGACACCGTCATTTATGACGGGCAAGTTATTAGTATATACTAGCGAATTGCCCGTCAAAAAATGACGGCAATGAAATTGTAAGGTAGCTAATGCTGTTTAGTGTGTAATAATGAAATATATAATACATTAATAAATGAATATACTTTACCTATTTTAAAGCATTGTGTGGAAGAGCTGTGAATGTGTTTTGATGTTGCTGCAGCATTAGTGGTGTGGAGCTGCTGTGTAAGCGTGCTGAATGTGTGCAGTGTAACACTGTGCGTGCGCGAGCCCAAACCGTTGTCGTGTACTTCCGCATTGGCGTCAAATGGCGAGTAATGTGTGTTATACGTTTGTATCGGAATATCCGTAGGTGTTTTGTGGTGTTTTGCGAGTTTCTTGTGGTGTTTCTTGTGCCAGCAACTGCGACCCTCGCAAACTTCACGTCGCAACCCAAACAGTACGACACACACATTACGACACTCGCAAACAACATACGACACACGTTCACACACATTACGGACTCGCAACACTCGGACGCAACTCGCGAACATTACAAAATGTAAAACACAATACATACACACACCACATACATAAAAAACTTACCTACACCAAGAGGGAGCACCCAGCACCTCAAAAATACAACTTACACCTCGATTTTACTTCAAATAAAACAGTTTAGAGACTAAAAAAAAAACGAAGCGAGAGAAAAAATGGCCGCCGAACAAAACGAAAACGAGGCTACAGCACTCTAAACTCGCAAAACACCACAAGAAACTCGCAAAACACCACAAAACACCTACGGATATTCCGATACAAACGTATAACACACATTACTCGCCATTTGACGCCAATGCGGAAGTACACGACAACGGTTTGGGCTCGCGCACGCACAGTGTTACACTGCACACATTCAGCACGCTTACACAGCAGCTCCACACCACTAATGCTGCAGCAACATCAAAACACATTCACAGCTCTTCCACACAATGCTTTAAAATAGGTAAAGTATATTCATTTATTAATGTATTATATATTTCATTATTACACACTAAACAGCATTAGCTACCTTACAATTTCATTGCCGTCATTTTTTGACGGGCAATTCGCTAGTATATACTAATAACTTGCCCGTCATAAATGACGGTGTCAAATGTTATGTTTTATTTTCTGTTCTGTCTCGCTCTGTTCTGTGTGCGCCCTCTCCCTTTCTCTCTGCACCCTCTCTATCTTTGTGAACCATCTGTCTCTCTATGCTGTCTCTCTCACTCTGTGCCCTCTGTCTGTCACTCTCTGTGCCCTCTGTCTGCACTTTGTATGCTCTATGTCTCTCTTTCTTCCCCCTCCCTCTATCTTTCCATCTCTCTCTGCCTCCCTCTCTTTCTCCCTCCCCACCGGCGCGTCAGCGCATTGGCATGGCACTGCGTTGTTGCACGCGGTTCAGGGGAATCAGCTTGTGAGTAACACATGCACAGGACACATCTTGCAGGCGTTACTCACAACTGATATATCATGGATATATGTGTTTGCCTATTATACAGTACATGAGGCATTTCTTATAATGTCTTGAAAGGGGTAAATAAATATATTTGTATTCAGGTCATAATGTTTAGAGAAATTCCCTCTATATAAGCCATATTTTGCAACTTGCAGGTATTAATATGGAGAATTGCCAGGATGTCTTTGAACAGAGATTTGGGAGAAGACCGGGGTCCACTTTTCCATTAAAAAACAATGCTTTTTCAGATTGTGATAGCGATGAAACTGTAGTGGAGGACTCCATTTTTGGAAGCGATGAAGAAGAAGATCCGTTACATCTAAAAAGGTAATGCAAAATAATTGTGCTAAATGGGCCAGAATATTGGTTTTAAACAGTAATGATTGTAGAACCCTCTATTGTTACCTTAACTTACAAATTATTACAGCACAAAAACCCAAGAAGTCTCATTATAGCTAAGTTTAATCAGGAGCACATAGTGATCCAAGTTCCTGATGCAAAACTGTGCCTTTTTTCACCTCTTCACCTCTTTTCACCTCTTCCTCCCTCTTTTTGTTAGTTTACTAGTTTATAGGCATAAAGAGCTAGAAAAGATCCCTATAGTTGGGGCACTCCCTTACCCAATCTCCCTGAGGAGAATAAACATTACAATTTAACTTTTATTAGCATTGTTAAAAACATCAATCTAAAAACTAAAACATGGGACTCTGTGTATAAATTCCTATAGAAGTCAAAGTGTTCAAAATTTTAAATAAGCTGAATACATAGGTATGTATTCTTAAAGTGCTATTGCTTGTGCTTATTGAAATTAATCATATATAGGAATTTCAATGACGTTATTGACGTGAGACACGTACACAGCGTCACACCGGATGTACGTTTCTCAAGATCCAGAGTGAGCATTTACTAAAGTAAAGCTACCAGATCAGCCCAAATAACCAAATGGTTCAGTAAAGGGCAGCTGCCAGTGTGGGTGGAGATTGAAAAAAGTATCCTTGGCGAAGGGGACTTTTGCATTAGCCAAGTATTTGAATCGTTGGCTGTCTTGACTCAAACACACAAAAGAATACCACTTGTAGAATCAGGCTCATGTCTCACCCCCTATGGTTATATCAGAAGTCTACACCAATTAATAGATTTTCCCAATTTAAATGGTAGATAGAAAATGATTTGACTAATGGGTCAACCTAGGTAAATGTTATTGTTACCAAAGTACTCAAACTTAATGCCTCAGCTAGGACCACAGTATAAATACTGTATAGACAACCCTAATGGTATCCACCATATACAATTATCTATTAGACCAGACCACACCGTCTAAACTTCACCACCAGCATTCCAGGGAATCAGAACTTGCCACTACCTTAACTGATGCACAGTGGAACAAAATTCATAATTAGGCTACAGGTTCGTCCCTAAACACAATCCTGAGAGAAAATGCGCACAAGACTATCATGAGGTGGTACTTGACACCTGCCAGAATGAAACTTTCCAATCCCTCCTTTTTTTTTTTTTTAAATATATATATTTTTTTCTACATAATTTTTTTTTACAATTTCATACATGCATAAAATATACTTTCTCCATACAAGAAGTACATAAACATAACAATATACGCACAAAAACATTCAAAATGCTGCCATTGCTTTACATATTGCACTTAAATAATTTAATACAACGGTAAACCTTGGCCAATATTTTCCTTTCACCTTCTCTTATCATTTTACCTTCCCCTTACTTTCTTGTCTTTCTTCTATATCATCTCTATTTAGTTATAATCTATTCTTATTCACTATGGGTTGACATTATATATTGATCCCAATAATCCTAGTTTGCACATAGCCGCTTATTTATGGGATTACTTTCAGGATTACTCTTCATAATCTCTTGATTGATTTTTATAGTATTTACTACTTCATTCCATGATGGAATTATCTGTTGCTTCCAATATTTTTTTCATTCCATGATGGAATTATCTGTTGCTTCCAATATTTTGATAAAAGATTTTTTACAATTAAGAGAATATATAAGATATTAGAAATCTTTCACGTGGCGCAAGCAAATCTATCTCTAAATGAAATAGAGCCATCTAAGGGGTACCTATTAGATGTTTATTACAAACCTTTGATATTTCTGAGAATCATTTTACCCATAAAGCGTTGATCTTATCGCATTCCCACCATACATGTAATGTCGTGCCTATCTGGCCGATTTTATAAAAATAGGTTCATCAGACATTGCCCTACTACACTCTGATATAATTTTGGAGTCATCCTCTTTAGTTGTCATAATCTCCAACTTGAATAAACTATCTTCATTCAATGGTTGGACGCTCCAAAGCAGCAGCAGCTGCATTTTTATTGATTCAAAGTCGAGCCATGAGATTTTACTACTATTCAATTTGTTTGTAAAGTACTTAAATCTATTAATTCTCCTTTTGAGAACATATCCCCTATATATCTAATACCTTTATTCTTCCAATATATAAGGGTTTGAGAGTTCTCTTTAGTTATTATAATTTCAATGGGCGAAGCCAAAGAAGGAAAATTAATAAAAAAAAAATTTAATCTGATTTTAAACCAAAATTTTAACATGGCTCTAAGTCCTCCTGGTAAGCTATTACGGGGAATGACTTCAATATTTGGCTGCCACATAACCGTATGGATTAGTATTTCTCCCAAAAGATTATCCTCTATATTTTTCCAGATAGCTCTATTACTTTGGATATTCATAATCATTAATTTTGAAATCAGAATTTTATCATGAATATCCTGTATTGACAGTGCCCATGCCTCCTTTTTCAAATTTTTTTACATGTTATGGCTCTCTTAATTCTTGCTTTTTCCCCCAAAATAAATAAACTTATCTATGAACGATTGAATCATACTTAGAGAGGTAATGGGAACTTTCTCTGGTATACAACTAAATAAATAGCTTAACTTCGGAATGATACACATATTAATTGCTGCTATTCTGGCCGACCAAGTCAGGTATAGAGTTTTCCATTCATTTATCAACTTTTTTATATCATTTTGAAGATTTCTCAGATTTTCCCTCATAAAGTTTTTCATAGAAAAAGAAAATTTCAGGCCCAGATGTTTTATTGATCTAGAATTCCAGTTGTACATAAATTGTTGTTTTAAAAATATCTTTATTTCGTCCTTAATTTTTCTATGGATTATATCAGATTTTGAAGAATTTGTTTTAAAATATGAAACCTTGCCAAATTCCATAAGAATTTGATTCAACTTAAGTGTTAGCAGAATATCATCAGCAAAAAGCATGATCTTAAACTCCTCTTCTATCTCCACTCCCTTGATCAAAACATTGTTTCTTATGGATTCCACTAAAGGCTCTATAAATAAAATAAACAGGAGAGGAGATAGAGGACATCCTTGACGTGTACCGTTACTGATGGGAAAACACTCGGACTCGTATACTGGTCCTGAAATATACGCTGACAGATTTGTATCTAAAGCCTTAATAGCTTTAGTTCCAAAATCTTTAGTTCAAAACTTCATCTAAAAAGTCCCAGCTGACCCTGTCGAACGCTTTTTCAGTGTCAAGCGACAGGGCCAGCCGTCTATCTACCCAACGTCTGATATTATCCGAGGTTTGTCTTCCCTTGACTAGTCCGCCTTTACTTTTATGCCTAAACATTGCCTGTCTAGAGATACGAGGGCGCTTATTGCCCCAGATAAACCTAAACATACTGTTCTGGAATTTATCCAGTTCCTTGAGTGGGATCGGTATGGGAAGTGTCTTAAATAAATATAGCAGTTTAGGCAAGACACTCATTTTTACAGCGGCTATACGGCCCGTCCATGAGATATGAAAGTTTGCCCACTTCTGCATATCTTCAGTCAAGGACTTGTACAAGGGGGGGAAGTTTGCCCCGTATAAGTCGGCAAAATTGGAAGTGATCTTTACTCCCAGGTATTTTAAATACTGAGTTGACCAGCATACCCATCCCCAAAGCTTCCGTTTTCTCCATATTTAAATTAAGGCCTGAGACTATACTAAAATCCTTGATAGTTGACACGAGGGCTGGTATAGAACTAGAGGGGCTGGACAGAGTGCATAGTAAATCGTCCGCAAAGAGCGAGCATTTAAGGTGCTGGCGTCCCACACAAACCCCCTGGATGTCTGGGTTAGCTCTAATTGCCTGTGCTAATGGCTGTGCTAATGGCTCCATGAAAAATGCGAATAACAGTGGCGAAAGTGGACACCCTTGCCTAGTCTATCTTTGAATTTGGATATTCGCTTTATGTGCTCCTGGCAACTTTAAATGGGCTGTTGGGGAGTCATAGTAGCTTCTAAGCAGGTTAATAAAACGTCCCTTAAATCGAAACTTGTTTATTGTTTTATACATATATGACCATTCCACAGTGTCAAACACCTTATCTATGTCTAGAGCTAAAAGGCATAATGAGGTGTTAGATTTTTTTTGCTAGGTGCTGGATGTTTAAGACCTTCCTGAATCCCACTTGATCCTTGTGAATTAACTCTGGCAAGAATTTAGAGATACGGTTGGCCATGATTTTGGCCAGAATTTTTACGTCTCCATTGATCAAGGAAATAGGGCGATTAGTTTTTGGCCTCTAGATTATCCCTGCCCTCCTTTGGAAATACCACCAGAGCAGCCTGGTTCAATTCGGGGGCATGGGCTCCCCATTTAAAATTGTGTTAAATAGGGGCGTTAGGTAGGGGGTAAGCAGGGGTTCAAATTGTTTGTAGAACAAATTGGTGAAGCCATCTGGCCCCAGGGATTTGCCCAGCTTAAGACCCATAATGGACGATTTTAACTTCCTCTAGGGACACGTCCAAGTTCAGTGTTTCTAAGTGACAGTCCGGAACCCTGGGGAGGTCTTGTGACCGTAAAAAGGTGTCTATATCTGATTCACTTCCATGGGACTGGGAGGAGTATATAGTTTGGTAAAAGTCCTGAAACGTTTTCTGGATGTCATTAGGGCTACAGGAAATTTGACCGTCTGACCTTCTAATATGGGATATTTTATGTTGGGAACATTTTATTATTTAGTCTTCTAGCAAGCATTGTATCAGGCTTATTTGCCTTCCAATAGTAGGATTTGTCTATTCTCCAGGTGTAGGGGGGTTGTAAATTTGGCCCCAGCTCTATCTCCATGAGTACTAAGGCATGGTCTGACCAGGGGCAGGGTACAATCTCAGTTCCCAAAATTGAGTCATATAGGAGGAAACCGACCAAGATAGCATCAATCCTAGAATATGTCAGATGGGTTGTAGAATAGTATGTATATTCTCTCTTAGCCGGGTCCATACCCCTCCAGGCATCGACGAACCCCAGGCTATCAAGCAAGGACTCTATCTGTTTGGTTCTGTTGGGGTACTTGTTTTTAGCTGGCTTCCCTGACCTATCCAAAGTCGGGTGCAAGGTAAGGTTTAGATCTCCCCCCAACTATCAGCCTACCTAAGTCTTGGTATTCGATTGTTTTCAGCAAGCCAATTAAAGTTGTTTACGGCGAAGTAGTGGGAGAGTATAGGGAAACTAGAGTTGTTCTAACCCCCCAATAGTACCAGTCACCATTACGTAGTTACCCTCTTTGTCAACCAGGTTGCTTTCTACCTGAAACAGAATTTTTTTTTATGTAGGAGGATTGCACATCCAGCTCTCTTAGTAGGGAGGGTGACCAGGAAATAGGTGGGATAGTCCCTATGTAGGAATTTGGGTTTGTTATTACGAGAGAAGTGGGTTTCCTGCATAAGAATAACTGCAGGCTTATGTTTTTTATAGAATGCAAAAGCCTTCCATCTCTTAAAAGGGGAATTGAAACCCTTGGCATTATGAGTGTAGTTAGAGCCATTGTAAACTCAGTGTGGGACCCTAGGTGTATGTGTCTTTACCTGAGGTGATCTCGTAGGAGGGAGAGCAAGGAGGAGCCCCGGATGCCAGTAGCTGCACTATCAGTTGGTCTGTGGCTGAAATTTCAATTTTCCTGCTATCTTGTGGATAGAAAAAATGCAGATAAAGACAGTCAGTCGTGCTTCAGCGGGAAATATCCGTTTAGTCTACAAAGTAACCTTTATCAGTTTCTCTAAATGGCAAATAGAAATCTAATCCACTTAAAGTGGGGAACACAATAACCTGGCAATCTATAACAATAATAACAAATTAGGTCTTTAATCATTTTTTAAATGCAAATCAGAAGCCCACACTATGGGTCTATGGGCCCTTCAAAGAGAACTTAGTCTTTAACAGAGTCCCCTGAAGAAGAGGCCAGTTGGGTCAGGAGTCTGGCTTGACCTCTGCAGCGGGGCCAGCATTGTCCGTGTTAGTCTTGTGCTTATTTTGTAAGCCATTGGCACTGTCCAGTAATCTGGTTGGTTCCCCGGAGACGTAGGCTTGTTTGCCCTGCTTCTGGGATGTCACCTGCGTCCACTGCCTCCTAGAAATGGGTGGAACAGGTTGCTCCTGCCCCACTTCCATTGTGGCCTCCGTACATAAATGTAAGCGCTTCAGCACTGACAAGCATTCTTCTGGTGTACGGGTAGTGTAGGTTGTACCTTGAGATGTGAAGGTGAGTGCCAATGGAAAATTCCAGCGGTATTGGATCTTATGCTGGAGAAGGGTAGCAATTGCCGGTTTCATCAACCTCCGTTTGTGAAGCGTCTCTGGGGACAGGTCCGCATAGAATTGTAAGGGCGACTCGTCCGGTTCCTTCACAGTGTGCATCTTCCTGGTTGCAGATAGTAGTAAATCCCTCCCCTGCTGCCTCATGAATCTAACTATGACATCTTTAGGGGCGTCCGGGCTCCTCGTACCTCCTAGAGCTCTGTGGACTCGTTCAATTTCCCACCTAGTTTCAGGCTGGTTGGGAAGAATCGCCTCCACGGTATCTCTCAGATAGTTTAGTAGGTCTTGAATGGCCCTTGGTATGCCTCTGACACGGACGTTGTGTCGGCGAGACCGGTTTTCCAGGTCCTCTATCTTGTCTGCAAGTTCCGTTATGTGGGACGTGTTCTGGTTTATAGAGGACCGGTGTCATGGCTCACTTGGCAGTCATCTGGGACTTGGACAGATGTCTGTCACAGACTGTTAACAAGAGACGATACCTGGGGGTTTGGGGCTCCCAGACACCCTGTTATACTGTTATAAGGTTATATTGTTATTTTGTGGTCTAGGGGATAAAGTATTATAAGTTTACCCCTTAGCATATCCCCATCCCTTCCATGTTTAGGCTCATTGTAATGGATGTCATGTGAGGGAGCTGGTGGAATGTGTTGGTTGTATGTGTGTGAAACATTGTGTGTTGTATCTGTAAATATATTGTATTGGAATGTTGGAGCCATGTTGTGTGCATCATCCATATTGACTGCATATGTAACCTGAGTTGATCACCCATCTGCCTTCCAGCTATCACCTAAAGTAAACACTTGAAGTGATAGCAAGGCCAGAACAAAGGGGTCTATACAGACATTGAGGCACCATAACCCCAGGGGGTCTACAGGTATTCTCACTCAGAGAGTCAGGGCAAAGTCCAGAGGACAGGTAGATGTTTCTCCCTTGAGAGCCAGACAGCAAATGACTCTGTTAGCCACACCTAGTGGGCGGCCCAGGGGAGGGGTCTGGAAGTTCCCAGAGCTTACCTCTAGTCCATTGGCTAGAGTTAATAAAGTTACTCTGGAGATTACCCCATTGGCCAAGAGGAAGATAAGGGTTGGACAAAGGGGTAGCCACTCCCTGTACTGTTTTGTGAGGTGTTTAAATACTTGTGTAAAAATAAAGAAGTTGTTCATAATTTTCATCAAGACTTTGTGTGCAGGTGTATTATTGACCCAAGGGCATATGCTGGAATAGGAGATCGTTTCTGACTCCATGCCAGGTTTTTCCCAGGCACACTACCAAAAGCTGGGAGTTATGCTCTTGTATCCGCAAGGACGGTCCATTGGTCTGAGTCACCCAAATCTTAGGTCTAAAACCTACAGGAGATAAGAGAACTAGGATTCTCTATACTCCATCATCATTGTAGGTCGTGACAATTGGTGACAGAGGTGGGAGACTCTACAGAAAGACCAAGAATGGAACAGACGGATATCACCAAAGAAGCAACAAGACGGTTTAAAGCAGCCAGGCACTTAAACCCCAGTAAGATGACCGCACAAGAGGTGTCCGACGTACTAGACCAGCATTACCAGAGAATCTGGCAGGAGCGCACTGGGGAGCGGGATCAAGCTCAGCAAAGGCTTGGTTGCCGCACAGAGGAATTGCCAGCACGAGTTAAGATGGCATACCAGAACTTTAAGAAGTTCCAGGATGGTATGGACAATATGGACGAATTCCTTCAGGAGTTTGAGCAGCAATGTGGGGTCCAAGATATTCCCTATGGAGAATGGGCCAAATTGCTGCTGAACAAGTTAACAGGAAGGGCCAGTGCGGCATGTGGAGCCCTTCCACGAGAACAAGCCCAGGATTATAAATATTTGTGCACTGTGTTGCTGAGCAGATATACTGTGACGCCTGAGACATTTTTGGATAGATTCAGGGGCACCACCAAAGGACCAGCAGACACTCATGTGGAGGTTATGTGTAGGTTAAGGCGAGCTTGTACCCAGTGGTGGTCTACACAAGGAGCCATCACAGCCGAACAGATATTGGAAGTGGTACTGATGGAACAATTCGTGAACATTTGCTCCTCAGAAGTAGGTGAATGGTTGCAAGATCAAAAACCGACCACTGCAGACCAAGCAGCTGCGCTGGCAGATCGGTTTATCAGCACCAGGGCCAAAAGAGTGTCCCAAGGAACAAAACCGAGCCTAAATACGGGTAGGGGCCCCAGAGAGGTGGTGCCAGCACGATCAGCTCCTGAGATGCGTAATGCGCCCTGGGCACGGCCAGTAAAAACATCTGACCACAGGGGTACCAAGTCCCAGCCTGCTCCCAGGACACAATGGGGGACCAAACCAATGAGCTCAGAAGGCTACAACTGCAACCAACGAGGTCACTTTGCTAAGGATTGTCCTCAGGCACCCAAAAACTCTAGAGGACCTCCCCACCGCCATGTACATTATTTGGGGGAGTGGACTGAGGGGCCGGCGAGCTCCAACGCAGCTCTTTGGGAGCCAGAAGCAGAGGGAGGATATTCAGGGGTCTATACTGTAAGGAACCCGCAGAAGCTGTCTGGAGAACAACATAGGCAAGCCGTGTGGTTACAAGGACGCCAAGCTACTGGCTACCGTGACTCTGGATCAGCAGTCACAGTAGTCCTACCCAAATGGGTACGCCCTACAGATTCTATCCGAAAGGAAATGTGGGTGATGGTAGCAGGAGGAGAACAGTTAACCATCCCCATTGCTCGCGTTAATTTGGACTGGGGCATGGGGAACCAAAGCAAGGAAGTAGGAGTCATGGATGGGCTCCCCGCGGATGTTTTACTGGGCAATGATTTGGGCCACATGACGAGCCAATATGTACAGCCCATTACCAGAGCTCAAGCCAAGAGCACCCACCCTGGAGAGGCATACCAGGAGCAGAGGGGATACCCAAGACCTGAGGTAAGTCCATTGCTTGCTAATACATTAACTTTAGGATGGGCCAAGGGAGAGGAGATCAGGGCAGTTCTGCAGAAAGACGAGACTTTGGCTGGTTTAAGGGACAGGGCAGCACAAGGCAAAGGAGTGGATGACCTATACAGCGTTATCTGGGATAAGGGGTTGTTATATAGGGTCAAGGTACCTATAAATAATGAGGTAGGCAGAGAACCCAGGAAACAATTAGTGGTTCCCCAGCTATATAGGGGCAAGGTGCTACAAGTAGCACATGAAATACCCCTGGGAGGGCACTTAGGGGAGAAGAAAACCCGGAGTAGAGTGAAAGAGATATTTTTCTGGCCAGGGTTGGATAAGGATGTAAAGGAGTTTTGCCATTCTTGTGATGCCTGCCCAAGGAACAGGCCTCTCAAGAAGAACAGCAGGGCCAAGTTACAGTCCCTCCCAGTAATGGAAGAACCCTTCCAGAGGGTAGCTGTGGACATCATTGGGCCCCTAGCTAGAGCCAGTAGAACGGGGAAGCAGTATATCCTTACCCTGGTAGATTATGCCACTAGGTACCCTGAGGCAGTAGCCTTGTCCAGTATAACCGCTCCAAAGGTAGCAGACGCCTTGGTGACTATATTCACCAGAACAGGGTTTCCCCATGAGATTTTGTCCGATCAAGGCCAACAATTTATGGCCAAAGTCACGGAACAGCTATGGGCCACGTGTGGCGTTAAGCATATTACCTCTTCCCCCTACCATCCCCAGACTAATGGTCTATGCGAGCGGTTCAATGGGACTCTTAAACATATGATACGCACTTTTACAGACCAGGAACCAGACTGGGAACGGTTGTTGCCATGTTTGCTGTTCGCCTATAGAGAGGTACCCCAGGAGTCTACAGGGCACTCCCCCTTTGAACTCCTGTATGGGAGACATGTGAGAGGACCCTTAAGCATAATTAGGGAAACATGGGAAGGGGAGTATAGGCAGCAACCCATACCAGTGGCCACCTATGTACTAGCCTTCAGAGAGAACATGTCCAGACTAACTGGAATAGTCAGCCAAAACATGAGGAAAGCCCAGCAGAGGGATCAGAAATACTACAAGGCAGGGACCAGTGATAGAATTCTGGAAGAGGGAACGAAGGTGCTTATGCTGGAACCTCACCCCCAGAATACATTACAGTCCCAGTGGGTAGGGCCTTACACAATCAGCCAGAAAGTGGGGAACAAGGCCTATGTAGTAATGATAGACCCGGATAGGGCCATCACCAGAGTTGCCCATATAAACAGACTTAAGGTGTACGTTCAGAGAGCAGCTCACCTATTAGCTATTTGTAGGGCCACAGAGGACGAACCAGAAGAGGGACAGATCCCAGATATGCTAAACAAAGCAGACCAGGATACAGTAGGAGAAGGTATTCAGCAGACCCTGGAATTAGACGCAGAGCAGAAAGAGCAGCTGTCCAACAGCTTAAAACCCTTCCACTCCCTGTTCACCACCAAGCCAGGGTGTACCCCCTTAGCTGTCCACCCAGTAGTAACCGGGGAATGTGCCCCCTTAAAGCAACACCCCTACAGGGTACCAGAGGCAGTTAGGGCCAACATTCAGGCAGAATTACGCACTATGCTACATTTGGGAGTGATAGAAGAATCCAGTAGTCCCTGGGCATCTCCAGTGGTATTGGTGCCCAAAAAAGATGGAACCACTCGTTTTTGCGTGGATTACCGTAGACTGAACGATAAAACCAAAACAGATGCCTACCCTGTTCCACGCATGGACGAGTTGTTGGACCGGCTAGGTACTGCCAAATATTTAACCACTTTAGATCTCTCTAAAGGATATTGGCAGATCCCTTTAGAAGAGACTGCAAAGGAGAAGTCTGCCTTTATCACCCCCTTTGGACTCTTCCAGTTTAAAGTAATGCCATTTGGGATGAAAAATGCTCCTTCTACCTTCCAGAGACTAGTGGACACATTGTTGCAAGGGCACCAAGAGTATGCCCAGGCCTACCTGGATGATATAGCCATTTTTAGCCAGACTTGGGGAGGACCATATAAGGCACATTAGCCAAATTATGCAGGCAATTCACCAAGCTAAGTTGACCATAAGACCTGACAAATGTCAATGGGCTAGAGCAGAAGTGCAATACCTAGGTCATTGGGTGGGGAATGGGAAGTTAAGACCCGAACCAGCCAAGGTAGAGGGAATAGCAGCTTGGCCCACCCCTAAAACTAAGAAGCAGGTGATGGCTTTCCTAGGTACTACTGGGTATTACCGAAAATTTATTCCGGATTTCAGCAGCACAGCCAAACCCCTGACTGATCTCACCAAGAAGAAGCTACCCAGGGAAGTGAATTGGACTTCTGCACGCCAGTTGGCTTTCCAAACACTGAAGGATGCTCTGACCTGCTCCCCAGTCCTGGCTGCCCCAGACTATAACCGCCCTTTCGTGGTACAGACTGATGCCTCCATGTATGGCATAGGGGCAGTATTGAGTCAGCCAGACAACCAGGGAGTTGAGCACCCAGTGGCCTACATTAGTAGGAAACTACTGCAACGAGAAACAGCCTATGCAACTATAGAAAAGGAATGTTTAGCAGTAGTCTGGGCTCTACGCAAACTACAGCACTACCTGTACGGAAGACAGTTCACAGTCACCACAGACCATAACCCTCTTTGTTGGTTATCTAAAGTGGCTGGAGAGAATGGCCGACTACTGAGGTGGAGTTTAGCCCTACAAACTTTTAATTTCACGGTGCAACACCGCAAAGGGAAATTCCACCAGAACGCAGATGGATTGTCGCGGCAACTAGAGCCCTGACTGTCAGTCCAGATAGGCATCCTGGAGTATCGGATACCTACATCTGTACTTGGGGGGGGGGGTAATTGTCATGGCTCACTTGGCAGTCATCTGGGACTTGGACAGATGTCTGTCACAGACTGTTAACAAGAGACGATACCTGGGGGTTTGGGGCTCCCAGACACCCTGTTATACTGTTATAAGGTTATATTGTTATTTTGTGGTCTAGGGGATAAAGTATTATAAGTTTACCCCTTAGCATATCCCCATCCCTTCCATGTTTAGGCTCATTGTAATGGATGTCATGTGAGGGAGCTGGTGGAATGTGTTGGTTGTATGTGTGTGAAACATTGTGTGTTGTATCTGTAAATATATTGTATTGGAATGTTGGAGCCATGTTGTGTGCATCATCCATATTGACTGCATATGTAACCTGAGTTGATCACCCATCTGCCTTCCAGCTATCACCTAAAGTAAACACTTGAAGTGATAGCAAGGCCAGAACAAAGGGGTCTATACAGACATTGAGGCACCATAACCCCAGGGGGTCTACAGGTATTCTCATTAAGAGAGTCAGGGCAAAGTCCAGAGGACAGGTAGATGTTTCTCCCTTGAGAGCCAGACAGCAAATGACTCTGTTAGCCACACCTAGTGGGCGGCCCAGGGGAGAGGTCTGGAAGTTCCCAGAGCTTACCTCTAGTCCATTGGCTAGAGGTAATAAAGTTACTCTGGAGATTACCCCATTGGCCAAGAGGAAGATAAGGGTTGGACAAAGGGGTAGCCACTCCCTGTACTGTTTTGTGAGGTGTTTAAATACTTGTGTAAAAATAAAGAAGTTGTTCATAATTTTCATCAAGACTTTGTGTGCAGGTGTATTATTGACCCAAGGGCATATGCTGGAATAGGAGATCGTTTCTGACTCCATGCCAGGTTTTTCCCAGGCACACTACCAAAAGCTGGGACTTATGCTCTTGTATCCGCAAGGATGGTCCATTGGTCTAAGTCACCCAAATCTTAGGTCTAAAACCTACAGGAGATAAGAGAACTAGGATTCTCTATACTCCATCATCATTGTAGGTCGTGACAACCGGTCTCTTTCCTGGGCCTCCACTACCTGGTCAGTCATTTCTTCCAGGAGCTGAGTGCGCTGTCCCAGGTCTTTAAGGTCTTGCCTGAGGGGTTCAATCGCCTTTGCCAGAAGCCGCTCGATCGCAGCCACTGACCTGGCCGATAGATCTACATGTTGGTGAGGTCTTTTGGGATTCTCTTCCTGATCGGAGCATTCCGAGTGTTCTGAAATAGTCACCAGGAGACATGTGCCGGGCAGCCTTTGGTGGGAAGTTCTCCCGTATACTCTTCGCTGAGGATGAGCGTTTGGGTTTCGGCATCTTGAGGTATTCAGATGAAGGAAACCGCTGATAATCCGCCAGGGGTTCGGCCCCGTTCGGTATGTAGTGCAAGGCTGCGTTTACAACTCTGTTAAGGGCTACAGTGAGTCGGATTGCTTCATATGTTAGGCTCTGTAGGTGTAGTAGCGACCTCTGCTGGCGGTGTTGCCAGGTCTGTTCCCCATTTTTCTCTTAGGCCATGTTGAGGGTTTAGCCCTTAGTCAAGAATTCTGGAGACCAGCCAACCCTGTGCCTGCCTGTGTAGGCAAAAATGCTCTCTTGTAGGTATTGCACTAAGTCTCGCCATTTAATTTAAGGTCTGTTGGATTGGGTTAGGGTGGCGTGCCAGTTAGCGTATTGACTGGGTCAGTTTGTAGCCCCCCTCTATGATGGTTGACAGTGCTGCTTCTAGCAGTATGTATTTGTGTGCTACCAGATTATTTCTGTAGTACTCCACAGGTCCACCGGGTGGGGGTAGAGATGCAAAAATGCAGAAGTGCAGGCTGTTCAACCTTGTCTTTATATTTGCTTATAGAGAGGCAGATCACTCTTGTCCTGATGGTATACAGAGTTTTGCCCAGTAAGGAGCTGCTTATTTGCAATTATTTGAGGTAGAATAGGAGAATTGTTCATTGAAACATGTGGAAACAGTCTCAGTTTTATGGGAAGCAGGGATGCCTTCTCCCTCAGGAATTTGTGTACACTGGTGTCCCAAGCCCCTGAAAGGGTATCTGTTAAAAGACAGATGTTGAAAAGCAAAGGCTAGATAGGCTATAATCGAGAAGTGTCCAGAATGGAAGCATAAGCAAGTTAGTTGGGCCTTAGCTTGAGGTTATACCCCCTTTGTAGTGAAAGATACCTTCTTGTCCACGTGTGGGGACTCCCAAAATGGCCGCCGTTCGCTGGCTTTTTCTGCTTTTTCTGGGGGCTCTGTCCACCTCTGTGTAGCCCCTCTGGTCGGAGCCAGCCGTCCCCGGAGGTCTCCCCAGGGTCCTCAGTGGTCTCTTGGGCACCAGGTTGTGTGTCCTGGGCTCCCGTGGAGGCCGTCTGCCGCCTCCTCCTCCTAAGATGGCCACCGGCTCCCCTGCAGGCCTTCTCCTCTCTCTCTCCCCTCTGTCACCTCCTTGCTGCTTTCTGGGAGGTCCCCCTCCGGCTGGTACTGCTCTCCGTTCCGGGGCTCCCTCTCCCAGTCTGGCGCTGCTTATATGCCTGCTTTTTATGCAGAGGCGCTCCCCTACTGGGGTTGCACGCCTCTGCCTGCTGGGTGGGTGGCTGGTCACTCGGGCTGCTCCTGCCTCGATGCGGGGGATTGGGATCACCTCCCCTGCCTCTCAGCCTTCTCCCCGATGGTGTTGGGTCCCCCCTGCCGTTGGAGCCGGGTTTGGGCCCCTTCTTTGCAGGCAATGCACAGAGCTCACCACTAACACGTCCGTGCAGTGCAGACGCTAGCTCCGCCCCTGGTACTAGACTTTTAAAGAACACATAATTTTTTTAATCTTCTCCTTGTAGAGATTCAGAGATACCTCTTATACGTAAATTATTTTTCCTCGATCTATCTTCTAGATTACAGATCTTTTTAGATAAATCTTCAATTTTAGTTTCCAACTCAGAGGAACATTTCAACAAGGAGACATTATCGCAAATTAATTTTTCACATTTGCTCTCCAAATGTTCCATCTTAGTGGAGATCTCAGTTATTAAATTTGTATTTGCTATAATTTGTTTGGATAGCTCTGAGGTAAGATTTTTCTGGAATTCATCCAAAATTTCTCTCATTTTTGAGCATGTCAGCATTTTTTCTTCTTGTGGTGAGCTTGTTCTTTCAAAAGATGAATGAGACCACTTTTCTGCAGATTGATTTCCCGTTTGATCTATCAGTATAGATTCATTTTGTGAGTTATTTAGAGATTCAAATTTATTCTTTGGAGCAAAAAAATCCGAGCTTTTTATGCCTTCTCCTTTTTTTAATTTAGGGGGCATTTCTGCTCTCTTGTTGGACATCTCCTCCTTTTTTCTTTCCCTTTTTCCTTCCTTTTCTTTTCCTTCTCTCTCTATTTTCTGGATCCACTGACTTCTTAAAGCAATCTTCTAATCTGTATTTTTTATCTCCTTCAGTCTTCCAAAATGATGAAAGCAAATACTCTATTCTTCAATATGTTTTTGATATTTATGTCTAGTAATTGATAAGGAAGTTGTGGTGTTTTTATACTCCCCTTGCTTCTATTATACTTATAATTAGGTGAATGCTAGTGCCATTTTCAAAACTATACAGGTGAGTAGGGAGCAATATATGGAGAGAGTACTTTTCTTTAACTTGATGTTACTTTATCCTTCCTTTATTATTTATTTTTTATTTTTCCCTGTTTACAGCTGTTCTACTTAAGAGATGTTGGCCTTTTTCTTTAATTTCCAAAATCCGGGCTCAAAGCTCTTTTTTTAGCCCAAACTTCTCTACACCGCTGTTAACTTGACTGTACTTGGCTGGTATATATCCCAGTCCTTTCTGCTGCTATGCAGCTCCTCCTGGGCTTTAACTTCTCTGGTTGCTCTGCAGATTCTCTTAGGTAGCCTATTATCTTCCTTCTCAGAGTTTCTACCTAGTTCTGCTCTATTACTGCAGGTCTCTGACAGATCTCTAGCGTCTCTGGTGTTTCGTGGGGACTTCCTCCATCACGTATCTCTCGTGAATCTCTGGCATCTCCCCTTGCAGCAGTTACTCTATATGCTTTTAGTACATATGTCCAATAATCACCAAAAAAAACTGTAATGTTTTTAATATTAATCCTGCTCCCCTTTCTTCTCTTATACTTATATCATATGGTTAGGTGGATGCTGGTGCCATATTCAAAGATATACATGTGAGTAGGTGAAGAAATAGAGAGGGAACTTATCTTGACTTGTGTTACTTTTTTCCTTCTGATTTGTTTTTCCCCCTCTACTCAACTGCTTTATTGCAGAGATGCTGGCCTTTTCCTTTGGTATTCGGGACCCGGGCACAGGGCTCTTTTAGCACAGACTTCTCCTCACGGCTGTTATACTTAGCTATATTTAGCTGATTTCAGAATATAATCCCAGTCCTTTTATACTGCTATGCAGCTCCTCCTGGGCTTTAACTTCTCTGGCTGCTCTGCAGCCCCTTTTAGATAAGCCGTTGTCTCCGTTCCCGGAGCTACTGCCCGGTAATACACTGTTACTGCAGATCTCTGGCAGGTTTCTGGCGTTTGGCAGGGATTTCTGCATTCACGTGTCTCGCGTGAGTCTCTGGTGTCTCCCTATGTATGCGGATATCTTTCTTTGATTCCGTCGCAACAGCTAAGCCTCTCCTCATCTCCTGCAACTACTCAAGGCACCAGCCACAACTCACATAGCACAATAGCATTCAAGGTGATGATAAATCAGGGAGCACAGCATTAAAACGCCATTCCTCTCACTCCTCCAGCCATCCCAGCGTCTTAGCTACTGACGCATATTCTCATTTCCGGTAACGCCCCCCTATCACTAGATCATCCTTGATCCTTTCCAATCCCTCCTTAAATGGCAATTACTTCAGATGTTGTAGCGACTTTGGCACCCTTAAACATGTCCTGTGGGCCCTAAGATTGCCCATATATGGCTGAGAACTATCATATTTTGGAGAGATTGTAAGATCGCAAAATTCCCCAAAAAACAGAAGAATCTCTGTTGGGCCTTCCCATAATGGGTCTTTGTAAAAAGGCTCAACTTCTGTCATGCCAGTTGTTTTTGGCAGTTAGGATTACATTAGCCAAATCCTGGAAGTCGGCAATCCCTACATAATAGTGAAATTTTGACAAAACTTACATTTATATATTCCATGAGCATTATTTCAGTCGACCTGTTGGGACACCTCGACCGTCCAGGTTGGGTGGTAATAATACAGGTTTAGAATTATATGTAGGTTATAAACCTTTAGAGCAGACATGGCTAAATACTCCACCCCTTCTTCACATTTTTTCCCCTTCTCCTTTCTCTCTATTCTGTCTTCTACAACAAATTTTCTTTTTTAACAGTGTTTTCAAATGTATGTAAACTTGTAATGTTCTATAAGTGTAATTCAAGATGGAAATAACGAAAAAGAAACAAGGTTAAAAGGTTTTTATTGTAGACCTTTTCTTCTCAAGTGTTGTGTCTATGCCGTTTATGCTTTGTTTGTGATGCTTTTGTATTATTGTATTAACCGTGGTTCCTCACTAAAAAATAAAAAAAAAGTAAACTTTTGTCAGTTGTAACCAGGCCGAAATGCAATCCTTATCACACCAGCTCTGGGAACAACAAATATGATGCATTATATTGAGATATTGCTTAGTTGACCTCTCAAGTAGATTAAGTGTCTCACACTTTTCACTTTCATGTATGTTGATGAAACAACATTGGAGCCATTACGTTCAATCATGCCATGACCTACAGGCCGTAGACGTTCGCAAGCTGTTAAGGGGCTGGCGGAGATGCGATCAGCTTTTAAGATCCAAACCCATAATCACGGAGTGTGACGCAGGCCTAACAGCCAATAGAAAGTGGGGGACCGCAATTAACGCAGCAGGAAGGGATTTTAAAGGGCGCATAAAACATAAATCATTGACTGCGCTGAAGCTGAGCAAGTGAACTCACAGGTCGTGGGTTTGTGAGCACTGGGGAAAGACAGAAGGAGCTTTGTAAGTTTGTTTGTTTTTTTTTGTTTGTTTTTTTTGAGATTTTGATCTCTAATATATATTAACCCTTAATTTACAACACACATAATTACTGATATCACATAATTCACACACATAGATTAATACATACTCATAGCTATACATAGCAGTAGGCCACAGCACATCTACACCCACCTACCTCCCCATACAATTACTATACTACACATAATACTCACATTCTTGTTTTACCACATACACGTTATATTTATTTATCCTTATTTTTATTTCATAAATCATAGGCGGGGAGTAGAAAGTGAGGAGAGAGGGGAACAACTGAGGGGGGAAGTTAGGAGAGGAGGATAGGATGAGCAGTAGAGGTATGGAGAGAGGGAGAACCAGGTCAGGGAGGGGAGGTTTAGGTGGAGGAGAGCAGGAGTGGCGGGGAGAGATGTGCCCCCAGATGTAGGCACACAAGGAGTATCAGCAGAGGGTCAGGGGCCGGGTCCCATGTGGGTTGGGGGGGGGGGGGGGGGAGCGACTGGCCCCAGGGAGAAAACCGTGAGGCAAGGAACCTCCGGCACAGTTGGGAGGGCAATAGGCTGTGGAAAAGTACAGGGCCCCCAATTAAAACCCAGAGGAGATGGATGTCCTCCTAAGGTAAATCTGTGCCCGCTATCGGATCATACATGGTGGGAGAGATGTGAGGTCTAGCCAGAAGGCAGAGGCCTGGAGTCAGATAGCTTCAGCTGTTGCGGCATTAGGGGCTACAAATGGGGACGTAAAGTCTGTCAAACACAGATATGACGACAGACGGCTGAAGGTGCAGAGGAAGATGGCAGAGGAGGCAAGAGCTGCACGTGTCACCAGTGGTGGGCCACCAGCCAATATTACAAATTGTAGATGGGAGCAGACCCTGAAGGAGTGGATTGAGCCAGTAGTGGGCCTACCAGGACAGGTGAACACAGGTGTGCAAAGAACCATACAAAGTAAGAATCATATCACACAACACACATTGGTGTATGAACTGGGGGTGGACAAATACCCAACAGATATCATGATGTTTGTATGTATGTATAATTATGTTTTTTTCTCTGGCTGGTGTATACAATGAGCTGTATCCCCCTAGAATTATTCTGGCTCCTACACCCTGCCCACACGCATAGATAACTGACATACAATAGCATTGTAAGGCCGATGGTTGTGACTGAAGATATATGGGGCGTTGTGGTGAAGTGCCACCAGGGGTCAGAAGAGAGCTCTTCAAGACTTCTCCCCAGGAGTGAGAGAGTTAACAATCTGCTCAAAAGGCAGGGGTGTGGCTGCAATCTAAGCCTGATGCTGCCTCTAGGTGGTGAGTTGTTTGACAAAGCTGGAGTGTTGTGGAAGTGTGAAGGGTTGCTGTCAGCGGCCGCACTTAAAGCTAATGGACCAAAGCCAGAAGCTTTGAAGAGAGAGCCTGCAGATAAGAGGAACAGAAAGTCCCTGAAGGTGATGACCGAAGGAGGAATCTGCTTAGGAAAGAGAGGCTGGAGATACAGAGCCTTCGAGAGAGGTGAGAAAGAAAGACACCTCTGCTACCTATGTTTGGACTGTATGTTTGCACTTCTATGTAAGATAGTGAGGGAACTACAGTTTAGTAATGCAGGGCTTCAATGAGAAGCTAGGGTTTTGTTACTGCCTTCAGTTTTATGTTATATGCTGTCAAAACAATCAGTAAAGTGTGGTTAAACATTTGAAAAACAAGGCACAGATCCTGAGAGTGACAGTGAATCTGTCACAGGCATCAATAACCATGTCAATCCTGGTAGGAAACATATAATTTTCATAATTTGTATCAATGCAATATCTGGCCAATATCTGCATTTTAAACTGATTCTGAGTATGATTTGCTATTAGATCAAGATTGATATGACATTCAAAAGACTACATGTCTCGGTGTGCGCACTGCGGCATATGTGGATACAGAATCTGTTGGTCTGCATGTGTGTGTCATATATTGTCCTAACCTGGACCATGTCTCAGCTGCATATTAACAACCATTGCTGGGAACATGTCACAGATTGGTCAGTCTCACACACTGCACAGCAGATCCAGCAGAGTACATGTCTAATGCACATGCGGTACACCTATTCATATGAGCCATGATCCACAATGCTCATTATGCAGGCCGCGATTCATCTGTGTAACACAAGCACCACAGTCAATATGGAAACACATAACTGTTAATTGTGTAGGGAAAGCAACTAAAATATATTCTTCCCTTTCAGTGCCAAGGCCGACCACAGAGGAACCAGGTGGAGGCTCCAGCCCCTTCCTCCTGCCATGTCCTGGCCCCAGTCATCATCACAGCTGCCACCTGCTACAACAACATTGCAGCCATGGCAGGTCACAACCACTCCCACACAATGGGCTCCCCCAACATGGCCCAACACCCCACCCCTGCTGCCGACACCTCCGGCCCCAATGCCGTCAACACCACCACCTTTGACACCACCACCCCTGAGGGAATTCATGGCCTGTATCACCAGGGAAGACATGACAAATGAGAAACTACAGTCTGAGAAGCTCCGGTTGCTCGGAAGGCAGTGTCTGCTCACACACACCCTCCTGGCGAGCACCACATCGCTCCATTCTGAGGTGAGGAGGCAGAACCGAACGGATGGAGAGATATGCGGAACGGGCGATTTGGGGCAGACAGCAACTCATCCAATTAGCCGAATGCCAGCTCATACCTCTCAAGCTTTTGGTTGCACAACTGCAACCCGAGACGGCGGCCTCCTCATCTCAGACCTCACCAACATCTCAACCTGATCCCCAGACACCCAACGTAATGGCACCCCACACTCCTTTACCACCAAGATGTGGCAGAGTGAGGCTGGGCACGGTAGGTGGGGGCCCACTGCTGCATAAGAGGAGGTCTTGGGACCATCCATGAAGTCCTCCTCTTGATCACTCCTTACTAAATACCGATTGTTTTACAAACTATTGGCTGGCTACAGAGTGTGTACATTTCTGGTTATGTTTAACATTACAACAATTGATGTTCAATGTGGTTTGACCTTAAGATGAGGTGTTGTAGTTAGAATATTGTTATGATTGATATCTTGTTCTTGTCTCTGTAGGTGTTAATAGACAAATCTCACGACCATGAAGGCATGTTCTTCATCTTCGTGAGTAAACACTCAACCCAGTTCCCAACAGGCATTCGATCAGTGTCATTCACCAGTGCAGATGGATCTTAAATACAATATATGACTACATCTATTTAAAAATGAACATGACTATTGTGAGTTTCAATTACAATGAATAGTGTCCCGGCTTTAGAGTTGCACAGTCCCATTAGGATCTGCTAATCCAAACCGGTGGTTATACATGTGTTTTTGCTGCATTTCATCCCGTTAATATTATGAAAGCGGATTAATGCATGTCATGTCATCCACTAACAAACTGGATCATTTCCTTGGTTTGACATCAGGATCAATGTGCATGTGTTTAGGGGTAATATGAACAGTGTAATCTGGCTGGCCTTGGTACCACCCATATACCAGTGAGATGTGATATTAGCATGACACAACTATTCCATTTATATAGTGATAGTACTCTTTGCTAAAAGATTGTGTTGACAGTGAAGCATGTCTTGTTGTATTACACATCCTCAACATATTTCGGGGAATACTGATGGTTATCACTACTCTTAGATGTTATTCATGTTAATTGGTTTACTGTAGTGTCCAGAGCAAAAACAATGTACTATAATAACAGCTTATGATTGTTCTACCACCTCCTCTTTATGTTTTCCAGATTCCTATCATCTATTTGGGAATCATCATTAATTTATGAAGACATATCACATGATCCATGATTTCTAGCATCTGTTTAATATAGCAGATCATATGGTTGCTGTGTGCGCATTAATGGTTATTTCTATGAAATTAAATGTTATATGATGTTCCAATTTTACATTCGATTATGGTTACTGTGGTGTCCTGACCACATGTGATCCTAGTAGATGCTATGCATTATCCTTAAGATGATGTCTAACATTTAACCCTTTAGATGTCACTTGTTGGCCAACAGCCTCTTGACCTTCCGGTATCCGCCCACACCAAACCCATGATATGTATGCATGGTCGTAAACATATTAACATGTTCTATGTGTATTAAATAAAGTATGATGATGTTATACTGTTATCACTGTTTCTGTGTAGTTTGTTCCGTATCATGCTTTAGAATCAACAGAATTCAGATTTAATTAAGTGTTTTTGGTTTTATTTTATTATGTAAACAAAACCATAGAAACAGAATAATTGCTGAAAATAAACATCTACATAAACGTTTTAACTGGACTTCAGGAACACCCTGACTAGACCTGAGCAGCTTGTCTGTCTCAGGGGGAAAAAAAATGATGCAGTAATTTCCTTTTCCTGTATGCACTCTTAAAGTCTCTGTATTGCAGGATACTTTTTACTGTTTAAAGTAATAACCGAGGGCAGAGCATAGGCCCGTCCTCTCTCCTTTATGCTTTACCCCAGGGCCCCTTTGATAACATGATGATTCTCTTTTTTGGGGGGTTTAATATAATAAATCGGGTACCTTAATGTATTCTATGTCTTTGCAGCTCTCTTTAGCAAACAGGCCTGCAAATCCTCTGTATGCTGGAGATCCTCTCTCTCACTCCACAGATCCACAAGCTTCCTGTGTCCTTACTGTTTGCTGCTCTGCTCAGGAAACACTTTTCACCATTCCTCTGGTCACCAGTACTCACAAAATCTTTCCTTTTGGTTCTGCAGATCCACACAGGCCTCTATGTAAGTCCCATCCTTGCAGCGGTCTGTGACTTCCAGTCACACAGAATCTTCTCAAACTGGCAGTCTACACTCCTGCCTCAGCACTCACTGTGTCAGGCCAGCTAGGCCTGACTGGGCTGGACTCCTCTCTGCTGTTGTCTAATCAAGGCAGTCCACACCTGGGCTTCAATTAGGCTCTGATCACTGCTCTGAGTTAACTCTTTCTCTCCCAAGAGAAATCTTCCAGCATCTTAAATTAAACCAACCTCTAGGGGCACTCTTTGCTTGACTCTTTTACAATATATATAATTTAATCAGATAATGATGTGCTTTCCCTCCAAAGGGATTTAATACGAATAAATGTAAAGTTATGCATCTGGGAAGGAAAAATCGCCATGCAATTTATAATCTTAATGGAGCAAATCTAGGTGTATCAGATATTGAAAGGGATTTAGGAGTGCTTGTGGACAACCACCTAGGTAACAGTGCTCAAAGCCAAGCAGCAGCTGCAAAGGCAAATAAAATATTAGCATGTATTAAGAAGTGTATAGAAGCAAGGGAAGCAAATATAATTCTGCCACTATACAAATCTCTAGTATGCCCTAATTTGCAATATGGAGTACAATTTTGGGCACCACTTCATAAAAAGTACATTTTAGAGCTGGAAAAGGTACAGAGGAGGGCAACAAAACTAATTAGGGGAATGGAGGGCCTAAGTTATGAAGAAAGACTAACCAAATTACACCTATTTTCTCTAGAAAAAAGGCGTCTAAGAGGAGATATGATTACCTTTATATAAATACATCCAGGGTCAGTATAAAGATTTGTCAAGGGAGCTTTTTGTGCCAAGAGGTTTTCAACTGACAAGAGGACATCCCTTGAGGTTAGAAGTAAAAAGATTCCACCTTAAAGAAAGAAAAGGGTTCTTCACTGTAAGGGGTGGTTTATCTATGGAATTCTCTACCAGAGGAGGTGGTGACAGCGGATTCGATAGATAACTTTAAAAGGGGACTGGATTTATTTCTAATTAAAAAGGGAATATAGGGTTATCATGGATAATTAGAGAGACAGTATTGATCCAGGGAGAAATCCGATCGCCAGTATCTGTCGTTAGACAGGAATTTTTTTTTTTCCTTTGAGACGACTGGTTAAGTCTTACTTGTTTTGTTTTTTTTTTTCTGTTTGCCTTCCTCTGGATTAATAATTTAAAAAAAATAAAAAATTAAATAATTGATTAATAATAAATTAACAACTAATTAATTAATATTTGATCTGCATATTGCAGATCAGAGGAGATCTTAAAAGGTTGAACTTGATGGACTGAAAGTCTTTTTTTCAACCTTAATTACTATGGGCCTCATTCTATTAACGGCCGTAGGAGATTTGCCTATTCTATTCCCTTGCGGCCGAGGGCTCCGGCAGGCTTGCGGCCGGCGCTGTTATCCCTTGCGGCCGCACGCGCAGCAGGAAAGCCTTTGATCTTACACGGCTGCAAGAGTTTCGGCCGCAAGAAAGCCTCGGTTGCTATTCAATTGGTATGTAAACCCTCTCGTCATGGCCGTAAATATCTAAAACCGAGCCGCAGCTTACTTGCACCAAAAAGGTCGCGCTAGCACCCAATTAAGCACATAATAAAGCCATCCTGCACTTTGATGAGACGATAAATTAATTGGAGGTGTTAGCATTCATAGCACAACATTGCCCTACACTCAAATCTGAAAATCATTTTTAGTTAAATTCATGTCAAATGTCTGTGGACAAAGTCCCAAGGGCTTGGAGCACCTCAGACCCGCAAAGGGTGCGGGATTAGCCTCCATCAAGTCCGTAAATGGGTAAAATAGACCCCTGGGATTTGAGAGGGTGTTGCTATTAATCCTCATATCCCCCATTATGATGCCTAGCATTTACGGAGCTTTACAGTGCCTTCTTGAATTTATATTTGCATTTACAGTTTTCTGACTTTGCGGCCGGAAAACAAGATTTACGGGCGCAGGAAAAACGCTTGCAGCCGTTTAAATGATGTGCGGCCGGCCGTAAGGGGTATATCCTTGCGGCGCCGTCCATTTGAATAGCAAGGTAGCAGTAGCTCTACACGGGGCCGGAAGATGGCCGCAACGAATCGCAGCTTTGCGGCCATTTTACGTCCGTTAATAGAATGAGGCCCTATGTAACTAAATATATATATATATATATATATATATATATACATATACAAAACAACAAAGTCAGAGGTGCTCATCAGAGAACGAACCAACCTTAATAGGTTAGTTCTATAGCCATGACAAGCCACTCTTGAGAGCAACCTCTTTTATCTCACTTGTGCCCTTCACAGGGAGAAATATCCTGTAGTATATCAGTCTGGTGCCACTCAAAAGAGTGGCCCAGCCCCGAAATACCAGGCAATTGTACCCTGAACAGGAGAAACAGCAAACTCCAGACGCGTTTCGGCCTTTATGGGCCTCGTCAGTGAGGTGCAGCTGAACTCCCTAAGGCACAGTGAGCAAAGGGTCCACGTCTGGAGTCCCCTATTACCCTTAGGGAGACTAAACCCTAAAGGTAATTTGCATATACAAAACAACAAAGTCAGAGGTGCTCATCAGAGAACGAACCAACCTTAATAGGTTAGTTCTATAGCCATGATAAGACACTCTGAGAGCAACCTCTTTTAGCTCACTCGTGCCCTTCACAGGGAGAAATATCATATATATATAATGTGTTTTTAGAGAGATAAATATACTACATTAATCTGTACCTTGCCAATACAGATGAAAGTGTCAGCCAGAGGGATGTGAAATCATGTAAATATACATGCAGCGTTGTCTGTAATGACTTTAAGGGCTTACCTGGAATGATGGTATTCATCTACATTCATGATTATTATGCAGTAATGTAAACACATATTGAACAGAATATTTACACCCCTAACTGATGGTGATGAGCACATCTGTTGACTTTAAGGGTCATTTTATTGTTGTTATGGAAAAGCTATAGTATAAACATTAGCGAGGCTAACACAAACAACATTGCTGATAAATAATATTTAATCTTTGCACAAATAATAACAAACATACCAACAAAGCCACACAGTAACAAATAATCACAGGTATGCACAGTATCATGTTGGAGGTGTGTAGGATATCGAGTTCCAGTAACACAGGATAATGAGGCAATATAAGTTACATCATATTATTACAGACTAGCGACTTGTCCTTCAAAAAATAACGACAATAGAACTGTAAGGCAGATATTGCTGTTTGGTACAGAAAATAAGTCTTTTGGTTGTGTGAGTACTTTTGGCGCTCATTGCGAGCCTCTTGGTTGGTGTCTTTTTGTTTATGAGAGCTCCTTTGGCACTCATTGCAAGGTTTGCGATGATGGCCTTTTGGCGCGCATTGCCAGCCTCTCCCCTGGTGTAGTTGTGCTCCTCTAAACACCGTTGCCGCTCCTTGTGAGGTGCACGCTGAGTGCCTTTAGTGTTTATTGTGAATCTGTTTTTTTTTTTTTTTTTCCTGTCTATGTATTTTTTTATGTTAATTAATTAATTTGTAAAGTTATAAATTAATATACTTTACCTATTTGTAATTAATATATGCAGGAAGCAATATGCTGAAGAGTTAACAATCTGTTTTGATGTTCCTGCAGCATACAATGTAGATTTGCACTCTTGGTGAGCTGAGGTGTAAGGGTCAGCAATGTGTGCAGTGTGTAGTGTAAATAGACTGTTTGCACGAGGGCAAACCGTTTGTTTAGCTGTGTAGTTCCGTATTTTGTAATGGTAATGTTATCAGTTTGCAGTTAGTGTTGTAAAATGGCTGCGATTGTGTATGTGTTAGGCGGGTGTGGAGCAATTAGCGTCCTTCCTAATAGTGTATTTAGCAGCTCGTACGATTCTGTGTAAAAGGTGTATGTGCTTGGCAGTGTTTTGCGTGCTTAGCGGTCTTAGCGGCCATTTTTTCATTTGAGTGGCGAAAATCTTTAAATTGTATTTAAATTGGCATGTAACCTTATTCTCAGATGTCCTGGTTGTCCCCCTTTGTAAGTGTTATAGGCCGTAATTTTTCATAGGCGTTTTTTTCAAAGTGCTACAGGTCTCGCACTTTGAATTGTGTAATTGAGTTTTGTGTTGATGTGTAGTTCCACAGTTTGTAGGTATGATGCCCAAGTCGTGCGGGGTCGTAGAGATGAGCGCCTACGGCGCATATCTCCACCAGCGCAGTGAGCGCCTTCGGTGCTCCCTGCCTAAGTCATACGAGGTGGTAGGGATGAGCACCTAATGCGCAAATCTCCACCAGATGCATCACATGAACGATTATGGCACATGAACATACATGATGCAATGTGACAATCGCAGGGTTATGGAATGTTGGGATGGTCATGATTATGCATTGTTCTGACTGTGAGGAACGTGACACATCTTTGCGATCTGTAAGAAACATACAAGGAACATGTTAATATGAACATTACACATGCTGGTCATTTCAAGCAGGTGTTTTGACTAATATGTTCTAACATATGACACAAGCTACTCATCTGGCAGATGAGGAGGAAGGATATTTCTAATTACTAATGATGTAGGAATATCACACCCATTTAACATTAATGCATCATTGGAGAGTTACATGTGCTGTCATACCTTTGACGTGGTCCCGAGGTCATCCACAAGGTGATTTGTTCCACCAGGACACATGCTCTGTGGATCTATGTCCATTTGGACTGCTTACGCATTACGTATGGGATGTATTCTTGTGATTAAAAGGTAGGGCTACATTGATGTAGCAGTTGTTCTGTTGCTGTACATATTGTTTTTCTTTGTCGATGTAGTTTTTCTTTGTCCATGTTGTTGACCATTGAGTTTACACACGACAGCAGTTCTGTAATGGCATATGATGTGATTATTTGAGTCACCAATTATCCACTGTAATTATTTTGCTTTCAACAAAGCATTATCTAGGCACCTATTCGGCTCAATTTGCTGCACCTCCAAGAGCTAAACACACGCTGCCATCAAGACGCCTGGATATAATATCATTGATCCGCGACGGCGTCCTGTGTCTAAGATCTGACGCACGTTTCTGATATTATATCAAGGGTTACGCCAGTCCTCTTACCCTAGCTATTTAAGGGCTGGTGTTACTATGGTAACATGAATATAAAGGTAATCAATGCTCTAAATTAAAATCTATAGTTATTCTCTTTATTGTTGTCAAATCTAATGGTTATTATATATACATATTTTAAACTAAAAAAATATTACAGATTTTGATAATATTTTTCATATTTTCAAATTCCACAGGGACCTCAATGACTTTAAAAACAGGTAACATCTTTAGGAGACCCAAGAAATATAAAAACCCTAAACAACTAAAAGATGATTTTGACAATATTTTTCATATGGGGGAGGTCAAAGGTTTTACAAGGAGTAACCATGGTTCCTACAATATTATGAATATTATGTATATCTCCCAAACTAAATCATGGACTTCATACATTTGAAGAATCATATGATATATAGTATAATCTATATTTATTATTTTCTCCTAAAGTTTTAATTATTGTTTGACATATATTCATTGGAATGCATATGATATTATCCTTCTATGGATATTTTAATTATATGTCTTAAATTAATTTGTGTTTTTAATACCTTGATATAATGTATATCTATTGTGACAGGGCTGGCGTTTGGCTACCGGTTGCTCCTGTGATTTTTCCATAAACCACTGAGTCCGATATACTTTTATCTTTGCTTTAATAGAGTCTTACAAAACAAACAATACCCTAACTTCAGCATTAAAGAAACATCTACACAAACGTGCTTGCTTATTTCCAGGAACACCCTGACTAGCACTGAGACCGCTTCTCGGTCTGCAGGGATAACAAGAGCTTTTTACACAGAGGGGTGGTACCTTTAAGTTCAGTCTCTCTCTCAGCTGCAATGGATCCTCTGCAGGTCCTCTCCTCTTAGGGCAAACAGTCTCTCTAGTAAATCTAGTTGCAGTCACACAGACTGATCCTATTAAGGGCAGCTTCCTGTGCTGCTCTGGCACCCACTCTGTAAGTCCCACCAGGTCCTGTTCAGGAGCTCTGTCTCTCTCTCCTCCCAGATCAGGCTGAAATCCTCAGTGTCTGTTATTCTGATGCTGGCTGTACACTGCAGGCAATCCTTATTCACGTGTCAGTGTCTCTCTGTAGTTCAAGCAGTATTTCAAGCAGTCTTGTTTACTGCCTTACTTCAGCGCTTATCCCAGATCTCAGGATCCAACAGGAGCTGAGCTGTCTAAGGTTCTCTCTCCCAGCTTCTCCAAACAGACTGCAGCTCCACACACTGCTCACAGCCCTTAGGCCAGAGCCTAATCAGCCACGCCCCATCTCTGAGTGTGTGTGTGTCTTTTAAAAAGGCATTTTACACCTGCAGCTCCAATTAGCCCAGCTCCAGGGGATTAACTCCAAGTTACCTGGATCAGATCTTCTCCCTACTGCGTGACTTGCACCACACACACTCCCCCTCAGCTCAACAACATGGAGTTGAGCAACTTGCCGAGAGGCCGTAAACGGTGCATACAGCAACCACATGGAGTAGATGGCACTGTAGTTCCAGGTCGATACACTGGAGCCTCACTTTCTGTAGAACCGTTCACCCGACAGGACCGCTCCATCATGCATATCCGACCTCCCCGGGGCCAACTGCATCAAGGGTTCAGGCAGTGCCTGGAGGGCCACTCGTGGACCCTTCTTCTCTTGATGTCCAAAATTCTTCTCGTTGCTTTGGCACCAATGGGACTTGCAGTCATCTCATCCTAAATGTCTTCGTACTGCACGTTGGCAATTCTGCCTACTTCTCCGTGCAGTTTTTGGTCTTTGCTAAAACATTGGGAGTAGGACACCGACCCGCCTGTCTCTGAGTGCCCTCCTGCAGGGACCCTTGACAAGTACTCTTCGTACTTCCGTAGGAGAATGTGTTTCTTCATACGTTTTCTTCCCTGGGGGTAAATCACAGACAATATCGGTTTCTGTTATATTGTCTTCCACCTGATTTCTCTTTTGCTGCAGAACCCTCATCCCTCTCTCGTGGCCCTGATTTATCCTTTTCGTAGCATGAATGAAAGGCACAAGATTTGCAGATTAACTCTGTGGCTTGGATTCTTCCTGCAAATTTGTGTCTAGAGGGCATCTCTTGGTCTGTGCCAAGTCACTCTGGAAGTATTCATGCCTCATCTGCAGTCCGAGAGCCTGGGACTGGAGTTGCCTTAATTCGGCCTCTTAACGCTTGGCTTTCTTTTGCTCTTTTAGTCCTTCCGTTAAACATTCATTCTTTTCCAGAAGTTTATACACAGTTTTCTCAACCCTTCTTCTGGTCTTCTCCATCTTCTGAGTGTTGACTTCTGTCTCTCTCTCGAACTCTTTCACCTCACTCAGTAACTGCTTTGAGACAACACAATGGGGGTTAGTGTCGGACTCCGATAGCAGCTGACATCCTGCTATTGCTCGGGGTAACTCTCAGGAAAAGCACTGTGACACCTTGAGCTTGTTGGGCCCCCTTTCTCAACATTTTCTGTAGGGTCTCCGATTCTCCCTTTTTCGATGCTTCGACCTCACTGTCATCACCTGGGTCATCCTGACCTTCACTACGGAACCGCAACTTGGGTGGCCTCTCTTCTCACTCCCCTTCACAGCCTACTCCATCACTCTGCAATTGGTCCTGGGTCAGCGATTCACAAGGATAGACAACCCGGCTCTCACTTCCAGGTGCTCCAATTGTCTGGCTGATTATTCTCACCAAGAGGTGTTTGATTCATATGGCCATCTTGCTTCTGTTCTTGTACATAGTCCTTTGTAAACTCCAGAAACATGTCTTCTCTCAGGGTAGCTCCTAGCCCTTTGACTTTCAACTCATTTTTTTCACTGTTCACAGATGGTATCCTCTGCTCCACTGTGCTTTCAATCCTGCAAGGTCTGCGACTCTCTATCTCTGTCAGGATGAATCTGTCAATCTTTTGATCTTGCTGGAACGTCTCTAGCGGTACAGCAACTTCAGGTTTACGCGCTCAACCCATAGGCCAGTACACATCTTAGAAGCCTTTAGAATTTTCTGTTTCTTAAGAAAGCTTGTGTTTTCAGCATCTTCCGCTTTCACCCATAATTCATCTTCTTTTAACTGCTTCTCTTCATCTTTGCTCTGTTCTCCTTCTTGCTTTGCCTCCAAGGCTTCCAGCTTTTCATCTTTCTTTACTCCCTTCAGCTCTATTTTCTCTCCTTTAACTTGTAACTCCAGTTCTCTCTTCTGACACTGAATTTCTGGCTGTATATCCAGCGGAAGAACTTCCTCACTCGTATTCTTCAGGTCCTCCCTGGATCTCTCTGGCAGCTTCACCACGCATTCTTCATCCTTCTGTTTCTCGTGTGCAAGCTCCTTCACTATGCCATAGCACTTTGTTTTACTGCGACCTGAGAAAAAGTGCTCCCGGGATACTTTACATTTCCTTTAGGATCTATCTCCATATACTGCTTCTCAGGTCCACTCAGGGATGGGGGTTTGTCTTTCATCCTCTGAATCTTCAGACTCTTTTTGTCCTTATCTTTCCCTTTGATAAGGTTTCCAGTTTCTTCATCATTTTCAGGACACTTTTCCTTAGTAAGAACACTGGCTATATTCATCCATTTGATCTTTCCTTTCTCTGGGTCAGAGATCTTTCTTTCTCTAGTACTCTCCACCTCAGGAGCTTTCACCAAGGACAGGCGACTGTATCTGTTTAGGTTTCTTATGGAGGCCTCTACATTGCTCTTACCCATAAGGTTGGTACATCGGGTTTGATTAAGATCACCACCAATGACCTGATCAGCATGTTTCTTACTGAGGCTGGTTTTGCACTCAGTCAGTGACAACACTTTGTCCTTTTTCCCTTGACCTTTGCTCATGTCTGTAGCTGCATTTATCTCACTAGTCTCGTGCACCATCTCAGCAGTCACTTTTGCTTTCTCTGCCATTTCATTCGCGGCTCCTTCAGGATCATTTGCTTTCTCTGCCGTCTCTGCGGTGCTCTCTGCCGTCTCTGCACCACACTCTGCGGCGCTCTGATGTCTCTGCAGCTCTCTCTGCCGTCTCTGCTGCGCTCTCTGCCGTCTCACTTGCAGCTCCTGCCGTCTCGGCCATTCACCTGGTCTCTTTCTCCTGGTTTCCTTCTAGGTCAAGTTTGGCTTGCCTTCCCTTAACAGGGAAACTGTATTTTAAACTTGGATAGACAAGTATGTCTCTTGGGTAGCGATAAGCCTGTCGAAAAAATCCCAGGGTTGCGCTCTCTGTACCTAGACACCCCGGTTAACTCCAATGCGGCCAAGGATTTCCGCTTTCAGGTCATCATAGTTCATCGCCTTTTCTTCAACCATGTAAGCTTTCCGAGCTTCACCTGTCAAATACGGGGCAAGGAGTCTCACCCAGTACCTTTTGTGCCACGCCTCCCTTCTGGCCGTCCCTTCAAAAATGGTGAGGTATATTAACACATCATCATGCTCAGTCAGTTTTAGGAGAAGTTCATCAGCTCTAACTCTTGCTGCATCTTCCATTTGTTTCTCCAGGGTAGCTTGTTTCTGAGCTAACTGGATAGCCACTTTTCTGTTGCTCTCTTGTTGAGCAACTACAGCCTCTTACAGACATGCAGCATCCTCTTTCAGAGCAACTTCAACAGCCCATACCTGGTTCGTTTTCTTTAAGAAGCAATCTGAATTAATGCTTCCCCTTGAGACTGAAGCCACAGTGTTACTTTTTAGCAATCAATGACTCTACTTTCTGTATTTCTCTCAGCTGGACTCTGTCCACTTCCATTTGTCTCTGCCATTTCTCTCTGGCCTCTCTTAATCTTGCAGCAGCCTCTCCAAAACCTTTATCTTCCTCTTTTGCGGCTTGGACGCTGTCCTCTGCAATCATTTCTTTCTTCTCTGACTGGCTCTGACCAAACTTAGCAGCCAGTACTCTGTTCATTTCTGCCTGTTGCATGTTCATTACTCGCTGTGCTGCAGTGGCGTCAAATAAGGCTTTAATAGCCTTCTACATCTCCAGAGGCGCAGGCTGTCCTCTTGAACTCAGACACTTTGAACCCCACTTCTGACACCAGTGTGACAGGGCCGGCCTTTGGCTACCGGTTGCTCCTGTGATTTTTCCATAAACCAGATATACTTTTATCTTTGCTTCAATAAAGTCTTACAAAACAAACAATACCTTAACTTCAGCATAAAAGAAACATCTACACAAACGGGCTTGCTTATTTTCAGGAACACCCTGACTAGCACTAGACTGATCCTCTTAAGGGCAGCTTCCTGTGCTGCTCTGGCACCCACTCTGTAAGTCCCACCAGGTCCTGTTCAGGAGCTCTGTCTCTCTCTCCTCCTAGATCACGCTGAAATCCTCAGTGTCTCTTATTCTGATGCTGGCTGTACACTGTAGACAATCCTTATTCACGTGTCAGTGTCTCTCTGTAGTTCAAGCAGTATTTCAGTCTTGTTTACTGCCTTACTTCAGCGCTTATCCCAGATCTCAGGATCCAACAGGAGCTGAGCTGTCTAAGGTTCTCTCTCCCAGCTTCTCCAAACAGACTGCAGCTCCACACACTGCTCACAGCCCTTAGGCCAGAGCCTAATCAGCCACGCCCCATCTCTGAGTGTGTGTGTGTCTTTTAAAAAGGCATTTTACACCTGCAGCTCCAATTAGCCCAGCTCCAGGGGATTAACTCCAAGTTACCTGGATCAGATTTTTTCCCTACTGCGTGACTTGCACAATCCACCGGGGGGCAGTACACCACACTATATACATATCTAGTAGATTCTAAAATATTTGTCATTGATATGTTAATTGTACATAAAATGAGATATATTTCAATTAATCATAAATGATGATATATGCTTATTACATAGTTCTCAACCATAACATATTCCATATAGCATAATTTTTGAAACACATGATTTTCTTGAGTATATTTTAAATAAATGGAAGAAAAGTAAATCCTTCATTTAATCCTTTGGGTTTTTTGGTACTTAAAAGATAAATTTTGCTTCCATTTTTAAAAGTTCAATATCTGTATCGCCTTTTTTTATTGTTTTTTCCACATGATCAATTGCTGTGAAAGTAAGAACTTTTTAACATCTCCTTTATGATTAAAATCCACATGCTTTGATATAGGAGTGTCATATTCTTTCCTAATACTGTAAACATGTTCCAGAATGCGTCGTATGAACTCTCTACAAGTTTTACCAACGTATCTGGTTCCACATAAACATGGTATTAAGTAGATAACTCCTTCTCTTTTACATGTTAAGAGATTTTTAGGAACATTGTTTTGCTGGCTTTACATATTGGCAGGCCTTACATGAACGACATTTGAAGCACCCCTTAGTTTTTTGTTACCATTTTTAATTTTTGGTTACTTCTAGATGACTCTTGGATAGATTATCCCTTAGATTTTTGGGTATTCTGCTAGTAATGGCTGCATTTTGAGGTAGAAAAGGTTTTACATCTTTATCATCAAGCAATATACTCCAATGCCTATTGAAGATCTTCCTAATCTCATGCCATTGATCATTATATGTACCAATACATCTTATGGTATTATCCAAATCTTTCTTTTTGTCTTTAAGGAGGTTGTCTCTATTTACATTCTTGGTCCTCTGATAGGCTCTTTTAAGTTGTTTTTTTTAGAATACCCCCTCTCCATGAAGCGGAATTGTAAGAGACTCCTTTTCAACATCTTTGCTATCTGTGCAATTTATTTTTGATATATTGCCCTACAGGTATTACCTCAATCACTGCCCTCAGATGACTACTTTGGGCATGTTGCAAGCTATTAGTTGCCGTAGGCTTTGTGTAGGTATTGGTTTTAATTGTACTACTATTGGAAATCTGTATTTGTAAGTCAAGAAATGTAATGGTATTTTCATGTATCTCAGATGTCAAGTAAAGGTCTTATTTATTGTTTTTTAGGGTTTCAATGAATTCATGTAAATGGTGTAAACTTCCATTCCACAATATCAAAATATCATCGGACCCAGAACATCACATTTGTGGCATATTTATCCATATTTTCATTAAAAACCACTTGTTCCTCCCACCAACCCAAATAAATATTTGCATACGTGGGGGCACAAGCTGTGCCCATTGCTGTCCCACATACTTGTTGGTAAAAAATCTCCAGGAATACAAAATAGTTGTGTGTAAGTACAAATTCCAGTAATGATATAATAAATGTAATATGGTTTTCATATTGATTGGCCTTTTTATTTAGAAAGTATTTAATTGCATTTAGACCTCTATCATGTTTTTGTATATAGTGACTACATCTATTGAAACGAGTAGAGTTCCTTTATCCACCTGTGTACCCTCCAATTTTAATAGTACATCTTTGGTGTCTTTGACATGAGAGGAAAGACTAGTACCAAATTCTCTTAATACTCTAAATATTTACTGGAATTTTCTGTAAGATTGTTAATACCAGAAACTATCGGTCTTCCTGGTGGTTTTGATGGATTTTTATGTTATTTGGGTATGGTGTAGAAGGTTGCTAATTTAGGGTTTTTTATATCCATAAACTCATATTCTTGTTTGCTAATTACTTTTCAAGACCTTTTTTTTTTTTTTATTGAAAGTTTTCAGACAATACAAAAATCAACAATATTTAAGTACATTCAAAATTTGCCTGTAACACTTGATTATACAATACAGTTCCAATAAATATTATATATCAATTAACCACAAATTCCTATTTACACTGGATGATAAGGTTATCTTTCGTTTTCTCTACTAATAGCTGATAAAGACCATTTCTTGCTCAACCAAGTCGAAAGTCCTTTTATAACCCACATCATTCATTGATCCTAATTGAACCTTGCATTTGAATATTTTACTCCTTTTAAACCTTTTGAAAGTCATCTTACTGTTATAAATCTAGCAGGTCTTGGGGCTATTCATTGGGGTTTGGTATACTAGGCTCCAATAATAATAATCAAGCCCAGTCCAAGAAAGAAAGAAAAAAAACAGCAAAAAAAAAAGAAAAAGAAGAAACAAATAACACAAAATTTCCGGCCAGGAAAGTGTTGAAGGAAGATAGAGTTGGGCAGAGGGGAGAATTATCTATAATTACACACTCCAGAAAGAGAATTACCCCCATCAGACATACTTCTTATCCCATATTCTTATCCCGAATTCCTCTGTTTCTTTCTAATAATCTTATTTTATTAATTTTTATCAAGATTTCGAACCAATTGGGAACTTTTTCTTGTTTCCGGTTTGAAGCAATAGAATTTTTTGCTGCCATAAAAATCTGAATTAAAAGAGCTTTAGATTCCAACGTGACTTCCTTTGAAAAGATATGAAATATAGGTATTTTCATCTTATAGGGAAGATCTATCCCAAAATGTAATTTTATTTGAGAAAAGCATTCTGTCCACCAGTTTTGTAGTTTTGGACATTCCCACCACATGTGGATATGTGTTCCTTTTTGTCCACAATTACGCCAACAGAATTTGGTTTAATTGTTTTTATTGATCTGAAAAACTGTAAATCGGTACATAGTACCACCTACTTATGATTTTAAAGTAAGTTTCTTTGTGGGATGCATTTTGCAAGAATTTATCTGTAATGCAAAAAGCTGAAACACACGTCTCTATAGGCCATTCTTTTCTCACCTCTTTTTCCCACATTTTTTGACTAGATGTTTTAATAGGGTTCTGCTTTTTTTCTATTATATTATGACACTTAGCCATTAAGTGTGATTTGTCTTTTTCTAGTATTAAGTTTTCACAGTCGGTCAGATTTCTTCTGTTTTTTTATATTAAGCCCCTGAGACTTCAACTGTTCACACATTCGAAAATATTCAAGCCACATTGAGTTATGTAATTTATATTTAATCACTAAGGGCCTCATTCTATTATCGGCCGTAAAACGGCCGCAAAGCTGCGATTCCTTGTGGCCGTCTTACGGCCCCGTGTAGAGCTACCTTTACCTTGCAATTCAAATGGATGGCACCGCAAGGATATCCCCCTTCCGGCCGGCCGCATATAATGCAAACGGCCGGAAGCATTTTTCCAGCGCCCGTAAATCTTGTTTTCCGGCCGCAAAGTCAGAAAACTGTAAATGCAAATATAAATTCAAGATGGCACTGTAAAGCTCTGTAAATGCTAGGCATCATAATGGGGTACATGAGGATTAATAGCAACACCCTCTCAAGCTTGCACATCGCCCAAATCCGATATATCATTTACGGTTTACTTTCCGTCCCGTAGTCCCGCAGGCTCGTCCTTGTTAAAACCTGTACGGTTCGGAGGTGGAGGGCCGCAAACAAAGCATTGTAGAAGCCAATATATATTCAATCCAGCACTGCAAAGCACTGTAAATGATGGGGAACATAATGGGGGGGCATGAGGATTAATAGCAAAACATTCTCAAGCTTGCACATCGCCAAATTGTACTTTGATTTTAAATTCCGTCCAAGTCCCACGGACTTCAATGATCAAGCCCGTAGCTCCTTATTCAAGCCCGTGCGTGCTTGCATGACAGATAAAACACGAAGATTGAACATGAAGTTAAATATCTTTATTTGCGGATTTGAGTGTAGGGGAATGTTGAGCTATTAATTCTAAAACCAAACATCACTTTCACTTCTAATAAAAGTACAGGATGGCTTTTCTATGCTACGACTTGTAAGTAAGCCCTTTACGACCCGTGGGTCTATTTTACCCATTTACGGCCTTGACGGAGGCTAATCCCGCAGCCTTTGCGGATCTGAGGTGCTCCAAGCCCACGGGACTTTGTCCACGGATATTTGACATGAATTAAAATAAAAATGATTTTCAGATATGAGTGTAGGGGAATGTTGTGCTATGAATGCTAACACCTCCAATCACTTTATCGTCTCATCAGAGTGCAGGATGGCTTTATTATGTGCTTAATTGTGTGCTTGCGGGACCTTTTTGGTGCAAGTAAGCTGCGGCTCGGTTTTAGCCTTGCCGAGAGGGTTCCCGTAGCAATTGAATAGCAACCGGGGTTTTCTTGCGGCCGAAACTCTTGCGGCCGTTTAAGATCAAAGGCTTTCCTGCGGCGCGTGCGGCCGCAAGGGATAACAAGGCGCCGGCCGCAAGCCTGCCGGAGCCCCTGGCCGGAAGATAATAGAATAGGCAAATAGCCTGCGGCCGGTCCTTGCGGCCCCGCATCTCCTACGGCCGTTAATAGAATGAGGGCCTAAGTCTTTAAAGGACCTTAAAGAACCATTTTGAAAGAGATCTCTTAGGTATACCAACCCATTTTTAACTAAAATTGTCAGAAGGGGGATATCCAACTCTTGAGCCATATTATCCAGTGGGGTTATTGGACTTGGAAAATGAATTAAGGTATATTTTATTCAATTTATAAAGTTATTTCTTAGTGTTTCTCCCATAGATTCTAATTTAATGGCGGTCTATATTTTTTTTGTTGTAAAATTATACTTTGTAGCTCTTTTTTGACCATCATTTCGTTTTCAATTTGGAACCAGTGCCTGGATTCCTTTTGGTCAATCCATCTAATTATGTGAGCTAAAGATATTGCATCTTGAAAATTCTGGATAGAAAGGTAAGCCATACCCCCTTTTTGAAATCTATTAATTAAATTTATTGATTTGATTCTCATTTTTTTACCTTTGTGAATAAACTTATCCAGAGTTTTTTGAAAAAAATGTATGTGACCTGTTAAAAAAATGGTAGGGTATACTTCTCATTAAATATGTTATTTTGGGCACTAAAAACATTTTTGCTGCTGTAATTCTTCCTGACCATGAGTCATATAGATTTCTCCATCTTTCTATGGAGGCTTTCAGATTTAACAAAGTCTGCTTAAAATTTTGCCCTATCATTTTGAACTCTGAGTATATTTCTATGACCATATGTTTTATATTTTTTTTGCCATGTGTATGAGAAATGGGTCTTTAAATATCTACCTTCTTCTGGTTTTTTATTTATAATTAATGCTTCTGATTTAGTTATATTTAATTTGTAAAATGAAAGATCTTGCTAAATACTTTTATACTTTGTTGGAGATTTACAATAGATCTAACCGGATCTTCAAGAGAAAGGACGACATCATCTGCTATTTTATGTTCTGTGTCACCCACTCTTATACCTTGGATGCCTTTGTTTTCTCTAATGGAAGTTGCCTAAGGTTCCATTATGAGAGCAAAGATAAGGGGGAGACAGGGGGAATCCCTGTTTAGTCCCATTAGAGATGTTAAATGCCTTTGACTTATACCCAAGGCCCACCACAGAGGTGGTTGGGACTCCGTAAAGAGCCTTGATAGCCTTAGAACCAAAATCGCCTAGACCAAACTTAGCTAGGACACGGTCCATATAGTCCCATCCTACTCTGTCAAAGGCCTTTTCTGCATCCAAGGATAGAAAAACCGTTGATCTCTTTTTTATTTTTACATAAGAAACAAGATTAACTAATCTTCTAACATTGTCCGTCCCTTGTCTATTTACTATAAAGCCATTTTGATCTTTATCTACCAAAGTCTGTATTACCATATTCAATCTGTTTGCAAGAATTTTGGCATATATTTTGATATCAGTATTAATAAGGGAGATTGGACGAAAATCTTTACACTCTATGCATTCTTTCTCTTTTTTAGGGATAGTTATGATGTATGTCTGAAGCATTTCTTTTGGGGTAGTACCTGTCTTTTTGATTTCATTAAATGAACTAGTTAAGTCGGCTACAATTTCTTTTTGATATATCTTATAATAGGAATTAGTATATCCATCCGGACCTGGTGCGGAAGCGATCTTTAATTTAGAAATTACCTTTTCCAGATATAGGTTCATTCAAAGCTTCAAATATTACTGCTATTTTATTTGGATTAGAAGCAATTTCTCCTTTATGTCGGATTTGGTCAATTATTTTATGCGTGGTATTAATTCTCTATTTACTTGCCATGAATTTAGTTGCTTTATTACCCAAATGATATAGACGTTTCTGGAACGCCCATCTAGAATTATTTATTTTCAATTGCTCTATGGTCCGAATCTGCTTTTGAATATTCTTGATCGGTTCCATATTTAATGTACTAGGGTTCTTTTTATTTTCTCTATCAGCTTTAATTAATTTAATATTTAAATCCCTTAATGGGGTTCCATTTTTTTTTCATTTGGGCCTGCATTTTAATACAAATTCCTCATATGTATGCCTTATGCGCCAGCCATACTGTTGTATTCAGTCCTACAGATTGTCTATTGAGTTTAAAGAATTCCTCAATCTCTAGTTTGATTTTTCCTTTACATTCCTGATCTTACAACAAGGAATGTTTCAATTTCCATGAAGGAAAAGTATTTTCTGTCAATCCTATTTTAAACGTAGCTGATATTAGACTGTGATCAGAATAATTTATTGGATCAATCTGAACCGTAATAAGTTTAAGTGCTAATTCATTAACAAATATGTATTCTATTCTTGAATATAATGCATGTCTAGCGAAGTAAAAGGTATAATTTTTTTCCATGGGATTAAGACACTTCCATGAGTCAAATAAACAAAATCTATATCGAATCTTTTTGAAGTTGTTTGTTTTTTGTGTTGCTTTTTGTTTATCTTTTAATACCCTATTCACCTTACGATCTAAACTAGGATTGAGAACATCATTAAAATCTCTGCATATTATCACTTGACCCAAAAAATATTTCAATAAGTTGAGTTTTTTACCCAAAAAATTACTCTGACCTCTATTTGGGGCATATATATATGAGAGAAAACTTGTTATTATTAATTACTCCTGTCCAGAGAGAGAAATGACCTTCTGGATCAGATATCAAAATGTCTTCCAGTTTAGTTTTTTATTAAGGAAGATTGCTGTACCTCTTGTTTTTTTTACATATTTTGAGTTACTAACCAAGTCAATTTTTTTATTATTATACTCCATCCCTTTACCCTCCTGCCAGTGAGTTTCTTGAAGGCATACTATATACGCATTTTTTTTATAGAATGCATTAAAGAATCTCATTCTCTTTCCCTGGGTGATTAGTCCTTGGACATTTTAGCTTAGCACTCCCAAAGTCATTTAAGAGAGCCAGGCCTCTAACCTCCCATCTAAACCTCTACTCTCCCCCCCCCCCCCCCCCCCACACACACAATCCAGCCGAATAGATAACAGAAAAACATATATACATAGCTATAAAAAAAATCAAAATAATAAATAAAGAAAAAATTAAATAAAGACAAAGACATAAAAAAAAATTACATAAATGGACATCCTTACAAATGGATGTTTTAGAAATAGTTAAGCTTATCATACTGACATCTAAAAAAAGATGAAATTTGATGCCCTTTAAGAGGGAACTTTTCCCTCTCCCCCATAGTCTCCCTCCCATAAAATTATAGGATACAATGGGAGAACTAGGGAGGAGAAGGAAAAGAGGAAATTTTCCTAAGTTCAGTCGGTCCTAGGCTCCTGTCAGTGGTGCTAGTTAATAAGTGTTCTCCAGACTGCTGCGCAATACCATACATGGTCTCATTTTCTTTTCCAAATAAATTGATATCAACAAGAAAAAAGAAAAAAAAGAAACAAATCCCCACTTTCATTTGTTTCCCCCACTCTCATTCTCCTCTCTCCCTCATTATACTTCTCATTTAAGGCTTTTGCTCTTACTATTTACATTTATTTTGTGAAGTGTTCTAGTATAGTGAAATAGGTTTCTTAGATAATTCCCTTCTGATATTTGTGATTAATTATCCATATTCTATGTTTACTATTTATTATTTTACCTCTTTCTTTCCCATATTTTTCATTCCGCTTTTTTTTTTTTCTTCTTTTTTTTTTTACCTCTTTGAACACTTAATCGTGATAACTTTACCCCTTTATTGTTTTCTAGTATTTATTACATTCTTCTCCGATTCCACTCGCTAAGTGTTATGTGATTAGCTATTGTGTTATATAAATTCTATATTCTATTAAGCTACTATTTTACTTTTTGATTTCATCCTACTCTTGATCAATTCCTTTATATATATAATTTTGAGTTTAGTGTGAGTGATTATAGCCTTATATAGTGTCCTTTCTAAAAACCAAATAAAGAGAGAGGAGAGAAACCAAATGAGAAAAAAATATATATATATAAACAAAACAATACTAGAACCCCACATTCTTTTCACAGATCGATTTCCCCTGAAATCAAAGCTTCTGAAAGTGAATACATCCAAAACCAACTAGTCAGCGTCCATCTATTTCAAGTTCCACTCATCCAACAGTTTTTTAACTTCAGTGGGGGAGTTAACCACTATCCTCTTTAGATCATGGTTTATAATTAGCTTGGTGGGAAACCCTTATTTACATCTAATATTTTTTTCTCTTAATAGTTTGGTGACCTCAGAAAATTCTCTTCTTTTAATCAAAGTTTCTCTTGATAAATCAGAGAAAATTATGAGATTTTCATAAGGTGGATCAAGTTTTTTGGACTCAAATGCTTTTTTGAGAATCACTTTCCTATGAATGGATGAGTGGAATTTGACAATTACATCTCTAGGGAGATCTCTGTCTGTACTTTTAGGTAATGGAATTCTATGAACTCTATCTACCATCTGTTCCAATGGATGGTCGTTCATTAACATACCAGATATACATTTTTGGATATATTGATTTAATTCTCAGTGAGTAATATTTTCTGATATACCTCTTATCCTTATATTATTCCTACGGGAATAGTCTTCTATTTTATTGATTTTTGCTTTTAGGTCTAAAACTTCTGCTTTTAAGTCAGAAGTTTCTATAATAATTATACAATGTTTTGTTTGAATTTCATTATTTAATTTCTAGGCTATCTATTTTACCCCCTAGTTCTACTATTGCACTTGAGTTCTTAGCAATTTCTGCAGCTAGATCTATAAATAATGACTCTTTAAATTCTGCTAGCATATTTCTCAGTGTTGCAGTTGTGAGTCTTTCTTCCTCCGGTTTATCTAAGATTTAGCTTTCTTCACTTTCTATGACCTCTTCCATGCTTATCTGATTTCCAGAATGATCAAATTTATCTATAGACTCTTCCTCTACTTGAGTTTTATCTAGATCTTTTTTTTTGTTTTCCCGGGGACAGGAACATACCTGGAGTTTTTGCTATTGAGCTTTTCTTTTCTCTAGTTTTTGTTTTAGGGTTATGATTTTCCCTTTTCATTTTGAAGAGATATTGGTATTTCTATTTATTACCTTTAATCCTTATATAGGAAATTAAATCAATCTTTATAGGAGAGTTTTTTGTTGGAAATTAACCATTTTATCAATTAGTATTTCAACCCTTAAATCCTTGTATGGAATATAATATAATTATATATTGCTGATTTACCTATCATTAAAACATTGAATCTATAAAATCTAGTTATCCACAACAAAAAGACTTTTACACAATTAGCATTAATAAAAAAGTCTCTCGTTTACAACCCAACTCCTTGATTTTTCAGTGTGTCATTAATATCCTAATAACCGTCCAATTTGATGTAATCTTCTCAGATAATACTGCATATGTCTCAAGGTTTTGCCTTGTCTTCAAATGTTCCATAAGTATATATTATATTTATATTGCTCTGTGAAGTTCTTAGTATTGCACAATCCCAAGTTAATTTCCTTTATCTTCAGCTATTTTTGCACTTTGTATATTTCCTTCTTAAATCTTTTAGTTATCAATTGCTGTGTTCTATTTGGTCCAATGTCTTGATAGAGTAGTTTCCTACTTTTGAATCTGTTTCCAGACAGTCCTTTACTTTCCACTATTGTTGCACTTTGTACCACCAATTCTAATGGGGAAACCCTGGAGCTATGTTGGAGGGGGAATGGGGAGGGATACCCCGTTATGGGGTTTGCTAGAAGATTTATTTTCTTTCCAACTCTCCCTGCTCTCCTTTCCCACTTCTTTTTCTTTCCTTTTCACTTCAGAGCATACACTCTTTTAAGAATGCTTAGTTGATCTTTATATGGCTTAATAAGCCCAGTTTGTGTAGCATTCAGCCAACAACGGGGGGGGGGGGGGGGGGGGGTAGGGAGGGGTAGCCTTATGCAGGGTTAGCTAGATGTTTTCTTTCCTTTTCCCCTGCTCTCTTCTCTCCTATCCCCCTACTCATTCTTCTCTCTTGTTTCCTTTTTTTCCCCCTCCCTTCAGAAAGTAACTTCTTTTGCTAGTATACCGTTCATATAGGCAGGCAGTAGTTCCTTCTGCACAGCTACGTAATTCACAAATGCTTAGTTAATCTTTATATGGCTTTATAAGTCTGGTTTATATAGAGTACAGCTAGCAACAGAGGGGATGGGGAGGGGTAGCCTTGTATAAGGGTGGCTAGATGGTTTATTTCCTTTTCCCCTTCTCCCTTCTCTCCTTTCCCCTTTCTTTTTCTTTCCTTCTTCCTTCAAAATGTAGCCTCTTTTGTTAATATAGCTTTCATATATACAGGCAGTGTGCTAGCACAGGATAGTTCCTTCTGCAGAACAGCTTAGATCACAAATGCTTAATTAATCTTTATATGGCTTTATAAGTCCGGTTTATATAGCATACAGCTAGCAACAAAGGGGATAGGGAGGGGTGGCCTTGTATGGTGGGTGGCTAGATGGTTTCTTTCCTTTTCCCCTTCTCCCTTCTCTCCTTTCCCCTTTCTTTTTTCTTCCTTCTTCCTTCAAAGCATAGCCTTTTTTATTAAATAGCATTCATATATGCAGGTAGTGTACTACCACAGGATGGTTCCTTCTGCACAGCAGCTTAGGTCACAATTGCTTAATTAATCTTTATATGGCTTTATAAGCCCAGTTTATATAGGGTGCAGCTAGCAACAGGGGGGCTAGGGAGGGGTAGCCTTGTTTGGGGTTAGCTAAATGATTTATTTTCCTTTTCCCCCTTTCCCTTCTCTCCTTTCCCCTTTCTTTTTCTCTTCTTCCTTCAGAACATAGCCTCTTTTACTATTATAACATTCATATATGGAGACAGTGTGTTCCCACCGGATAGTTCCTTCTGCACAGCAGTATAGATCACATAATAAATTGTCCTACCAGTTCTGGCGCAGTGTGTTCGCTTCACAGGTGCTTTCCCCCTTCTCTTACTGTGGTGTCATCTGAGGAAAGAACATCCTAGAAGGGAGTCTCTGTACACACAAACTCCTTTGCCCCTTAGTCATGGTAGCTAGTGTTGCCCCATCTCCAACACTCTGTTTGAGGCTGTCTGGAAGTGATTCATCCGAGTCTGGGAAGTAATGCTGAGCTCCCTGCACCACTGCAGCTTTGGCGCCAAAAGCCCTTTAGCTTCCTGGGCGTGGACTGACTCCCTCGCTTCGTCTATTTTCAAGACCTTGATAAAGTATATTTTTCATAAAGTTTTCTGTAGGGTCATTACTCGATTGTTTGTAACAGTTTACATCACCAAGTAATCTGTAATTCTCTTGAATATAGTCCATTATATTTTGAATGACTACATTGCCCCCCTTTATCAGCATTTTTCATGATAATTTCTTTATTCTCTTTTAATTCTTTGAGGGCTTTTTGTTCTTGTTTTGTGAGGTTTGATATTTTGGATCTCTTCAAAGATAATTTTTCTAAGTCTCTTTCAGTATTTTCAACAAACAATTCAATATTGGGCTTATGGTTAATGCAGGAGTAAATTTACTTTTGTTCTTTAGATGTGAAAATGGTCCTTTTAAGTCTATATTTTAATTTTCTGCCAATAGGTTTTCCAAAATCTTTACAGTCTTATGATCATTGGCATTAAGGAAAGTAGTTTTTGGAGAAATGTTTTTTTAAAGCAAGTTTTCTCGCGAATAGGTGTAGATCTTTAACCCATTCAAATAAATTGAATTCCTCTGTGGGTGAGAAATGTAAGCCTTTTTGTAATAGCGTTATGTGGTGATCAGACAATTGGAACTCAGATAGATAGATTAAAAATTTGCACAGAACTCAATTCTTTTTTTGGCCTTTTGTGAGGTTTGAATTGATTTGAGGCCTTTCTTACCTGTCCTTGTTTTGGTCTTGCATCTAAAAAATTAGATCTCACTGGTTTAACTGATATATCAGTAGGCCTATTATCTACATCTGACCACTCTGATTCTGATTTTTGAAAATCTTTTAGTTGTTTAGGGTTTTTATATTTCTTGGGTCTCCTAAAGTCATTGAGGTCCCTGTGGAATTTGCAAATATGAAAAATATTGTCAAAATCTGTAATATTTTTTGAGTTTATGAGTTTAAAATATGTATCACATATAGTTGTGAGCATGCAAGCCCGCTCAAGCTGTTGCTCACGCTTGCAGGCTCGCGTTGTGAGCCCGCGGCCCGCTTTGCGAGGGCCGCAGTTGCTGGCAAGGAGCACCAAAGGCGCTCCTTGCCAGCAAATACGACCCTCACAAACTTTACGTTGCAACGCAAACAACATACGAGACACGTTAACACACATTATGGACTTGCAAAAATCGTCCGCAACCCGCGGACATGAAAAAATGAAAAACACAATAAATACACACAACACATACATAAAAATCTTACCTACAGCAAGAGGGAGCATCCAGGACCTCAAAAAATGAAGTTACACCTTCATTTAACTCAAAATAAAAGAGTTTAGACACTAAACAATTCTCTAAGCGAGAGAAAAAATGGCCGCCGAACAAAACGAAAACAAGGCTACAGCACTCTAAACACCACAAGAAACACGCAAAACACCACAAAACACCTATGGATATTCTGCTACAGACGTATACCACACATTACCCGCCATTTTAGAACAATGCGGAAGTACACAACTACGCTAACGGTTTGGTCTCGCGCACACTATTACACTGCACACATTCATCACGCTTACACAGCAGCTCCACACCACTAATGCTGCAGCAACATAAAAACAGATTGCAAGCTCTTCAACACAATGCTTCCTGCATATATTACTTCAAAATAGGTAAAGTATATTACTTTATTAATCTATTAGTTATTTTATTATTATACACCAAATAGCATTAGCTCACTTACAATTTTATTGCCGTCATTTTTTGACGGGCAATTCGCTAGTATATAATAACAATTAGATTTGACAACAATAAAGAGAATAACTATAGATTTTAATTTAGAGCATTGATTACATTTATATTTGTGTTACCATAGTAACGCCAGCCCTTAAATAGCTAGGGTAAGAGGACTGGCGTAACGCTTGAGAAAATATCAGAAACGTGCGTCGGGTCTTAGACGCAGGACAACGTCGTGGATCAATGACGTCATATCCAAGCGCCTTGATTGTGGAGAACGGTTAGCTCTTGGAGGTGCAGCAAATTGAGCCGAATAGGCCCCTAGATAAAAACCCCTATCACACAAGATTATAACAGGTGACAGGACATGGCACTAGGATAACAGAGCAGCTTGCAAAGTACTTAGGCATTGATTTAAAAGCGAGGACATTGGAAATGGACACAATTGTCCAGCAACTATCTACACGCTGAACATAGATAAATACTCCCTATAACATTAATTCAAAGGCCTCCCAAATACAAAGGAGATTTCTCCTAAATTACTGCATGATTTGCACATAAGGATAGTCACTTTCAAAGACTATTCATTTAAAAATCACTTTATTTAAGAAGCTGATAACCAGTATTTACATCAATCTTAGTTAAAGATTGTTTTCAATATTTGTTTGCACAGTATTAAGCCCTTTTTGGGATATCTATATACTTTAGCACTTGGCACTTTCAGCTGCACAATATAAATATTGGCACTCAGCACTTTATTCATGCAATAATATATCAAGAGGCAATAAGAAGGAACATTATAGACAATCTTGGTTATTTGAAAAGTCCCTGGTACAATTTCTTCTCCAATTGCTCCCTGCGCTAAAACACATTTTTAACATGTATTTTTTTTTATTATAAATTAAAAGTTATGTTTTATTTATACTCTATTCTCATTTGAGATTTGACAATACTGGTGTGCCGTATACAATGATCTTTTTCCTCTCTATATTTTATGATATTTTTTTATAACCTAACCCTGACTTGTACTTCTCAACAACATTGTCCCTTACTTGTTTGGAGAGTTCCTTGGTCTTCATGGCAGTGTTTGGTTAGTGGTGCCTCTTGCTTAGGTATTGCACCCTCTGGGGCCTTTGAAAAAAGGTGTGTATATGCTAAAATTCTATTACACTCTCTCATCATATCTCGACTCGACTACTGCAATTAACTCCTTGCTGGCCTACCCATCTCTCGTCTGTCTCCCCTCCAATCCATAATGAACACCTCCGCTAGACTCATCTTCAATACCAAACGCTCAGTGTCTGCAGCTCCTCTCTGTCAATCACTCCACTGGCTTCCTATAGCTTCCCAAATCACATTTAAAATCATAACCCTAACATATAAAGCCCTCAACAACAATGCACCCCCTTATATCTCTGCTCTTGTTTCAAAATACTCTCCCAACCGCCCCCTTCGTTCTGCTAACAACTTTTTTCTTTCCTCCTCTCTCATCACCTCCTCTCACTCGCGTCTTCAAGACTTTTCTCGTGCTGCCTCTACTATTTGGAACTCCTTTTCTCGCTCCATTAGATTATCTTCCTGCCTCAAAACCTTAAAAAAATGAAAAAAAAACCCACACCTGTTTAAAAAATCTTATCACCTTCAGCCTTTATAATTACAACTGCACACTCCACAGCTTAATAACACTCACACCCACAATCTACAGTACAACACACAGACCCCTCCAATTGACTAAACAAATTACATTCACGTTGCCATTTAGCATTTGTCACCCTCTTGTATCACACCTAAACCCTTAGATTGTAAGTTTGCAAGTTTTCAATCGTGTGTCCATGTTTTGGAAACAAGCACTATGTACATTCGATTATATGCTCAAAAACAGGGCCCTCCATTCTTTATAAGGTGTTAAGTTTGTTTTTTGCCATGTACTAAACCCCTGTACAGTGCTACGGAATATGTTGCCGCGATATAAATAAAGATAATAATAATAATAATAAATAATAACCATGACAGATCATGTGACACTTAGATTGCACACAGGTGGACATCATTTCACTAATTATGTGACTTCTGAAGGTAATTGGTTGCACCAGAGCTTTTTATGGGCTTCATAACAAAGGGGGTGAATACATACACACATGCCAATTTTCTGTTTTCTATTTCTAAAAAAATAGTTTTATGTATATATTTTTCTCATTTCACTTTACCAACTTAGACTATTGTGTTCTGATCCTTCACATAAAATTCAGATTAACAAAACATTGAGCTTAAGGCTGTAATGTAACAAAATAGGTAAAAAGTCAAGGGGGGTGAATATTCTTGCAAGGCACTGTACCTCTCCTCTGCCTGGGTCTGTGTATTGCTGACAGGGGTCAACAACCATAGTAAACACCCATATCCTGCATCACCTGATGTAAACAAAATGGGAGATGTTGATTTTAATAGGATGTTGTGATGTTTGTCAAAGCATATAAATGTATACATAATGGTTAATCTATTGTTCTTTTTCATATATGTTGTGAACTGCATACTGTTAGGGCAATTTATGTCTCGGGTAGTATTACTCTCTTATGCACATGTGAACATAAGAGGAATAGAGTGAAACATGATGTATGTGTTATTATATCCAGTGTTAGTAAGATATGATTGCCAGTGATTATTTCTCTGTACTCACCCAGTAGCAACTGGAAGGAAATTGGCCGGACTCAAACAAATCATAGGTGGATGATTGACGCAGGATATGGGCATCGTGAGCACTTCGAGGAAAGGCTGCAAACACATTTTGTATATGCAAGTTTGCATCACAAACAACCTGTACATTGATAGAATGATAATGTTTGCGATGTCTGCACAGCGCTTCTTGCTCTCTAGGAGGTATCCATGCAACATGTGTGCAATCACTGGCACCTAGCACATTAGGGACACCTCCTAATCGGTGAAAATCAGCTTTCACCTTCAAGATCCCTTCCACAGATACATAAGTGATGTATCTGGTAGCTTTCAGAACAATAGCACGGAGGAATAGACTCAAACAATTGGACAGTCAAGGAGTGTATTGCGGGTAACATCCGTGTCATTCCTGATATAGCTCTATTGGTCTGTGCGCGAGGCTCAAGGTCCTCACTCAGGACTGCTTAGAGCTCACCAAGACTGGCACGGGTCAGCCTAAAGCGCTTAGACACCTCCCCATCAGTTAACCCATCTAATGTGAGTCTCTCCCTGTATACATTGGGTGCCCGGACCCTCCTTATAGGCTCCTGGACCTGCTCACCCGCCTGTGCCTGTTGGTGTGCCCGAGCCAGTACTTCCTGGCACCCAGATCACATCAATGTAATCCTACCTGTCTGCAGGTGCCCCTATATCCCTCTGTCCCTGTTCTACTAAAGCTCTTTCCTCCCTGATCCTCCACCATGATACTATGCATGGCCTGTGGTAAGTCACTTGCCTGGCTTGGTTCTGGCCCAGCATGGATCACATTACCACTCACACCCTAATTTACTCCCAGAAACTCCTCTCTGCCACTCCTCATCCATTCCTCAATCACACACCTTGCATCCGCAAACAATAATACCTCAGATATGACCATACATCCATATTCTCATGCATCTCTCATGTTGAGAATCCATTCCGTTTCAGACGTGCTGATGACTTGTTGGGGCTGGGGTTATATAGCTTGTTGATTTCAGCACCTGTTAATAGGAAGGTAGATTTAGGGTTTGGAATTGCTCACCTGAGACTTATCTGACATTACTGCTAATGATTGCTCTGCTCCATATATAGATCACACATTTACTGTTTGATGCAGGGTAAACAAATGATGTTACTGACAGGTTTTTTTGGAAAAAGTTTTGAACGAAGAGTATATCTTAGAGGAATAGATATGGTCCCAATTATAATAATTCAGCATATTTTATACTGCAGTTAATTTATGTATATGACCAGCTGCTGGAAAGATGTAAAAATAACCATTTTGAAAAGAAGAAAGAAAAGACACCCTTTGTATCTAGCAAAATATCCTCTTAAGTGATAAGACAAGAGAAATGTAAAACTTATAAATGTATTGGTATAATTAAAACAAATACTTTGTTATCAATTTTTAAAACATATGTAAAAAGAAAAAACAGACTAATGACTTCCTGGAGACAAAAATAAAATATGGTATTGGATAGTTGAATTTAGTTGGAATCTGATAAATATTAGTCACGGATTTATATATATAGTGCTATGTGCTATAAAAAAAAGTTTTCATCTACTATACTATTGATCCAATCCACATCCATCTTGACTCTAACCTGCATCTTAAACGATAAGGACACTGGATTGCAATTATATGAGCTATATATAGTATTTTATGATTATATTGTGTATCTATACAGTACCATATGTTTTAGCATTTCATGTGTATATTGTACCTTTATGTAGTATTATAATCTAAGGGCCTCATTCAATTGCAATTTGGCTAATTGAATAGGGCTCTATATAAGCACATACCATACTTTTTTTACAGAAATTTTTAGTTCGTGAACTTCTATCCAAAAGCAAGTTCTTCACTAACTAAAAACTTCTGTAAATAAATATGTTATGTGCTTATATAGAGGCCTATTCAATTGCTCAAATCACAATTGAATGAGGCCCTAAGTGTCTATTTTTCTCATTGATACAGCATATCAAATCTTATACCCCATATTATTTCATCGTTTGATAATATTGAGGGGTTGGATAAATATAGATATATAGAGTAGATTAGATCTTACGTCTTAGCTTAAGGGGTAATTAGTGTGCCCCCAAGCTATCACATTAAACAGTTCATCCTCACTAGATTAGCACATATAGCAGCACCTTAGCACTGGACAAGTGACAGGTCCCCAGTTCCACTAAAACCGATAGTTCAGGGACCACCCGCTCAACTAATGTTATTTATGATCTTTTTCCTCACATTTTTTCACTAAATATTTTTTATTTCCCGTAGATTAAAACTTTTTTATAGCACATAGCACTTTAGAATTATTATTATTATTATAATTACCATACACAGCACTTAACCTTTTTCTAAAATACTCCAAAAGGGATGCTCCTACTTTCCCTGCGGTTTAATATTTGAGCTTTCATATATATATTTAAATCAGTACAATAGATATTTTTTTAATCGTCACAACTGTATTTAAGATGCGTTTTAAAAGGTAAAGATGATTTAACAATACAAGTGACTAATATTTATCAGATTCCAACTAAATTCAACTATCCAATACCATAATGTATTGTCGTCTCCAGGAAGTCGTTAGTCTGCTTTTTTCTTTTTAAATATGTTTTAAAAAATGATAACAAAGTATTTGTTTTAATTATACCAATACATTTATAAGTTTTACATTTCTCTTGTCTTATCACTTAAGAGGATATTTTGCTGCTACTGACAACAGTATCAGATTATTTATTGATTCAGGATATCTCTGATTGAATTGCCATAGTTAATGTTTTGATGTTTGTTTTACTGTAGTGGCAGGCCTCAACATGGCCTTTACTGTTGACATGTATTTCTTGACCTGTGATTTTCATTTGGATTGATATATTACATTGCTCTTTTGTGCCTCAGTGTTTGCTAAGTGATGATATCTCCCATAGCTCAATGATTGTACATGGTTTTGTATAAGTGTTAGTGTTTTACTGTTTTTTTCAGGGTTACTAGGGCACTCTTACATCACTGCAAGATCCCTTTGCAGGCCCTATTTATATTGCAGGGTCCACATGAGTGCCTCTGTGAGTGAGAAAGGGTTAATATTGCATCAGTTTCATGTTTTTGTGTTGCAATTTAATCAGGTAGTGTGTCTTTAATTGCTTTATGCATGTTGCAGCATGCCTTTTCATATTGGCATATGCATGACCATTCCAACATATGATGAAATTAAATATTTTTAAATGCCTATTTTGTATTTGGGGATTGTTGTGCAAGTAATTGTAATGCCTTTCCATGTTTTCCCCATATTTTAAAGTCCATTGGTGTGTTTATATTGTCATTTACAGTGTTGAGAACTAGTCTGTAAATCCTTTACGGGTCCTATTTGGAGGCTGTAATATTTTTGCCTCCATTTGCGGGTTACTGTCTTGAACGCCAGTGCATCTTTAGGAACTCATAGCAATTTAAAAGCGATTTTCAAACGTAACAGTTACGGGCTTGACAGATCAAAGGTTTTGCGGCAACGGAGTTCATATTTTGACAGCCGTAAGGTTTTTTTGGCCTGTAACCCGCCGATCGTTTGTGGGTAGCGTTACGAGGCCAATTTAATAGCCGTAAGTCTTGCAGGCTCTGTTACAGGCTACGGCTTTGCACGTTGGGGGAATTTAATATGGCTGATAGTCTAGCAAATCCACTTTAAGCATGCAATCTACTTTAAGAAAGATACACAACATACTTGCGCACTAACTTCTGTTGATCTAGCCTCCTGCCTTACTGAAACTGCTTTTATACACACATCCAAGCACACACAAGGTGAAGAGATACTGGGTGGTATTCTATTACTATTATGATGAATATTAATATTATACTATTGTTATATTTTTTTTTAGAGCACTAGCAGATTCTATAGTGCTAGGATACAATGAACAATGGATAACATTTTTGACATACATGCTTAGCTTTGATTATCCTCATATGATCCATGGCTTTTCACCTGATTACTCTTCTTCAACTATTTTTTGTTTCCATGAATTCAATTAAGTAAATTTTCTAATAATTATACTTTAAAAAAATGTAAGCTTTGAAATGTTTATATAAATGTTCTAAAATATTTTTGTCTTGTAAACAAAACGGTTTTGGTTTAGCCATAAGCTATTATATTGTAAACAAATATTTTTGATCTCATAATTTTGGTGCTTTCATTTACATAAGTGGAATAGTGCTCGTTTTGTAAATATGTATTCAGTAGATATTGAATATTAGATTTTTTAAGGTTTAATTTTCTGTATTATTGTGGTGAATTTGTGTAAACATTTTTTATACTTTTTTCTTTGACATTATCAGACGTTTTTCCTAATAGTAACAGGTTCCAACAAAAATAGATGAATGGATTTTTGTTTATAGAGTAACATACGTTCAGTGTTGGAAAGTTTTTAAGACCTGTTCAATGTTGAGTGGTTTCAGATTCCTTTGCCTTGAATAATTGTGCATTTCATTATTTATTCATTTGTTTACCACTTGTACCATTATATACTGTATTCCTTTGTTTAAGTGCTTGTGTTAAGACCATTATTGCAATGCTTCCTTCATTTAAATGTTTTTTAATAAAAATACATCTTCTAAAACAACCAGAGCAAATTATGTTAATTGTTAAAACAGTTGATAAATGATTTAGAAAATGTTAAAGAAACATGTATTAGAAAGAAACATTTTTTGTTAAAATTGTACATTGTTCTGTCTTTGAAGGTTGATATGCTGTAAAAATCTTTCCAATACATCAGACAATTTCTTTGCTGAAAATAAAAATGTAGGTAAGAAATCCTATTTATTTTGCTGAGAGTTTTCACGTATGACTTTTGCATATTTTTTCTTAATATTTTAACAAAATTAGAACTTGACAAGCAGGTAAGCATTTCAGAATCAAAGTCCAGTACAGATAAACCTACAGTATTTACCAAAATTATTTCCAGCTCAAATGATAATCCAAGGCTGTATATATCATAAACCTGAAACTGATGTTACCATCTCAGTCAGTTGACCAGTCACCAGCTCCAAAATGTCCTGGTGGGTGTTGAATGACTATATGTCCACAAATGAAGTGGGTCATCTCAAAGTTTTGGACAACACACTTTTTCACCTTTCTCAGCTAGTACCCAGTGAGGCCTCCAGACATTACCACATGCACCATATCCTTCCTGTTTGCATCAACTCTCTGACATGCTCAGATGATCATACTTAACCAATTAGAGAAGGTATCCGGTCTCTCTCCCAGATTTTGTTTTTCTGCTTGTTCTCCACAAATCAAACTCACACATCTTCAGTAGATTTGAACCAGTACAATGACATAATACAAGCCTTTACCGTATTACAAAAACTTTATAAAAATAGCAAGTACTCTCCTCCCTATTGTGCACATATGGGTAACACATGTGTGTGTAACACAGTGAAGACTTAGCCTCTGAGCTTTTAAGTTTGGCTTTAGTAGAATATAGTAATAATTGCTAGGTGCTATATCATAATTGCCATCTTATAGTTCAATTTACAGCTGTACTTAAAGCAAAAACTTAGACCAAAGAATCAAAAGCAGAAGGAATTTAAGACTGAAAATGTAACTGTGGACTACAACTACATTTTATTTTGTCAATAATAAGTTGTGAAACACTAGCAAAAATGAATATCCCTTTATTATAAACTGAAATCAAGAAAATATAATAAACGTATATAATATGCATACAGATTTATCAAACAGTGAAATACAAATGAGCCTCCCTCAAATGAGAAGTATATCAGAATATTCACTTAGAAAAAAAACACCCTGATACAAAAAAATAATAATCTGTGATTCAAACAAGCACTTCTAAATACACAGCATAGATTACAACCACTAAATGTATTCAATGATGGTACATAAAAAACTAATTCCAGGCCATGAATCAGAACATACCATAATCAGTATTCTGCAATGTGTTTTACTTTAGTATTCTTTTGGAAGATTATAGGCTACTCGTCTGTTAACACTCATTAAAATTTCCCTTAATGGCACAAACTATTATTTACTGGAGCTCACCCTTGTGTCTGTGAAAGTGATACATGTATTGTCCGGCATTGCATTGTCCGGCATTGCGCCCTAGGCAACATACCAACCCTGTGAGGAACTCATTTTATAAGCCATATGTTTTTCTAGAACTGTATACTTACTAAAACTGCATCAAAGAGTTAAATTCTGAAACAAGAGAAATAACTGTTATAATGTTATGACTTGTATATTAATTCAATTGCTTATTGAACAAATCAACTGTTAAGTGCATGTCTAATACGGTCCACCTTGGACAGTTGTGCTCTTTGTAATCCACATATCTTTTGTACTGTTCCAGTTTTGTTTTAAGTCCTGCTACAGTGGGATTAAATGGTTTTGTTCTATCCTATTTCTACCCTTTGTATATAGTACACAGCTTCAGAATGTTTCAACCTTTTTATACTAGTCTCTCTACTTTTAGGAATTCTGTCCCATGTTTTGCTATAAGGAATTCTCTTAACCCAGAATTTAGCTCTCTTTTTTCTTTCTCTTATTATTTTACCCTTTTTTAAAGGGTTTTCTCACCTCTTTCAGCGAATAGGTATAGAGGAAGAAAATTCCAATACTTTTGTTTTCCAATTTGACGCGTGACTGTTGTGAAATGTTCATCCACCACCCAAAGGAACTTATTCCTGTTACATGTATGCACATTATGGTCATAGGACCTGTAGGTACCTAGGTAAATGGAACTGGTATACCAGCGACAATCCCAATAAACAATTTTTGACATGGATTAGTGAATCTGCATTATAGCAGTTGCAGTCCAAGGTAGGACAAAGTTAGTGGGATGTCTTGTTTGATTTACATAAATAGAGCTCTCTCGGGCAGTCAGCCTCTATAGTTAAAAGATGTCAGGAAACCACAAATAAATTATAGGAGTCTAACCATAGCTGTAGAAATCAAATAAAGAAATTGAAAGAGCACATTGCTCAGTTACAATTATAACTAAGGAACTACAGGGATTCCAGTATGAAGTGGGTGAAAGTGGTAATATGTTCTGTGAGGGATTATATCTACAGTTACAATGTAAACAGCACTCTGGGAGTGACACAGATGAAGCATTCAATTTTTTGACATTGCCACTCTCTTTCCGCAGTGCACCACCACCCTATGATATAGCAGTCACAAAGGCCACTACAAAGAGGCAGTCATTGATATTGACCAAATGGCCTACAGTGCACTGGAGACTAGGTATGGCTCCACACATTTGGCCACTCCAATGCACCATGGGTCAGGGACATTTCTCAGCCCACCTGTTGCATCTGTGGTTAATAATACCGGTAGTAAGAACCACCAAAACGCTTACAGTACCCACTACCCCATCTCCCCAATTGTAATGACCATGAGACAATATACATCAATTGGTGTAAGTCATAGAGCCAAAAGACAGATTGATTAGGGTGGCAAACTGGCCATTTGACCCCCTAATCCTTCAGTACCAGAACGAAGATAAAGATCCAGCAGATTATCTGGATATATTTAAGGATGTGTTTCAAAGGTATTCTGAGATAGATAATTCAAATGAACTAGCTCAATAGGCCATTACTTCTGTCTGACAAAGTTATTGATGCAGTTAGCATAGCAAACACCACTATCTTCCATCCAGTAACACATCCATTTACCAACATATTAGGTTCTATTTTACATAAACATGCTTTATGTTTTTAGTTTTACTGCCAAGTTAATCTTTTGGCTTGAGATCTGTTGTGCAAATTAGGTTTGTTTATTTTTTTTGCACAAACACTTATGCTGGAGATGACCAATTTTCACCTTACTTTGGATAAATAGAATTCCAATGGGGTGATCAATGGTTGTTTAAACACCTATGGTGAAGATGGCCTCAGCCATCCCTCACAAGGCTTCTCCAATGGAGAGAGCCTTAAGAGGAAAATAATTTCCACAAAAGAACTTTACCGCACTTTAAGAGACTTTTGCATGCTCTCAACACCTTCCTACAGCTATTGGAGCAGTACAGAAGCCTGGCTACTACCACCAAGGGGATTCCACCTTCTTGATATGCTCAGGATATGTCTCCCTGTGAAGGGCACAAGTGAGCTAAATGAGGTTGCTCTCTGAGTAGGTAACCAGACCTATAGGACAAACCTACTTCAGGTATTGTCCGTTCTCCGATTGAGCACCTCTTATTTTGTTGTTGTAGATATATATATATATATGTGCTAGAATCCATACTGAAGATAAGATTAATATATATATGGAAAAAGATATCTGGATGATATACTGTATATGTGTCAGAGAAAATGCCTGCCCTGATCCTGTACAATTATTGAAGTGTGTATATGCTCCTAACTAAAGGGGAGGAAACCAAAGTGTGTGTAGGCTCCTAATAAAAGGGGAGAAAACCTATTTAGAAGATATATGTATATGTCAGCATTCTTATAGAAGATAATAAGGAAGTGGATGTTATGATGCCTTGCAGATGAAACCTTGTCAGTAGTACTTTATACAAAATCCAGAAGACAACAATTAAAGTAGTTCTTGAGTTTTATAATGCTGAGTTCATATTTTTTTGAATACTGCATCTCAGTAAGGGTATTTTATGAGACCTTTGGCTGTCTTGGTGAAGGGATCAAAAGAACCTGAAGGATCTGCTGGGTGGGCTTGGCCAAAACAGCCTTATCAAGCCCGGCTAAAGAAAGCAGATCATAACAAATGGTGGCAGCGGTGAAATCCCTTCATCAACAAGCTAAGACAGCAACTACAGAAACAAGCAGCAGAAACCAGTGGTAGCCTGGAAGGGGAACCTCTGTTCCAGAGGAGACAGGAAATCATCTGCAGGAATTGCAGAGGTAAATGAGCCCACTAACCAGAGGGGACAGCAGAGGTCCAGCAAGATGGATGCTAAACAATGCAGGAAAGTGGCCCTTCTAGCTCAATGGAAGGCATTCCTGGGATCTTGGCTCGGTCATGAGCTGAATGACAGGCTGTTGGACCTGGTGTGGCAGCAGGATGACCTGGAGCAGCAATATGAGCCCTGGCTCTGATCAGTTAGAGTATCCGGTGTGGAGCCCTATTTTCCCTTGGAGCTGGAGGAGGCGCTTTGGGAGATTGTGTATGGCAATCAGGCATGTGGCCTGGGCACTTCACAGCGACAAATTAACTTACTTGCAAAGCACGGTCACTCCCTTGGACTACATAAATGGTCTGATGAGGCTTTTGCAGGAGTTACAGCTGAATTTATAGACTTGCTGGATGAGGCATCTGTGGAAGGTCTTTGGCCGCCCAGTTGGGAAAGTCCCTGCCAGTCAGACAGGAAGAAAAATTATGTGCCAGAAACTAAGGCAGCCGAGAACAGGACCTGGCTCAGAGGGTGGAAGGAGCCCTGCCAATCGGGTGAGGATGAAGTAAGACGCATCCTGCCACCAGGAGGCCCTAGAAGCACACAGTAGTTTGGATAGTTGTTTGTTTGTTTGGATAGATGGGAAATACACTCCTGGAGTATGCAACAGAATATTATTTACAGAAAGCAGACCAAGTGGAAGGCCTGCAGGGGAGCCACCTTGCTCCAGGGTTCTTGAAAGAACCAACCCTGTACTGTGAACCAGCAATAGAGCTCCAGCTGATAACCACTATCAGGGAGCTAGACACAAATCCTGGTGCAAGAACAGGGATAAGCCCTGAGATCCTGCCAGATAAAATAGAAGGAAGATTTTTTTGGCTCTGGCACATGCTAATGTTATAAATAGCGGAGAGGAGCTCAAGGCTCTACAGACAGAAAACATGTCCCTAAATGCAGAAATCAATGTGTTCCAGGGTTTGAAGAATGAGCAGGTCGCTGCCACTTTCACCATGGAATAGCTGCAAAGAAGTATCATTAAAAGAGATGAAAGAATAAGATCTCTCGATGTGCAACTTCAGAATTAGCTGACAAAAGTGTCCAACAAAGTTGAGGAAAACAAACGTGTGACCAAACGCATAGAGTTGGCAAACAAGTAAGAAGAGTTAAGAATATTGAAAGAAGAAAATTCATCCTTAAGAATCGATATTCAAAATCTGCAGGCTCAAAAGACAGAACACATGTCACTTACCTAAGTTTTTGAGGAACTAAAGATTGTGATCCATGAGAAAGAGGAGAACATTGCCTACAGGCTGAAATCCTCCAAGCGGACATCAAGGAGAAAATGATCCAGGCATTGAATAAGAAAATAGAAGTCCTGGAGAAAGAGCTAGCAAATAGCTAACTTGAAAAGGCAGAACAGGTGCCTATTATAGCACTTGTACAGGAGCTACAGAATGAACTGAAGGACAAGGAAGAAACATTAAGAATGATGGAGGCCAAATTGAATGAGCATGAAAAGCTGGCACTGGTGTATTTTAAAGAAAATTTGGGAGCAGAAGAGGTCAAGATTTCTGATGCCAGCCAACAAGTACAATTATAACTGCCCACTTTTGGTCCCATAGGCCCATGGGCTGGTTTAGTCATAACAGGGCAGCTGTTGGGACTGGCCTGGGTGGGGAGGATTGTTATGGCATGGGATCCACCGGAGTCACTTCCAGCATTGTTTTTGCCCCTGGACATTGTACAGAAAAAAAAGAACAAAAACCTGCCCTGCACACATTAAAAATAAGGACTTAGGCAGGGAGAGGCCTAGGGGAATTCATTTTCACATTTGCCTCAATGGGGTTGAGTAGCCCAGCAACCCAGACATGGACCTATGCATGGACCTTTTGGTTTAGTAATTGGTATTGTTATTGTAATACTAGCTACTTGCTCGTCAAAAATGACGAGAGTCAAATTTTAAAGCTGGGAATGCTGTACCTTTGGCGCTCATCGTGAGCCCCACAATGAGCAGCTTTGCCTCTCATTGCAGGCCTTGTCAACCCAAAGCAACTTTCGTGCTTTGCAATGATCACCTTCGGTGCTCATTGTGATCCTCTCCCTCGTCTACTGTACGGGCGGCGCTTATCACGAGCCCAGCAATGAACGGGTTTTCCGCTCATTGCAGGCCTTGAAAACCCACAACTTTCCTGCTTCGCAATGATAACCTTTGGCGCTCATCGCTAGCCCTGCGACGAGCTCCTTTAGCGCTTATTGTGAGCCTCTCCTTCTGTCTACTATACATGCCTCTTGATGAGCGGCTGTGCCTCTCATTTCAGGCCTCGTTAACCTGCAACTTTTGTGATTGGGAATGCCATGTGTCTCTCTCCACCATATCCCCCCTGTCCCTCCCCTGCCGTTTTTTTTTTTCAAAGTCCCGCATTCCTGGTGTTGTTTGGTCTCATTTTGAACCTGTGAACCTGTTTTTTTCCTCGCTTAGCTGATTTTCGATCAATGAAAAACACCAAATATGGCTCAAATTTGCTTGCAACCTCACTCACAGGCTTCCTGGCTCTCCCCTGTGCTGTGTGTGTTTTTATATTTTTCTATTATTTTGCTGTTTTTGTTTTTTTTAGAGTTACGCTCTTGAAACAATTTTGGCCATTAAATTAGGAAACTGTGTGCCTCGCAATCAGTTTTTCGCTGTCTAACGCGGCCATCGACATAAACGCCTTCTGTGCTGATGTCTATGGTGTTTTAAAGTCCTGTGTGCCTCACAATGAGCGCCTGCGGCACTCATCGGGGAGCCTGAAATAAACGCCTTTGTCGCTCATTGCAGCTAAAAGTACCACGGGCCTCGCAGTCAAGTGACTTCACTGCTCGCCTCACAAGGTTCGCAGTTGCATGAGCAAGCCCAGTATATGGGCGAAACGGAACCGTCAGGCCTCAACAGAGTTATTGTGGCAGGATAGACATGTTTAGATCAAGGATCCAAAGGAACAACCGCTCTTGAATAGCTTGAAGTGCTTGCTCTTATGATTGTATAAATGGACTGGCAGATGTCCATTGATTATTTCACTTTTTTCGAGTGTTTATATTAGGGCTATTTTAGGAAGCCTTATTAGCACTTTTGGTTGTGCTTTCATCATGCACACCTTATAGTGTGCCTGCAATTATCCATTGGCTAATATATTCCTTGTTTTTTTCTGCCAGCATACTCCTAGCTCTTTTTGTTTTTACTTATCGTTGCATTTTATAGTTATAGTGTGAACTTTATTATAACATCCTACAAACTCTGTGATTAAGCAGAATCTGCTACATATAAGGGTTTGTTTTAAGGGTCAGTAAACAACGGTGGAATACAGTAAAATACAGTTGTTGTCAACGCTTATTAATACAATTTCACACTTTCCCCCCTTTGTTCTTAAATTTCCCATTCAGCGTTGTTTCATATTTTAAATTGTTCCAACAATAAATAATATTTTTCTTACTCTCTTTTGCAATTAATTTTTCATTTTTTATTTTAGCCAGTCTAATAGCCCTTTTGCAAGCCTTGTTTATTTCTTTGTACTCCCGTAAAGCAGTCTCTGTCCCCTCTTGTTTGTATAATTGAAATGCCTGTTTTTTACTCCGTATCTTGATCTTTAAGTCATTGTTAAGCAACATTGGATGTGATTCACTCCTTTTACTTTTATTCCCACTTGGTATATGGTGATGAGTATGTATATTTAGTAAGGCTTTAAATGTTGTCCATTTATGTTCAGTATTTTTACCTTCCAGTTCTTTGCCCTAGTCTATCATTTGTATTGCTGCCCTTAGACCATTAACATCTGCCCTTTTTAAAATGAAGTGTTTTCGTTAGCCCCTTACAGTTTTGTTTTTTTATTTCAATCTCAAATGAGACTGTGTTGTAATCACTGTTTCCCAAAGGATGCCCTATTTCAACATTTGATACTATATCAATATTATTTGGGATAACTAAATTCAAGATGGCCTTATTTCTAGTAGGCTCTTGTATAATCTGGGCCAGATAAGGATCCCTGAGTGTACTCAAGAACCTGCTCCCCTTAGGTGAACTGCTGGTCTCATTTATCCAGTTTATTTCAGGGTAATTAAAATCTCCCATTATTAGAACTTCCCCTTGCTTAGCTGCATTTCCAATCTGTAACAATAATTGTATTTCCTCACTTTCAGCTATATTTGGGGGTTTATAGCATGCTCCTACTAATATTCTTTTGGAATTTGCTGCTCCGCTATTTAACTCTACCCACAAACATTCAATATTACTAGTTCCGCCATAAATATATTCTCTGACAATAGGCTTAAATTCAGGCTTAGCATACAGACAAATCCCTCCTCCTCATTTACCATTGCCCCTATCTATGGTAAATAGGTTATAACCATACAGATTAACAGTCCAGTCATGAGATTCATCCCACCACTTTTTGGTAATGCCTATTAAATCCCATTTTTCATGAATTGCTAATAATTCTAACTCTACCATCTTTCCTGGCAAGCTTCTGGCATTAGCAAGCATACATCTAATGTTATGAGTTTGTAGTTGGGTGGTGCCTGCCACTATACTTGAGTTACTTAGTAATACCTCTATTGACTATACTACCCCTCCCCCCATCTCCTGCCCTATGAGTTGTTTATTCAGCCCTTATACCCTCTACACTTTCTATCCCATTACTTATATCTAGTCCCTTCACCCCACCTACTAGTTTACAAATTCCTCCAGCCTTTCTACCATTCTATCCCCTAGCACAATAGCTCCCTCGTCATTAAGGTGCAATCCATCCCTGCTGTAGAGATTGTACCCAAGTGAAAAGTCAGCCCAGTGCTCTAAAAAACAAACCCCTCCTTAGCGCACCACATCTTTAGCCACGCATTATCCTCCCTAAGCTCCTTCTGCCTCCCTGGGCTAGCATGTGGCACTGGTAGTATCTCCGAAAATACTACCTTGAAGGTTCTTGCCTTTAGCTTATTACGTAGTTCTCTAAAATCATTCTTTAGGACACTCCATCTTCCACTAACTTTGTCATTGGTACCAATATGTACCAATAGCGCCGGTTCATTTCCAGCCCCTCCCAATAATTTGTCTACCCGATCCACAACATGCCGAACCTGAGCACCCGGGAGACAGCAAACTGTTCGATTGCTGGGATCTAGGTGACAAATCACCCTGTCTTCCTTCCTAATAATAAGAGTCCCCAACCACCAGAACCTGTCTGTTGCTCTGCCTATTCTGCCCTCCCACTCCTTCAGTAGAACTGTTATCCCGGCTCTATCTGGCATTGCCATTCCTGAATGGACATCCCCAACAGTTTCACTCAATCTTTCAAATCTGGCCTGCCTCCTCCTGTTCCCCCTGATTCCCCTTCTAACTGTAACCCAACTACCTCCCTGGACATCCTCACTAGCCCCAGCTCCACGCTCCATGCTAGGCCCAGCTAAACTGTGCTCAGTGAGCACCAATTCCCTTTCCAGTGCTGCAATTTTCCTCTCCAGTTCTCCAATTTAAGCTTCCAGAGAGGCAACATGCTCACACCTCTCACAGACGTATGGACCCTGGATTATCTGTTCCTGTATTGCATACATATGACAGGATGTACACTGAGTGAGGTTGCCACTGGACTGACTCATAATAATTATTATTGTCTCCAAAAATTCAGTGGGAAAAATAAAGAATATAAAATAATATATTTGTATAAAGTTTTGTGAAAAAAAAAAACTTTTATAGTAGTTTAACACAATCAAACCACACCCCTCTCACCTGGGCACAATTACTGCACTCTGCAATTTATCAGCCTTTACTTGCAAAAAGGAAAAGCCACTTGCAAAAATGACGGGAATTACATTTTAAGCCTGGCAATGCTGTTTGCCACCTTCAGTGCTCATCGCAAGTCTCTACCCTGTCTACTTCCACCCTTGTATTGCATTTACACCCTCCTCTCCCTCCCTTGTGTCTCCTTTCCCCCCTCTTCTCCCTCCCTTGTGTCTCTTTCCCCCCTCCCCTTTGTCTTTCCCCCCTCCCCTGTGTCTTTCCCCCCCCCTCCCTCCCCTGTGTCTCTTTCCCCCCCTCCCAGCACTGTGTCCCCTCCTCCCCCTCCCTCCTCTGTGTCTGTTCCCCCCCTCCCCTGTGTCTTCACAAGTCTCTACCCTGGCTTCTTCCTCCCTTGTGTCTCATTTCCCCCTTCTCTCTCTCCTTTGTGTCTCCTTTCCTCCTTTCCAGTGCCTCATTTTCCTCTTCTCCCTCCCCTGTATTTCTCCCACCTCCTTCCCCTCTCTTCCCCCCTCCCCTGTGTCTCTTCCCCTCTCCCCTGTGTCTCTTTCCCCCCTCTCCCTCCCCTGTGTCTCTCCCCACTCCCTCCCTGTGTCTCTTCCCCTCTCCCCTGTGTCTCTTCCCCCTTCTCTGTGTCACTTTCCGCCCTCTCCCTCCCCAGTGTTTCTTTTTTCGTCCCTCGCCCTCCCATATCTCTTTTTACCCCTCTCTCCCTCCCCTTTGTCTCTTCCCCCCTCTTCCCCCTTCCCCCTTATCATCCTCATCCTCCTCCTGCCCCTTTATCCTCTTCCTCATCCCTTTCCCCCTCTCCAATTACCTCCCTATCCCCTTTCCCCTCTCTTACTGTAATGTGATGAGCTCTTGCCGCACGTCTTCTGGCTGTGTCCGACCTGCACATGCTAATGACGTTACGCGCATGTGACATCACGCCATTAGCATCGGCAAGTCAGACACAGCCAGTGCTGCAGGGGAGAAAGCAGCAGGAGCTCATTGCATCACAGTAAGAGAGGGGATAGGGAGGTGATTGGAGGAAGAGGGAGAGGTAATTGGAGAGGAAGAAAGGGATGAGGAGGATAAGGAGGGAGGAGACAATGGGCCTTGCGATGAGCGCCTATGGTGCTCATTGCAGCTGGGGGAATGACGGGAATAACATTTTAAGCCTGACAATGCTGTTTGCCACCCAATGTGAGCACCTTCGGGGCTCATTGCAGATCTCTACCCTGTTTACCTCCTCCGTTGTGTGTCATTTCCCCCTCCTCTCCCTCCTTTGTGTCTCCTTCCCCCCTCTTCTCCCTCCCTGTGTCTTTCCCCCCTCTCCCTCCCCTGTTCCTCATCCCCCCTCTCCCTCCCCTGTTTCTCTTTCCCCCTCTCCCCCTGTGTCTCTTTCCCCCCTCTCCATCCCCTGTGTCTCTTCCCCCCTCACTCCCCTGTGTCTCTTCCCCCCTCACTCCCCTGTGTCTCTCCCCCCTCTTCCCTCCCCTGTGTCCTCCTGTCTACTTCCTACCTTGTGTCTCATTCCCCCTCCTTTCCCTCCCTTGTGTCTCCTTTCCCCCTCCTCTCCCTCCTTTGTGTCTCATTTCCCCCTCTCCCTACCCTGTGTTTCTCCCACCTCCCTCCTGTCTCTTTCCCCCCCTCTCCCTCCCCTGTGTCTCCCCCCCTTCCCTGGGGTGTCTGTCCCTCTCTCCATCCCCAGTGTCTCTCCCCCCTCCCCTTTGTCTGTTCCTCCCTCCCTCCCCTGTGTCTCTTCCCCCCTCTCCCTTCCCTGTGTGTCTTTTAAACCCTCACCCTCCCATATCTCTTTCCCCCCTCTCTCCATCCCCTCTCTCTCTCCCCCTCCCTCCCCTGTGTCTCTTCTCTCCCCCCCTCTTCTCCCCACTTTCCCCCCTTATCATCATCCTCCTCCCTTTCCCATTCTCCTCCTCCTCCCTCCTTATCCTCCTCCTCCTTTTTCCCCTCTTCAATGACCTCCCTATCCCCTTTCCCCTCTCATACTGTGATGCGATGAGCTCCTGCTGCTCTTTCCCCTGCAGCGCATGTTCTGGCTGTGTCCGACCGGCATATGCTAATGACAATAGGCGAATCTGACGTCAAATGCGCATAACGTCATTAGCATATGCAGGTCGGACACCGCCAGAAGACGCGCTGCAGGAGAGAGAGCAGCAGGAGCTCATCGCATCACAGTAAGAGAGGGGAATGGGTATATGGAGGTAATTGGAGGGAGAGGGTGAGATAATTGGAGAGGGGGAAAGGGAGGAGGAGCATAGGGGGGAAGGAGACACAGTGAGCCTCGCGATGAGCGCCTACAGTGCTCATTGCAGCTGGGGGTGATGCGAGCCCCATCGGGTGGTGGTAATGCGGCATGCCTCAACTACTCGACTTGCTTCTCGATGCTCACAGTTGCATCGCTCACTTTGTGAGGGACGCAAAAGTGTGACCAACCTCTATATATGTGATGGAGTAAGATATCTGGAATATACAGTATATATATGTTTCAGAATCCATAGTGAAAAAGATATCTGGGAGGTATATAGGTGTCAGAGAAAATGGCTGCTCTGATCCTGTACAATTATTGAAGTGTGTATATGCTCCTAATCAAAGGGAAGAAAACCAAATTGCTCATAGGCGCCTAATAAAAGGAGAGGAAACCTATATAGAAGATATATGTATATGTCAGCATTCCTAGAGAAGATAATAATGAAGTGGATGTTATGATGCCTTGCAGATGAAACCTTGTCAATAGTACTTTATACAAAATCCAGAAGACACACAAACTGTTACAGACTTTTATCAGCTCACGTTTAAATATTCATCTATTGAACCTGTTATGAATTATAACAACAATTAAAGCAGTTCCTGGGTTTTATAATGCTGAGCCTGAGTTCATATTTTTTTGAATACTGCATCTGAGTAAGGGCATTTTAAGAGACATTGGCTGTCTTGGTGAAGGGATCAGAAGAACTTGAAAGATGTGCTGGGTGGGTTTGGCCACAACAGCCTTATCAAGCCCGACTGAAGAAAGCAGATTGTAACATGCATGGTTTACGGTTTTGGCTTTCGGGCTTGTTCAGTTGATTAGCACCGGAATTGTAGCAGACTGCGAGCCCGCAGCAGGCCCGCAGACATACGGCCAATATACCCCGAGATGCAGCCTTCAAATTGAATGAGGCTCTATATGCCTATAAAATATGACTGGCCTATTGATATGCTCTGCATTATATTGTATCAAGAAAGTGTAGTTGTCCTATGTGGATAAAAGAGCGGATTGAGAGAGTCATTTCATAAGCCTTAGGTTTTTAAAGAACTTTATACTAAAACTGTATAAAAATAGTTCCATTATGAAACAAGAGATACTGTATATGTGCTATGACTTGTATATTGCTTCTACAGCTAATTGACTTAATTCACTGTTAACGGTAGGCTTATGCATTAAGTTAAAAAGGCTATTGTTTTCTCATTTTTAAGTATTCCATATAAAGCATCTCTAGCTTGAAAGGCTGTTGATTGGAAATGTGCCAGGGATAAGGGAAAACTCAGTAGTTTAAGACTTTATCAACTTAAACTGTACTTTTGACCGGTCTGAAAGATGGTGTTTTATATACTTTTTGTATAATTAATTATAATATTCCACAGTATAATTCTATCCAATCACTGTTGTTCTGCTATTTGTATTATAATATGTTTGTTATAAAAACTCTTGTGCATGGGGTCTGTCAGGGTCTACTGCTCAGAGGACTAAAACTCTGTTAGTGTTAGTATTTTCTCTTTCTTCTTTTTCCTAGCAATGTTGATCCCTGCTTTGGATTTGTCCTGTCCAGCCTTACACACAGTGTAGTTTCTGTATACTTTGAATAAATAATATACTGTATACAACCTTGTCGCATTCCTTTCCAGGTCTTAAACCATTTGATTGTTCAATGTTCGGTTCTGACTGTGACTTCTTGGTCCACATAAAGATTCCTCAGGAGGATGAGATGATTTAGTACTCCCATCTTTAAACAACTTGGCATATTTTTTTTTTTTTATTCATTGAATTTTTATTAGATGGAATTCACATAAAGTTACAGATAATATATACCATACGTCTTATTTACATCTAGAATATATATGCATTCATTGAGTATAAATATACTTTTGTACACAATAAAACATTAGCTTCATTAAAGTATATACAACTGTTCCATCTATAAACAGATATGATTCCCTACAGACTATCCCCATTATCTGGTGATATTATCCCCTGTTGGAGACAGCGTTGTTAGTGCTTTAAGGTATTATGTAGTCCGCATGGGAACCACCTCCATTCATATTTTATTTTATCATCTTCCAACATTTTAAACACATAACTATAAAATAAAATTGGTCACCATAGTTACCTACTTTACAATTTTAGACATTCCCGCCGATCCAACTTGCCATATTTTGTTGTGATTCACACATTCAAAAGCTTTAGAATAGTATATGAAGCAAAAGTAAATGCTTTTATGGAACCCTCTTGCTTTCTCTATTATCCAGTGAACATTGGCAATGTGATCTCTTGTGCCTCTGCAAAATCCAGCTTGAATATCTGGTAGTTCTCCGTCTATATATTGTTGGGTCAGAGCTTGCAGGATATTAAGCATTAACTTGCTGATGTGTTAAAAGGGTGCAATTGTTTGATAATTGTAGCGATCTTTGGCACTGCCTTTTTTGGGATTGGGATGTAGACTGCCATTTTCCAGTCTGCTGGCCAATGTTGAATTTTCCAAATTTGTTGGCATATTTATGCAACACCTTCACAGTATTACCGTGTGTGTTTTTTAATAGTTTAGCTGGGATTCCTGCAGCGTTATAATCATCAAGGCTTCTTAGTGTTATCAATGCTGTTAAGATCCTTATTGTATAGATCTACTGTGTATCCCTACAACCTCTTCTTTATCTGATTTGCTTCTGTTACAACTCTTGACTATCCCATTCTGTTATCTTCTTGTCTCCTTGCGTTGCTCATTATAGAATATCTCCTTGTCTGTTCTTGATATCTTCTGAAATTCTGCACTTAGTTGAACAAATATCAATATCTTCACTATCTTTAGTTTTCCTTCATTTATCGGCTACTGTCAAAGCCACATGAGCCAGTAAATTAGCCTTCTCATTTTTCTTTCTTTTAGGGATATGTTTCCCTAAAAAAGACCTTCAAGCATTCTATCTACCACATCTATTCTTTACCTCCACTTCATATTCACAGGGGATATTACTTATGTTGTATCTGCTTGGTATGATGAGTTACCTTTTTTCTTCAGTTTAATTCTGAACTTTGCAATAAAAAGCTCTTGATCTAAGCCTCAGTAATGATTTTGCTCACTGTTTATCTATCTTTGGCTACAAAGTATATAGTTTGTCTGCTTTTTATACAGGTGGCTGGTGGAAGAGGGTTTTTGCTATGTCCAGAGAATTTTCCTGACAGAATTCTACTAATCTCTGACCTGCTTCATTTTGTACTCCAAGGCCAAACTTGTCCGTTATTTCAGGTATCTTTTGACTCTCTACTTTCGCATTCGAATTACCTATGATAAGAGTAACATCTTCTCTTGATGTTAAATATTGTCGTAGAATTGGACATCTTCAGCCTCTTCAGCATCTATGGTTAGAGCATAGACGTCTTTCACTGTGATGTTAAATGGCTTGCCCTGAATTCAGATTGAACATTTTTGAGTAATTTTTTGGATTGTAGCCGAGTACTGCTTTTTCCGCCCTTTGATTGATTAGAGTGCAACTACATAAGAAATGTCCCATTCCAGTCCATTTGTGTTCACTAATTCAATGTTTAATCTTGTCATCTCACGTTTGACCACATCCATTTTGCCTTGGTTCATAGTTTGAACATTCCAGTTTCTTATGGTGAATTGTTCTTTGCAACAGTGGACTTTCCATACCATCCGAACACATCTACAGCAGGGTGTCATCTTTGGCCTAACTAATTCATTAAATCTTGTTCTTCTCGTACTCTGCTCGTTCCCAGTAATGTGGTAGGCACCATCTGACCTGAGGGGCTATTCTGGTGCCATATTGTTATGTCTCTGGTTGTGCATATCCATAAGGTATTCTTGGCAAATATACCATTTGCATGACTTTTACTCAGCTTCACTGAGATACTCAAGCCCCTTCACCATGACAAGATATAGACCCAGAAGGGGAAACCTTATTAGAATAAGGTAAATTTCTATTAACATTATTTATAAGTTTTCCTATATTTTAGATGCCTGTCTAATTCGTGAGTCTTGTGTGTTGCAAGAGCGTTGTATTATAATAATTTTTAATAGCTGTAATTTATACCTGTGGATTTTTATTTATATAATTATTGAACATACCGTAGTTCAACATTTTTTTTTCTGTGATCTAATTATGAGTTGTTTTTCATATCTTTATGAACTGCGAGTAACATTGGAGTTTCTGTATTTAAACATATTTAGAGCGTAGCATGTGTATCTAGTGGTGGACGCTTCCTGGGTTTGCTATGGTGACAAGAGATGGTGCTAAGAATTTGTGTTATTTCCAGCAACATAGTAAATGATAGTTTGCACCACTAAGGCCAATATTAAGAGGTTAACAGACAGGTAACCTAGAATCTGCTAGAAGAAGACGAAAGCGCAACATGTTGCAGAATATTGATTTAAAGTACAATCTGGACTGAGTTTTTTCATGTACCGCCGCTGACTACCTGCATTGGTTGTAATTTATGCTTTAGTCATTTATGCTTTATGTTTAGGAGTGTTTATACAATTATAGCAGAGAAGAAGTTTTTCTATTAGGGTGTTTCATTTATTTTCTTAAGTGATTTTAGTGATATAGGGGGCAGATAACATATTGCATACTAGAGCCATTCACTTCACATTGACTTTACATCAGATCCTTTCTCTCTCCAACTAATAAATAACCTTCCTACCTATGTAACTCTCACTTACTTCCTGAACCTTGCTATTCCTTGTCTGCTCCTCCCCAGGTCTCTACATCTTAAATACCCTTTAGATTGTAAGTAGCGAGTTTCCATTTTAGTACAGTGCTTTGGGAAAAAGCACTTTTACAAGACTGGAAGCTAAAAACAGGACCATCTGTTTTCTACAGTTGTTACTATTTGTAAATTGTTGTATATTTCCTTATTCTTAACCCCTGTACAGCGCTACGGAATATGTTGGAGCGATTCAAATAAAAGATAATAATATTATAAATATACTTCTCATTTGTGGAAGGCTCATTTATTTTGCTTATTAATTTTGTGTAAATATACATTATATGGGTATATTATGTTTTCTTGAATTCTGTTTTATAATAAAGGAATATTAATTTTTAACAGGGTTTTGCAATATAGTATTTACAAACAAATAATATGTTGTTTTAGTTCACAGTGCTTTGATCCATTTTTTGTAAATAATGTGCATTCACAGAGCCAAACTTAATAGTACTTCTCACTAGGCTTTTTTTTTTGCTCTGTAATTATATAAATATTTGTCCCATGGAAATTGAAATAGTGTTTGAATAATGACCACATCTATTGAATGAAAGGGGTTGTTTATTGTGTTTATAAGGAATATAGGCTGTATATTTACAATTGTTTTTCTAATTATAGGCCAGCTATCCCCTGAGATAATGAATATTTGCAGATTAAGTAATCAATTGCTAGACGTGGAGAGCGACACAGTAACAAAACAGGTAGGAATACCAGCTTAAGTCTATTTTATACATATTAAGTAGCTCATACATCTCATGAGTCTTCTACTACAGCAGAATGTCCTCTTCTAGGAGTATGGATTTTATAATATCTGTTCCTGTTGTTACCTGTGAAAGTTGGCTGTGGTATTTACGTTCTTTTTTATCCCTGCATTATTGTATTAAGTACAGTACTAACATGAATCATAATTGTTGAAAAGCAAGATAATTATTATTTTACATATGCCAAGAATTACTTGGAATTTTTTTTATAAATTATTATCATATTAGATGTTAATTATTTTTCCAAACTTTTTTTTTGTATTCTTCTGCTTTAGTAATTGTGGAATTTTAGAAACACAGTCATAAATTGTGAATAAACTATATATATACTTGAGCATAGGTGTTTGTGGCTCAGTTATCTTATTTGGCCTATAGCTCACACAGAGCCAGTCCTTTTTAACTACCCCTGTACAAAGTGGTATATTCGTATATTTTACAGCCTTACACATTATGTTTGTGACACCACCATAACAGATAAAAAATCTTCTGTGGTTCGATATTTAGTTTTTGTCAATATATGGAGTGCATCCTTTTAAAGTTGAAATATGCAGAATTAATAGAGGCTTTGGCCATTAATAGTAATCACTCTTCTCTAACTTCTAGGCCCAGTAGGTATTTTAGGATCTTTTAACATATGTGTGGAAGGACTTATTTAATTGGTTTGGTCTGAATCAGAGGGAAAGTCAGTTCAGAAAACTAAATACAAAATATTAGGGTTGAGATTAAACAGTTTTATATAATTTTTTAGGTATCCCAAAATAAAGAAGTGCAATCTCCTTCTTTACTGAAGTAAGTAAAACTTTCCTCATTCATACTGTTACCGTTTAATGCATGTTATAGCATGTATATTGTTTTAATGCACAGAAAATGTATTTTAGGAGCAAAACTACAGAAAAAAAAATATTCCATTTGTATTTGAGTTTTATTTACTGAAATCCCCTGCGTTTATACAGTATATGAAAAGAAAAATCGGACCTTCGGACCATTATCTGCCTGTCAATAGGTGGTGCAAAGACAGCTCACTGAGACTTTCTTTAATTTGTTCATAGGGTAAAGTTTAGGGTTATTGCTTAAGTTTAGGGGGTTAGGGTTAAATCTAACACTTACACTAAGTAGAAATTGAAAAAAGTCTTGGCGAACAACTGTCGCCATCTCCAATGGCTGGCAGATAACAGAAAAGATCCGAAAAATAATTGTGAACACCCTTACATGTAACACGCATGTCAGGAGATCGATTTTCACACATAACTTTTTATTATTCAGTACCTTTACTAAAACTAAGGATTAAGAGTAATGTCATGCAAATGAAGCAAAAAAACATTTGGAAAGCAATTTGTTTGTAGCAGTAACTTTAAGGGCAAAAGAAAGTGAAAAATACAGCAATGTGTACATTTATGCTTAATCAATTATACTCAAATCTACCATTTTTTTTGCTAAAGAATTAAACCAGATGTACCAAACTAAAATCTTCAGATGCATACAGAGGAATTTCATTTATCTGATAACCTAGGTGCTGTTTTGTCTCAGATGTACAACCTGAAGATGCACAAGTGCTCTTCAATCCACTTGTTAATTATTTACACGTTATTAAACTAAGCATCTTGTTCATCTTAACACATTTCTTTTCCAGACTTCATCACAGTCAACTCTCTCCACTGTTTTATATTTCTTTCTTTTTTTATTTATTCAGGAACTGGTTGAAAGATTCAAGCAAAACCCAACAAGCAAATGCACCAGGTGAAAATGTTAACCAAAGCAAGCACCTTGTAAATAATAATGGTACATTTTACATTGTTCAATCAATGCTTTTATGCTCATGTCTTAAACAGATACTAATGTTTGTAGTTTGCTACACTTTGGTCCTTTAATGCAATGCATGCTTTTTATGTGTAACATTAAATAAATATGCATATATATTTTCCTTTACTTGCAGTAGTGTGGCAAATAATGGTAAATCATAATTTTACAAATGCTTTATTCAGTTAGAATAGCTGGTTAATACATTAATAACTGTACATAACACATAATTAATTACTTCAAATCTTCCCTGTTTTCTTCTCGTCGGCAGTGTGCCGAGATTTTCGTTAATTTCTTGTTAGTGTAAAGCAGGGGTCCACAACCTTTTACTACCTCCTACTTTTGATTGTAAAATGTCATTACCGCCGCAGTAACTACATTTACCTGGTTACATTTCTGGTTACATAAATTAAAGGACCCTAAATATGTATCACCCTGTACTTACTAGATAGTGATCCGGTCCTGACTGCTGTCCCTAGGCTATCTCACAGCTCTCCATCCACGCAAGATGTCACTCGTCAGTGACGCCACCTAGCCATTAGCCCGCTGCCCACCACCATGAAAGCTTGAATTGTCCACTAGTGGGCAGTAGGGTACAGGTTGACTACCACTTGTGTAAAGCTTATAACCTAACCCCTAAATCTAACCCTAAACCATAACCCTAATCCTAACCTTTACCCTAAAAAATATGTGTACATTTACCATATATGTATAACAAAAATTTCTGTAATTTCGTTAACTCATGGATAAATAGTTAAAAACTGTTTGATTTGTTTGTATTTCTGCAGGTGTCACAGCTGTGGACCATGATTCTTTAATGTTTTTAACAGCTTGTGAGGTCAGTATTTTACTTTTAATCTGGTGATGGCAAAGAATCATTTGGGCATAATTTTTTTTTTATTGTCTATTTGTTATTGTCTGTTGTTGAGTTGCTTAGAGAAAAATCAGTGTTAAAATCAGATTGCAGTACTTTTCTCTAATGCAGTGCCTAACAAGATTTGTGCAGTTAATCAGTGACACTAGCGAAGCAGGTACGTATCAAAAATAAATGCGCCTTGTTCACTAAAAGACTAGAAGTTGGTGAGATGGTGGTGAGGTTTCATTCTCATTGCAAACTTACTGTACTCAAAAATTATTTTCTTAACAGTCTTGTCGCTAATTTTGTATGCACTGGGAGAGTATTGTAGGTGTGTGAAATCAGTAAACACTGAAATCAGCCTCAGCAAGCCCTCTCCTTGTAAGTCACACTTTGACACTGAATCTCACTATATTGACTTGCTTGCTTTTTCTATGACTGCATTGATTTATTAATACCCTGTTTCCCCGATGGTAAGACACTGTCTTATTTTTTTTGGAAGACCAAAATATGCTCTAGGGCTTATTTTCAGGGGGATGCCTTATTTACCCATGAAGAAGACTACAGTACACAGTTATTGTTGAAAAAAAACAGAATTTTATTACCTGTATATGGTGAAACCATTGTTTATATACCGTATGCATTTTAAACAGGCTTTATATACAGTAAGTGGTATTGCTCACAGCAAAAGAAACCTGCCTGCGTGTCTCACTTTTGGATGTTCTGGCCGTGAACAAACTCCTGCAGTCTCCGTTAAGGAGGGATGAGGGAATCTGCCTGTGTTTCCTTGCGCGGAGTCACGTGCGCGCGCTGCAGTCCTGTCACTTCCTCCTCTTCACTTCATGACAAGGCGCGGCACGCAGCCATGGAGGCAAATACGGTAGACGGAGGGACCACACGGGGTCACCCACCGTACCATCCGAATCGGATAAGCGCAGGTATCGGTGGGTGGCTTATTTGTGGGGGGTGGCTTATTTGCGGGGGGTGGCTTATTTGCGGGGGGGTGCCTTATTTTTAAAAAAAATCTAAAAAGGGGGGGCTGTCTTATTTGATGGCCCTGCCTTATCATCGGGGAAACACGGTATATGAGCTGCATATGCAGTGGAATCGAAGTTGTGGGTCATATTTTTATTTCCTCAGCAAGGCATGACATTTTAAAATAAGTAATAGAGATAATATTAATCGCATATGCCAGCAATTGCTTTGTAAATGGTTATAAACATTAGAGTTCAATGATTTTCCTGTTTTTCTGTGTGTTTTAGTAATTGTGGGATTTTTCTTTTTAGAAACATGGTGAGAAATTATAAAGGATTGTTAATTAACTTTATCTGCTTGAGCATAGTTGTTTGTAGCACAGCTATTTATTTGGTCTATATCTCAAACAGAACACGTTTTTAACTACCCCTGTACAAAGAGATATATATTCTTACAATGTAGCATGTTACTGGCCTTTGTTAAAAAGCTTTCCAGATTATTCCTTACAAAAAACAGTCAGCATGATAACAGTCATCATCAGTCATCTGTATGTGGGTGTTGGCTCCATTAACAGACATTACATTTACAAATATACTAATCGAAAAGACTTCCATGTGAAAAAAACGAGGAAAATTCAATGATCCAACTAAGGTAAAAATCAGTCATCCAGATTTATGAAGATGAAAAGTTCCACATGATGGTAACCCAAACCTTTTTATTTTTAGCTCCAGGGTTAAAAGGACACTGTCACCCAAAAATTATGTTTTTTGTTTATAAAGACCATGAAAGCTATCTATATATTATACTAGCAATTTTTCTCAAAAGCATATCGTTCCTGGAATATTTAGTATTTTTTATATTTTGTTATTATGCAAATTAGTCCTTAATAATATTTAACTGGTTTGATGTGCTAATAACTGCTCATTTGTTTCTATGGTAAATATACACATATAATCTGAGGAAAACACCACAGTGGTGAAACGGCCGATAGCAAGTTCAGTTATTATGGATACACTATATATACTTGTGAGGTTCCCGAGAGGGTATTAGGAAGGTCTAAGCAATACCATTCCTCCATTCCTGAATGTTACAGCCTGCAATAAAATTATTTATGTATTAAAAAGTGACCGCAATGCACTTCCAAACATGATACTATAGGCCTTAATAAATTCCAAGCACACAATTGTCTTCATTCAGGCCATAAGTCTGCGAGTTAGAAATCTACAACAGTTACAGAGAGATTTAATTGAACAAGCCCACAATTACATGGCCGAAAGCCAAATCCATAAACCATGTAACCACACGTAGCATTTCAGGACATTATCATGATCAATTAAGCAACCCCGTAAGTAATGATTTAGAAACAGCCAATAGTAAATGAGACCATCACCATGACATCCATAAAACATTGTGTTTAAACATCAATCAATTCGTTTTTAGACGTCTAATATGCGAACGGGCTGTTATAGTCCATGTGGGTGGCCTGATATGCATTAACTCCTTGATTCCCAACATTAATATAACACAAAAATTAAACATAACAAAATAATTTTTTTATTGCAGATTTGCGAGCTTGAGAGTGTTTGTGCAATTAATTCTAATGTCTTTCATTGCTTTCCACGTATTTTAGAGTCTAGTATTGTTTTTTTATTTGCTTTTATAGTGTTACAAAAAGTTGTTTAACACCTTTGCGAGTCCTCTCTAGTATTTGTAGAATTTTTTGCTTTATTTGCCATTTACAGTTTGAAGGCAACTGCTGGCTTGTGGAATTGATGCAATAAAATCGCAATTTGCAATTTTAGCGATTGTAACATTTGCAGACTTGTTAGATCAAAGACCTAGATGAGTTGGAGTTCCGTTTTTTACAACCATAGGAATTTTCAACCTGTAGCTCGCAAATAGATTGCGGGTAGCTAGAGGAGGCCAATTAAATATCAGTAACTTTTGCCGGCTACATAACGGGCTTCGGTAATTGGGATTTTGACAATTTAATAAACAAACTCTTTCATTTTAACCTACCCTATGTTTCCCTTTCTTTTTCATTGAAAGGACTTGCTCATTCATCCGATTTTTCTGTTTCCTTCTATATATAGTAGGATATTTAGTAGATTTTGGCACTTCTAATAGAGAGCCTTCCAGGCATGAGGGTCCAGTTAGATGGACTTATCTTCTATGCTATTCCTTGCAATAGGCTCCCTCCTATTCCCAATTTTTTCTTTTCAGTTTGGATGTCTCTTTTACGTCAAAAATGTAATTCCATTTTTAAGGAATGTATTTTTATAGTGCTGTGGTTCAAATTTAAATTAAATTAAAATCAAATAAAGTGACTTTTTAGGTTTAATTTTTGTTCGTTCAAATGTGTCCCAATGTTATCATGAAATTAGATCCCCTCTCCCACTCTTTATTTATAAAGCAGCAGTATTTTTCATAGCTATATTTACAAATTACTGTAAAAAACAGTGGGTACAGTTACCAAATTCAAAGGTATAGCCACATTTTAGATTACATAGAAATACAGAAGTACAGGTACAATAAAATACAAATACAAGATGAATTGGTTAGCAGACAGCTTGGAATAATGTTCTGTAATACAGTGGATAGGCAAATTTCATGTTTCTTGTTATTGGGGCGACCCTTTTTTTTGTAAAGCTGAAGAACTTATGACTGTATACTGATTTTCTACTTACACTTCAAATGTAGTTCTCATTATTAAAATTATTTGTTTAATTGGTAGATGCCAGAAATGAACAGGATTGTTGAATCCCCTGAAACTGGCTTGGTTTATGGTGATATGGTCGGCGCCAAAGGAAATGTTGATAGTAGTAAGAAATTATTGGACGAGGAGAAACTCCAAAGCGGACATATAGGTCTTAGTACTACAAATGAGGCAAACAAGACGCAACCTACAAATGAAGATGGAGAGGTTTGTATGTCAACAAAATCAACTGAGCTGTCAGACACAGATACATTTATCACATCACCAAAAAGTGGAATTGGAGGGTTAAATTTGTCTGACCTCCTGAAACCCCTGAGCAATTCTTCACAACTGGAAGATATGCTGAATGACCATCAATATATCCTACTCATGGATGCGTCTACTGAGAGCAGCTGCAATCTCCCAGCTGAGCTTACGACACCATTAAACACAGTGCATGACACTGCAGAATCTATAGGACAAGTAGCAGAGGAACCAGTTTTGGGAGATATACAAAAGTCAGTTGAAAAGGGATCGCATTCAAGGACAGAAATGTTTGATCCTGATGATAACTGCACTCAGATGACCAGTTTCGCATTTGACCAGGTCTGTTGCAAGAACACGGATCAGAGACCGCAAAGTAAAAATGGTCAAATGTTTGAGAAAGCAATGGTGGGAGACGAACTAAAGCACTTTGAAAATGGCCAGCCTGTTATGACAGAGCTTTCTGATTGTCATGACGACTGCACGCAGATAACCTGTCTTGCTTTTAGAGCGATGTGCTGTGAGTCTGAAAATGAGCAGGGGGAAGATAGAGATGGATTCACTGTTCAGAAAAATTTCACGGTAAGAACAGCATTTATGGTTAAGGAGCAATATACAATAACTTTGCCTCAAATTAGATACAGAATTCAGTTTGTTAGTTATACTTAGTGATATATATATACCATATATACTTGTGTATAAGCCGAGTTTTTCAGCCCTTTTTTAAGGCTAAAAAGGGCCCCCTCGACTTATACTTGAGTCACTCCCCCTAGTGTCTCTCTAACCCCCCTCCGTGTCTCTCTACCCCCCTGTGTCTCTTTCCCTCCCCCCTCCTCAGCCTCAACCCTTCTCCTCCTCATCAACCCCCCCTCCTCCTCATCAAACCCCTCCTCCTCATCAAACCCCTCCTCACTGTCTCCCCTCTAAATATCTCCCCCTCACTTACCTGCTTCTTCTCCGGCCTCTGCTCCGTCTTGACCCCGGCGCGCATGTGACGTCACATGCGCGCCACGTCATTTCGCGATACCGGGTGCCGGGGTCAAGATGGAGCAGAGGCCGGAGAAGAAGCAGGTAAGTGTGGGGGAGATATTTAGAGGGGAGACAGTGAAGAGGGGGTTGATGAGGAGGAGGGGGGTTGAGGTTGAGGGGGTTGAGGTTGAGGAGGGAGGTTGAGGAGGGGGCTTGAGGTTGAGGAGGGGGTGAGGAGGGGGATGAGGATTGGGGGGTTGAGGATGAGGATGGGGGGTGAGGAGGGGGTTGATGAGGAGGAGGGAGGTTGAGGTTGAGGAGGGGGGTTGAGGTTGAGGGGGATGAGGATGGGGGGTTGATGAGGAGGGGGTTGATGAGGAGGAGGGAGGTTGAGGAGGGAGGTGGGGGTTGAGGTGGGTGAGGAGGGGGATGAGGATGGGGGGTTGAGGAGGGGGTTGAGGGAGGAGGAGGAGGGAGGTTGAGGAGGGGGTTGAGGATGAGGATGGGGGGTTGAGGGGGGAGGATGAGGATGGGGGGATGAGGGGGGAGGATGAGGATGGGCGGTTAAGGGGGGAGGATGAGGGGGTTGAGGGGGGAGGATGAGGATGGGGGGGTTGAAGAGTGAGGTTGAGGGGGGTTGAGGAGGGAGGATGAGGAGGGAGGTTGGGGATGAGGAGGGAGGATGAGGAGGGAGGATGAGGAAGGAGGTTGAGGATGAGGAGGGAGGTTGAGGTTATGGAGGGGGGTTGAGGATGGGGGGGTTGAGGATGAGGGGGTTGAGGATGAGGGGGGAGGTTGAGGATGAGGAGGGAGATTGAGGATGAGGAGTGGGGTTGAGGATGAGGAGTGGGGTTGAGGAGGGAGGTTGATAAGGGAGGGGGGAAGAGACACAGGGAAGGGAGAGGGGAGAAGAGACACGGGAGAGAGAGGGGGGAAACAGGGGGCAGCACATTTCCCACCCTCGGCTTATACTAGAGTCACTCATTTTACCCAATATTTTGTGGTAAAATAGGTGCCTCAGCTTATAGTCGGGTCGGCTTATACTCGAGTATGTATATGTATATGTGTGTGTATATACAGTATATATATATATATATATATATATATATATATACAATAGATTGTGAGTCACCTATAAGAAGACACATTTTCTAAACTGGCTCATCTATTAATACTGCTGATTACCTGGTTTTAGGGTAACCACAAACCTGTCTAAATTTATGTACAGAAGGGTGTACAATTCTAGGAATGTTTATGTAGGGTTATTTAAATGCATTAAATGATTATTGATATTAGATTATTGCATTAAATGATTATTGATATTCTTGCAAACAAATAGTTAATAATATTTGCTAGTGTAATAATTATTAATATTATTATCGTTTATTTATAACGCACCAACATATTCCGTAGCACTGTACATAAGATAAGTTCAAGACAAAGATACATACAAATTAAACATAGCAAAGCAAGGAGGGCCCTGTCTTTGAGCCTCAAGTCCATAGTGTCCATAGTGCTTTCCCTAAAGCACCTTGTGGGATTGAAACTTGCAGACTAACAACCTAAAGGTATTGTGTGAGGAAAAGGAGGGAGAGAGAGGTGAGAGTATGTTAGGGTGGAAGGTGATACGCTTCTTTAAAGAGATGTGTTTTTAGAGAGGTTTTGAATGTTTCGAGGCAGGAGGATAATCTGGTGGAGCGAGGCAAGGAGTTCCAGACAATAGGGGCAGCACGAGAAAAGTCCTGAAGGCGAGAGTGAGAGGAGGTGACAAGAGTTGTAGAAAGAAGAAGGTCATTAGCGGATGGGGGAGTATTTGGAGATGAGACCAGAAATGTATGGGGTGAGCTATTGTTGAGGGCTTTGAAAGTTAGAGTCATGATTTTAAATTTTATTCTGGAGGCTATGGGAAGCCAGTGGAGTGATTGACAGCGAGGTGATGCCGACACTGAACGTTGTGTACGGAAGATGAGTCTAGCAGAGGCATTCATAATGGATTGAAGTGGAGATAGTCGGGTGGTGGGTAGGCCAGAAAGAAGCGAGTTGCAGTAGTTGAGTCGAGCGATGATGAGAGAGTGTATTAGGATTTTAGTTGTGTCTGGTGTAAGATAGTGTTGAATTATGGAGATGCATTTTAGATGGAGAAGATAAGATTTAGTTAGTGATTGTATGTGAGGGATGAAAGACTGGGCGGGGTCCATTAGAACCCCAAGACAACGGGCTTGGGAAGTGGGTGTGATCATGTCATTGTTGACAGTGAGAGAGATGTGAGGAATTGACACAGTGGGAGGGAGGAAAGATAAGGAGTTCAGTCTTAGACATGTTGAGTTTGAGATGGTGGGTGGACATCCAAGAGGATATGCTAGAGAGGCAGTTGGAGACATGTGTTAGAAGAGAGGGGGTAGATCTGGTGCTGAGAGGTAGATTTGGGTGTTATATGCATAGAGATGATACTGCAGCCTGAAATAGTTTATCAGGGTACCAAGTGAGGATGTGTAAATAGAGAAGAGGAGTGGGCCTAGGACTGATCCTTCGGGTACGCCAACAAACAGGGGGTAAGGAGAAGAAGAGGTGTCAGAGAAGGAGATACTGAATGATCGATTTTGTGGGTATGATGAGAACCACGAGAGGGCAGTGTCTCGAATACCGAAGGAGGAGAGGAAATGGAGTAGAAGTGGATGGTCAACTGTGTCAAAGGCAGCAGAGAGATCTAGAAGAAGGAGAATAGAAAAGTGACTTTTTGACGTGGCAGTAAGCAGGTCATTGGTGACTTTAGTGAGAGCTGTCTCAGTGGAGTGTTGGGGCCAAAAGCCGGATTGGAAGGTATCAAGAAGGGAGTTAGAGGAAATAAAGCTGGTAAGGCGGTTAAAGATGAGCAGCTCCAGCACTATGGAAGCCAGGGGAAGTAGAGAAATAGGGCTGTAGTTAGATGCAATGTCAGAGTCAGATGAGTGTTTTTTGAGGATGGGTGTAATTATGGCGTGTTTTAGAGAAGATGGAAACCTGCCGGTATTTAGGGAAAGGTTTAAAATGTGTGTGAGAGCTGGGATTAGTGTGGTAATAAACTGATTTCTCTTTAGTTATTATTACTAATATTAATACTCATCAGAAGTTTTTTTTATAGAACCTTAAGGAAATACAAAATCAATTTATTTGTAACTCTATATTCTCAGTATAGACGTTCAGGCGTCAGCATAAGACATGAACGTAGCAGTAATTTATTAATTTGTAAATGGTCTTGTCCTCTGTACCTAATTGCTTTTTCCTCTCAGGTTGAAGGAACTGTTGCACAAAGTGTTAAAGGTGTAAGCACAGTACATGAAGAATATAGTCCTAGAACATAATAAAAAAGTTTTTGCTACATTTATGGGTTTCAAGGCAATTGAGGGCTTGTGGAATTGTTGTAATTAAATAAGGAATTTGTGTATTTAGCACTAGTAGCAATTTCAGGCTTGAAACATCAAAGGAATAGATTAGAATAGAACAGTTACGTTTTTGACAACTGCAGGGATTTTAAGCCTGTAACTCGCAAATCGATTGCGGGAAGCTAATAGAAGCCAAATAAATATGCTACACTTATGGGCTACATAAATGGGCTCCAGTAATTACAATTTGCCCAAATGAATAGGGGCAACAGTCTGATTAATTTGTAAATCATATAAAAACAATGCAAGAGAATAAGAGCTGAAGGTAATGTGTATTCACTTTTGCAGTCTTCAAGTCCAAATGAAACTGGACCGACCACCAGCAACCAAGCTTTTGTTGTTGCAGTAGAAGATACAAGCAAAAGTATAAGACAAGAACCAGATGAAGAATTGTCTCAAAGTATATTAAATGACAAAGTCATTGCCATACTATCCTCATTCAGTAGGTCAAAGACTGCTAGCATGAACATTCATGATGCTAGCCATTCTCCAGAAACTGAGAATCAAGCCAAGCAGCAATTTTTAGATGAGGCATTGTCTGATGATACCAGGTATGCATTACATGAAACACACCCACTATATATAATTTATTAGCCACAGTATAAGTCATTATTGAATGCAATAACAGCTATTCGGTTTCAGTTAATCATAAAAATGGAATACCTAATATTATAATTTGGTCTCAATGACCTTCAAACTTTGCTGGTTTATTGAATCAAAATACAGAACAAAATGTCCTTTAGAATGTGCCTATAATCAAAGCACCCAATTCTTCCATCTGTGACAAAGGGTTCAGATAGTAAAAGTCCTAACGTAAGTAGCAATTCTACAATACATGTTTATATATATATATATATATATATATATATATATTTTAAGTTGGAAAAATAGATTTTGTTGGCAGATAAGAATATATAGATATAGCTTGTCCATCTATCTACTGAAATATATTTATCTTAATTAATTTTAGGATAGTATTTAGCATATCCCCATCATTCACAATTTGCTGATATTAATAATAAAAATAATAATAACAATTTCTTAAATATATATCAAGTGTCCTATATAACTCTTTCCCCATTGCTTTCTCCATGGTGCATTATTATTATTATCATCATTATTATTAAATACTAGTAAATTGCCCGTCAAAAATGATGGTATCATTTTTTATTTTCTCTCCCTCCCCCCTTCTCCCTCACTTGTGTCTCTCCCTCTTCCGTTTGTCTCCCCCCTGCCCTGTGTCTCTTTCTCCCTCTCCCCTGTGTCTCTTCCCCCCTTCTCCCCTCCGCTGTGTCTCTTTCCCCCTGTGTCTCTCCTACTCCCCTGTGTCTCTCGCCTCTTTCCACTCCCCTGTGCCTTTCCCCTTCTCCCCTCCCCTGTGCCTTTCCCCTTCTTCCCTCCCCTGTGTCTTTCCCCCCTTTCCCCCTTCTCCCCTCCCCTGTGTCTTTCCCCCCTTACCCCCTTCTCCCCTCCCCTGTGTCTTCCTCCCTCTCTTCCCTGTGTCTTCCTCCCTCTCTTCCGTGTGTCTTCCTCCCCCTCTCCCCTGTGTCTTCCTCCCCCTCTCCCCTGTGTCTTCCTCCCTCCTCTCCCTTGTGTCTTCCTCTGCCCTCCCCTGTGTCTTCCTCTGCAGCGTGTGGCTGTCGCCACAAGCTGTCCATGTGAGGCTCATGCGCGCAGCTCTGTACACATTTACAAAGTAGTGGTAAGTGTGTAAGCTGCCATGGAGCGTAACACACTTAGCAGAATTATTATAGTTGATTTATATAGTGCCAAAATATTCCATAGTGCTAAGTACAGAGTTTATAGTAAATACCTAAGACAAACATGGCACACATATACATACTCTTACAGTAGGTGCTGAGGGCTCAGCTCTCGTAATATCATGTAATCTAAGGGTGTTAGAGACAAAAGGATGAGTTGATTGCATGTTGGTCCAGTGATGCAACAGGATTCAGGCACAGGAGGCATTATTTGTCTTATTTCTGGCACTATATGCTAATCCATAGCTATGTTCTGAAGTTGGCGTGAGAGTAGGATTTAAGAGAGTGTGGAAAGAAAGATGTATTGGGATATTCACACATCCTACTGTTCTTTCCAGTTTAGCCATTTTCCTATCTCTATACCAGACACTATACCCCTAGCTTCTCTTACACTTGATTTTGTTACTTTCTCCTGCGACAAGTTGACTCTGCCCCACTTATCAGACAATATTTGTTCCGAATTTCTTAGGCTAGGTATATACGATCCAGTACATCACATGCCACGAAGTCATCCTTCTCCATGTTGGTATGACTGATTTTTACACATATTTATCAGATGCATGTAAGTACCACCTTCCACCAAATGATTTGTACACAAGTCTTAGCAGCTCAGACATATGCAGAACCTAAGAGCATAAGTTTCTAAAATGAATTTTTCTTGTAGATTAAAAGTAAGTTTTCAAGACCTCAGTTCAACCATTTCCTAAGGGGAAACAATTTGATATGCTCTTTTACACGTGTAATTGAATTTTGGGAACCCTTTATAATATAATATAGTTTTGGTGTCTGTTTGATTGTATGGTGTCTGTTGGTTAATAAAAAATGTATATAAAGCAGGGAATGCATGGAAAAGCAAACTCTTATTAACAATAAAAGGAAGGATCCAACTTCAACTGAAGATTTTGAGTCAGAGCTAAGCAAGTCAAGAGTTGTCAATGAAAAGTTAGCAGAGACACAGAGCAACCAGTTTGTTAAAGCTGCAAGAAGAAGCCAGAGAATTGCTGATAGAGAGGGTAAGCATTGTATATTAATATATTACAAGATAATTAAGCAGTACATATTTCAGTAAGGCAGTACAAAGCTAAATATAGCATCCACATACTATGCATTATATTTTTGATATTTCTATATAAAAATAGATCAATATAACACAGGCACAGTTTGTCTTGATGGGCTCAGAATGGGCTACAGTCAGAGAAGAGTTGGGTTAGTCTGCATGGAGTCAGGATATAAGATATTAAATAGCTACCGTAAAAGCTAACACTACTGTTTATACACAGCTATAAATAACTGTTAATAGACCTTCAAATGAAAACATTTTACACAATTTCTACTTGATTTTGACTGCTTGATTTTGACTGGTGCAAAGCAGTATCCATGAGTTCAGATTCCCTTTAACCCAATCACCCTCTTTGTAGTAATATAGATATACACAATTTAATGACCTTAAAATTGTTAGCAAATGTATTGCTGCAAATGACCATCTTCCATTTTATAAAATTCAGTCTTGTAAATTGTTTGAAAAGATACAATAACAATTGAATGTAATCATTAGCTATTTCCTGACATATTGCAAGAGTTTGACTATGTATATCATTTTAGTGATAGCAGAAGAGACAGAGGGTTATCTCCTACATTCTCTTTTCAATTGGCATAATAGATCTTGATTGAAAACTTTTTCCTTAACAGGACATTTTCTCCATGTCAAATAATATAAATAAAACTATTTTGAGTTTGTAGTTATGGTAAGAGAGGAAGTGTTTAATAGCTTAGTTTGAAAGTTGGATGCTGTATTTTAAGTATAAATGACTTATTCAGGACTCCCTTTCTGCAAGTCTCCTTATCTATGGATTTGAACTCGCAGTGACAGATGATACGGAAGATAAGCATACCCAATTGAATAAATGGTAATAGTCACAGATATGTTTAATTGCTTGTTTCATTATATATAACAGAATAGGTAATTTTGCTTAAAGACCCACCTTTTAAGCTCCATTATTTAACACTTCCACTCAAAAAATTTAACAACAACCAGTTGCATATATATTTATTTATTTGTGTACATTTCAATTCTATAAATAAGACTCACAACTTTGCAAATTAAGCATTATTTGCTTTCATGCAGCATTTTTCAAAGACTATTATGACGCTTTGAAGCTGCCTAAATCCCAGCATAAAAAAGTCAGAGGAAAGGTGAAGGTAAGTTTTAATATTTTCGGCTTACAATACCTGTAAATCAGTATTGCTGTTATTTTTCAATCTTATACCTGCAATGGTTTCATGTTGGAGAATCACTGATGCAACAAAATAACAGATATTGTGATTGTTTCACAGTATCTAAAGGCATATCTAAGTTTTCTGGATTATGAATGCATCTGATAGAGAAGAATTAGTAGTGTATGCAAAAAAAATTGCATGGAAAAAATCCCAAAATAAACATTTAACCACTTACATTGGAGTCAGCAAAATCTCCTGTAATTTCTGACAGTTGCAAATCAGGGTTAACACCCTCCAAACCCAGGCTAAATTAACATCACATTTAAAATGAATTGTTTTGGCTAATCAGGTTAGCTGAAACATTTGAATGGGTTCCTGTTTGTGGTGTAAAGCAGAATGGGATTTGTAGTTTATCACTGATATGTGCTATGCATTGCCACTGACATAGTGGCAGGAAGTTGCAAGGAGATTGACTGAGCAAACAACAGAAAGTAAATAATGGGTTAATTCCCCCCCCCCCCCCCCCCCGATGCCGATTGGGGGGATCAGGTGCCTGTGTAGATACTCCCTGTGGGTGTCAACATAATCATTAGAAATATTTTTAGATATTGATAAAAATAAAATGTTTTATGAGATGTTCTGCAAACAAATAGGTTGCTTTTTGCTTAAGGAGTGCAGAAATGTATTAAACCAGCTCACTTAGATATGTCTTTAAACATTTGTTAGTGTATCCATGTTTCTGGGAGATAAGCAGTTCCCATTTACCCATATGGCACTGTAACGGAACCCATCACTTTTTTACCCTGTTTATGGTTTATTTCTTATGGTTAAATATGATCCTACTGTTATACTATATGTATGTTGGTTTATGCTCTGCAGAATATTAGCCCAGAATATTGCAGACCTTGGCATAATAGATAATACTATTACAGAGACTTCTCATAAGATAAGGAAGTCTATTGTATAAAGTGTTTTCATTCTCAGACATAAGAACAAAGAAGGATGATCTAATCAAGGTCTGATTGTATCAAAGTTGCCAGGTAGCCTCAGGGAGGTGTGACCCACCTATTGTCCCTCTATGTGTATTGTGTGGCCAACTATGGGGGATGTGTATTGCCTGTGGGAAGAGATGTGTATATATATTTCTGCACATAACAAAATAAAGTCAGTAGTCTTGAACTCCCTATTGAGTGTCGTCCAATATGGGAGGTTGGGAATGGTGATACTGTAGTGCCTCTTGGGTATTTTACCGTATGCCAGCGGAGATATTGGATTCGTGTTCCAACTCCGTTACAGGCACATTTTTTATTTATGGTTTTTATTCTTATTGATTTTCCCGGCTGACTTTTATGTCTTTCAATTTGATTTGAGCGTGTATGATAATATTAATGACGAGCTAGTTTTTTTTGCTCTTTTTGGATGTAGTAGATAAGTTCTAAATATTTGCTATTACTAAACTTAATAATTTGCAAAATATTATTAGGAAGTAAAAAATAAACCGTCTACATTTTTTACAATTGTATAATTATTCCTTAGTGCAGGCTTCTATTCCCTATATTGGGTTTCTTGCCATTTATGTCCAAGGAGAATGTTTCCATTGCCTAGATACTAGCTTCCTATACACTATAAGTCTCCTCCCATTTCAAGGGGCAGATCAGTGGAAAGTAAAAAGTCGGCTTGGACAGCAGCATAATTAAAAATAAATTTAAATAAATGAAATGTATTATTGGTTTTAGAATCCTAAAAACATTTTTCCTATTTTCAAGTGTAGTTTTTAAAAACAGTAAATATATGACTACATTGGTCCTTTAAATCTTGAAATGTGAGTCCTACTCGCTTAGATGGCTGCTTAAACCTTAGGTGATGTGTAAGTCAGTGACAGTATTATGTCAGTTTCATCTCTAGTTATTAATTTAAGTATGTGTTATTAATATGATTTCACAGTATATGTGTCCATTTAAAATACTAAGTAAAAAATATTGAGAACTGCCAGGGTTTAATATAACATCTGAGTTTCTGGATAATAACATTTGTTTTTTTATGTTTCATCAAAGTGCTTGAACAATCAAGATAATGATGTTGGAGCAAGTAGGGAGCCAAGAACCTCTCCTGTTTGTGATGTACAGAAAATACAAAATGAGCCTGTGAAAGAAACCAAGGAAATTACAAATGACTCCTTAGGAAAATCTCTCCAACTTCAAAAGGCAAAAGCTCATCGGAGTGGGAGACCCAGAAAAATAAGGTTGGCTGATAAAACTGTGCCAGAGCTCAATTTTTAGGCTTTTATTATTGAACTTGTACTAATCGTTGATTATATTATTATACATGTTTAACTGTTGATGCTATTTTATGTTTCTTAAATATGAAAATTAAATATACTTTTAAGTAGATTCTCCTATATTTGTATAACACCAATATTTTCTGTCACTTTAACCCAATGGCTGCCACACCCACTTCATGTGTTGCAAAGTTTGAATGTAGTATACCACCTTGCATCAGGTAAACAGACCCTCCTCTGCTTAGTGGCTTGTTGTTTGCTTGTTAATGCTGGTAAATTAATTTAGCTTTGTATGCTACTGCCTATGGTCTGCTGCTGTCTCAACTTGTCCCATGACCTCTTCTTTGCTAATTTTCCTTTTTTTACATGAAAAGAGAATATTTTTATGATTGATTGCATCATTCTACAGAAGCCACACTGACTAATGTAGCACACAATCTTCTCACACAACTAATAAGAAAACATTTTCCTACTTATCATCCTGAACTTTTCTGCCACTTTTGATATACACCATTCTTCAGGTTATTTGGTGCATGTAATTCTGCTCTCTTGTATCTCCATTCTTATCTCAGGTTCATGTCTTCTTTCACTTATTGTTAGGGCAACTCAAGGATCAGTGTAGGGTCCTTGCTCGATTTACAAATTGATAGGCTTTCTTAGGTTCCAATATTGTCTCTATGCTGATGATACCAATTTCTGTCTGTCATCGCAAGACCTCCCTCCATAACTAATTTGTGGTGTCATCAACTGCCTATCCAGCATCATCTCGTGGATGGCTTGCTACCATATAAAAAGGAACATGTCAAAGACTAAGCTCTTAAAGGACCATTGTAGTTTAGGGAAAACATCATATTTTTTAGAAATACCTAATTAACGATATTAACAGCTGTGCAAGCTGTAAATATAAATGTTTATTCACACAAAATATTACTTTTATTAGACTTGTGTATAGAAGGTTCCATGATTCCTATCTACAGCCCTTCCTCAATTCCTAGAACTTGAGGTGGTGTGCCTTTCTGATGATCAGTGAAGGGAAGGGTTAAAAAGAATGGAGGATTGAGAGAGGGATTTCTTATATCACTGCTATTATAATGGATATCTTTAAAGACAGCAAAAGCATTAAAATGTGTTTTTTTCCCACTTCTTTTACAACTTTTTAAAACATTTATCTTCGTCATACAGTGGCGCTCTACAATATTTCCAACTTCTGACATCACCCTCACTTTCGACACCACCTCTATCACACAGTTGAGTTACTTACAGTTCAACTCTTTTCACCCTCACTTTTTTACACCACCTCTATCACATTTACATTGTCTTGGAGTTACTCACAATCCTACTCACCGAAGCTTGCTGACACTTGCAAGATATCTATAAAACTGTAAAGAACAAAAATCATTTGTACTAATACCTTAGTCTTATATCTGATCATTGTGGGTATGAGGGACTTACAACAGGCAGAGACCATTATTCTTAAATGTCTATAAAACATCACCATATTATGCTCTACCTACAGATTTGCTTTAAAATGCCTATTTTATTGTGTGCTTATAATCTATGAGGACCAGCAAAATGTATATATAGTGGTTAATTTTACATATGGATATTACTCAAAGGTAGGTGACTAATCAGAGTACTGTAATATGCACTGGTGTGATAGAAATGTCTTCTTCTAAGTCATGCAGAGCCTCAAAGTATCCGCTCCACACTAAAAGGATCTGGTGAGTCCGACTGCAACAATGACAGAAATTGCACAATGATGTCTCCAATAGAATCCCAAAAATCTACTAGAATAAGCACCGATGATCACTGCATTCCACGCAAAAAAAAGAGAAAGTCTGCAAAGACAACTAGTAAGACTTTCTAATGCATTAAAATAAGTATTTAAATGAAAAGCGTAATGATTTTACAAGAAGATTTTTAGAGTAATCACCTCTCCATGAGTGGAGGGATGATCACCCTAAAAAGGGTAGAATAAACCTTTAGCCATCAAGAATGTTGTAAAAAAAATAATAATGAATCTGCTGTTACACAACAAGATGTTGCACAACAATATATGGACATATGAGATTGAGTTATTGCTAATAGACCACCCCTTCTTTTGGGGTACAGGGCCTACTGCAGTACAATAGTTGTAAACAAATTGGGGAAAGTGTCAGACAGGGTTTGGATCAAGGCTATTAGTCAATGCAGGCCCCAGAAAGAAACAAATAGAAAAATAGTCGGGTTGCAAGGCAGATCATTTTGCCACTACAAAAAAGCATGACCTAGGCAAGGCCCAGTTGGGTATAATAGCATTGTAATTTTGACACTAAACACTTATTAACTATAATAATTAGACACAGACCAATACTTGCGTCATACCAATAACAGTAAGTAAATAAACATCACCCTTGAGGGGAGGAGCCTGGCCACAGACAGTACACCCTGGACCCTCTTCCAGGGCCTACCGTGATGGAAGACCCGTACCACGTACAGGCCCGGCAACTCCCCTCACCACCCGCCATGAAGAAGACTGCTGAAAACTTTCTGCTGTATTCGACCCCCCCCAAAAACAAAAAGCCATGGCCTGCTGCCTCCCCTCCTAAACCTCAGCACTATGGCCCCATATCCTCTTCTAAAACGGAGCCTAGCTATGATCATGAAATGATAGTCTCAGAGCCCTTGCACTACCTGGATAGCTTGCCGATGAGACACATATGACCATGCCTGATACTTTTTTAATCTTCGATAACTCCTGTTTGACGAGTATATTATCAGGGACGTTACTGCCTCTTCAATCAATGCCAGTAGTATGAAGTGGGTAGCGCCACTCACTGACGCTCCACCGACTTTGGTCATTACACGTCTCTATAGCAACCGATTGTACTTCCATCTGAACTTGAGCTACGCCCAGCTGTGGCCATGTCGTTGCAGCTGGGGAAAGCGCCTTCATGTTCAGAAATATGAAATCGCCAAAGGTCTAACATTGAGATACCCAAACTTCCAATTCTCCACGCCGCATACTCCAAAAACCCACCGGGCTGTACCAGCCACTGTTATATTGCCCTAAGCGAGTGGACACCAAGTTCCGAGTTCACTAGGCCCAAAGACTGCTTGCCAGACCTTGACGTTGCCAATGCTCCTCGTAGCAACCAATCCTACAGCAAGTAAGGAAAGGCACAAGAAACACCACACGTCTTGGTCCAACCAATGAAAGGGGAGCAATAAAAGGGGAGCAATCAGTGTGCCCAGAGCCACCGTCCCACGGTGGGCCTGACCCACCACCCTTTGGCACCGGCCGAATGCTCTGGCTCGGACCATGTAAGCTACGACCCTTTACCTTCTAGTCAGACTTGGACCGCCATGGCCCAAATGCATCATGCTCTTCGGTCCGACAAAACCGTAATACCAATGAAAGAGGAGCAATCAGTGTGCCCAAAGCCAACCGTCCCTGGGTGGGCATGACCCACCAACCTTTGGCAACAGCCGAACGCACCGACTTGGACTCTGTCGGCTACCACCCTTTCCTTCCAGTCTGACTCGGACCGACGTGGGCACCTGATCACCTTAGGATCCCAAGACCACACACCTGAGGTCACCATACCTTGTCTGTTTACCACCAACCTCTTGTTTACAAGCACACCCTAGGGAAGGAGAGATGGCTGTACAGGACTGCAAGGCTTCACACTTGTGGTATCTCTGGCCGTTGGGAAAGGCTACCAGTCGCCTACCATCCCTTTGCCATACCTCCTGTTTAACCTTGCTCCACTAGTATTCCTGATAACACCTTCAACAGGTCGTTGCCACCAGCCCGTTCCTCAACGCCACGGCTGATACTTGACCCCCTACCTTTGGGGGCCGCTTCCTTTGGGGCCTCAGGTTACCAATAACCCTCAACCTTGCCAATTACTTGCTCGCTTACCCATGTAAAATGTACTTGGAAGAAATTAGTATGCCAGACAAGGGGAGTGAAACCAAGGTTCAGAGCATTCCAGACTAATGCATGAACCCACTGAGCTGTAAAGGCTCTCCTGTATGGCTTGCAATCCGAGGTGCACCCGCAAAAAGAACCAGTCAGCCATCCTGGCCTGAAACCTGGAACCTGCATTCGTCCCACCAACAGCTCCATTACCGATACTGAAGCCCAAATTTTTTAAGCGATCAAAAACTGAGCGGAATGACGAGAACTGACTGTTGTATGACCGAACAACGATTTGCTTTCCGCCATAACCCGCCGAGCAATGGGGCATAACCCGAAGACCAGTACCGTGTAGCGCCAGCCGTAATTTTCATAGCTTGAGTTACACGTGAGCCTGAAGGATTAAAGAGTGATCCAACAGTAGACTACAGACTCCCTCTTCCGTTCTCCACTATATGAGACGCCTGATAGGGCAATGCAAAGGAGAACTAACCACCACTGATTCGGTCACGTAGACACCCAGGACAATAGAGAAATTGCCAGCAACTGCATAACGACGTCCCTATGCTAGAAAGGATAAAAGCCAATCCCCCCAACGTCTTGTGAGGGAAACGCGTGGGACAAAAATGGTACCGTTATTATTGACGACGTATGAGAATGCTCGCTGAATACTGCTCCTAGTATTCCCAGGTGGACTCCCACCCAAGTCCTGACCAGTGTGCTCTTGGTTCCTTGGTTGGCTTTTGAACCCAGGATGCTGGGGTGAAAGCACCTGCATCCTAACCACTGTGCCACCAGAAATTCACGGAACTGTTGTTTAATGGCAACCAGGTTGTCTTAGAGGAAATAGGAAAGGACAGGCTCAACCTTAGACCTGAAGCGACGCACCCAGCGGTATTATGACGACGTATGACCCCGTACTCTGAAGGCCACACCGTCCCATAAAAAGACCAGTCCTTTAAGCAGCACCTAGTCCCGACGTAAGATACACCCCTGGGACGAAAAGCCGGAAAATGTATTTAAAACAAGCTACTCCCACCGCTGATCTGGTGCAGATGAGAAGTTAACCGCACTAATAACCAAAATACTGCCCCTAAATAGCTTATAGATGAATTTGAACTCCCGGCATTAAGGCCGATGCTCTACTGCTGTGCCATGCTAAGCAAGCTGAACTGAATGAAAAAACGACAGACTTGCGCTGCAAATTGCCTATCAAAGCCTCCCCTAAAACTTACGGGGAGCCTCGCAATTCTACGCGAGCTGCTGACAAACGAGGCTCCAGTCAGGGATGTCTTCGTACCTCCTGCCAACCCCTGTGCTGGCGTGCCGCCAGCAGTTACCCCGTCAAAACCTTTGGATCCGTGGGCGGTGGCGCACAGGGTCCCTCGGCAGCTGCCGATCCAATTCCAGACCTCCATGTGGCAGCCCCAGATGTACTCCAGGCCACAGGCACGGTAACCGGGTAAAATGGGGGTTGGGGGCCTAAACCCCCCATAGGCCTCCACACGACCGCCTGGAAGAAGGGGTAGGGGGTCACTGACTCACCTGCCCGGACCGGGAGCCCCGCCATGAGCTGCAGCGCTGTGCTGCGGCCTAGCTGCCACTTCTCCAGTCGGTTTCTGGGCAGCGCAGCTCAGACACCCGCTCCCTTGTGCTGCAGGGATCCCAACCCGGGATCCAACAAAGACAGCCTGGATCGCAGGACAGCCAGCAGGAACGGTAATGGGAATGGAAAATAAAGGGAAGCAAAAGAAAGAAAAGAGAGAGAAAGAAAAGGAGAGAGAAGAAACGGCGAGAACGTCAGGCGGGCCTATCTTCACATGTGGCTAGCTGGGGCATAATGACAAAAATGGTGCCAACACCTATATATATGTATACAAGGCTCTGCCCCCAGCTAGCCACCTCCTATCCATACCCCATTCCTACCAGGTCAAGTGGGCCCTCCTTCCAACACAGGCAAGCCTGGGTGGCCTACATTCCTTCAAAACTATGAACAAAAACAAAGATTCTTTACTTAGGCAAACCTAATGAACCAGGAAGTAATTTTGTATATTCTAGGATATTTTAAATAAAAGCTGACTTTCTAGTTTTGGTTCCATTTTAGAGGTAGCAACCTGCTCATGCAGTTACCGTACTTTGTGGTAGATAGTGTAAACTGTATGTTGTACATTCTGAATAAACATGTTGCCTATATTCAAGCATAGACCTTCAAAGAGTTTATTTTGAATATACTGTATGACTCCAATGGCTATAATTACTGCAATTAATATGCAGAATGATTTAATAATGGAAAATAAAATACAGCCTTTAATGTATCACATTTTATGTGCAATGCATTGGTGAGACTGCCTATTTTGGTTTCTGATGATCAACTTTCTTAGGTAGGAGGAAACTTTGATTACACAGGTAGTTCATATCTGCAGAAAAGGAATCTACAACTGCAGATGTTTCAGTAGCAGTAAAGGAACGCTCTTTAGTGTACAAGGACATAATCAGCTGACAAAAGAAAATAGATTGTCTACAGTAAAGAATTATTTGCTATTTGGGTAGTCATGGGTGCAGGATTTTTCAATGTGTGTTTATGTGTAGATTTTTATTTTTTATTTTTATACAATATGTGGTATTCACCCAGATTTTCTTTGGCTCCTACCCCCATGTTTGGTATAAAAGATAGAAAATGCAAAACCTGTGTTTTTTACTTTCTAAAAACATTTTGTCTATAATCAAGTTCAGTATATAAGGAAACTGACCACAGATATGCTCTAAGAATTGGACACATTTATTCAGATATGATAAACTGGCATTTTTTATGAATAATTCTGTAAAATTAATATTATTACTTACATTAATATATTAATACACTTAATACACTTGCAGGTTAAAGTAGTTGTTGGTAGATGTTTTTTTTTTGTAATTTAATGCAAACCTATTTTGGTCTTATCTTTCTTCAAAGCTTCTGAGCCCTGTTTGGTAACTAAAAAGGCATCTATGACTAAGTTGTCAAATAGAGTCATTAATAAAAAAAATCGCTATGGAGAAACAAAATTACATAGAGCTGTAATGGAGGATCATAGAGAGCTAGTGCGTGAATTAATTAACTCCGGTTCACAAGTAAACTCAGTGGATTATGCAGGTGCGTATAATGCTAATAATTAGAATATAATGAGTGTAATGATTATGATCTCTCTTTTTCAAGACCAGCATACAGGTTTAAATTAAATTAATGCATTTTTAATGACTGTATTTTTAATTAATTTTAATAGTCTTTTGATTGGTAGAGCAATATTTCAAGTTTAACTACTTTATAGTATTATGAACTTGTTGGCAGTTGTGTTTATTTATAATGTTTGATTTAACTAGAAAGATTGTGTAATAGATATTGGAGTTAATATTAGTTAAATCTAAAATAAATTTTAAAACACTTTTGTTAAGTTCAGTCAATAAATGGAGAGCCTAGGCATGTGAAGGTTACACATATATTGAACTTGTACTCATGAAGTTTCCTTTTGTATACCTGCTTCTTTTTTTGCAATATTGTATATCTGCAAGTAGAGGGAAGTCACTCTCTGTCCCCCAGATTGACTAATCTACTCGCTCACTAAAAGCTGTGTTGTCTGCCACCAATGCTTCTGCAAAAGCACTTCTCAACCCTTGCACATCTTATGTAATTTACTCCAATATTCCAATATTTAATAAGCATTTTCTTTCTCTTAAGACACTGTGATCACACTGTTTAACTTTGCCATTACAATGAAGGTGAGGTTTCTACTCCTACAATTATAAATATTTTGGGGATAAACAATGCAAAGTACTTTTTAGCCCTGGTAATTTTCAGGGAATCTACCTCAATTTATAAATATTTAGTAATCCTTTTTTATTCTCTAAAGACACTATGATCATACTGTTCAACTTTGCTATCCCAGTAAAGATGAACTGCTTGTTCCCATAATTATAATTCATTTTAGGAAAAAACGGCATGCTTAAATTTAAGTTTACTGCAGGAAAATGCTATTTATATTCATTTTTATTTCAATTGCAAGCTTGCAGTTGCCTTCATACAGGCTGTAAGTTTTGAAAATTTGCAACAGTTACAGAGCGATTTAATTGCTCAAGCCTTCAGCTGCCAGGCCAAAAGCCTAAACCTTAAAACATGCACCCATAAGTAGCATTTCAGAGCATGATCATGATCAATTAAGCAAGGCAGTAACTACTGATTTAGAAACAGCCAATAGTAAATGAGACCATCATCATGACGTCAATAAAACAAAACAGTCAGGTGTGTGTTTGTAAACAGATTTTAGTTTTTTTTAAAGTGTTATTAGTGTAATAAAAAAAAAAGATAATTTTAACATACAATCTTGTGCTCTTTCACACCACGAAGAGCACTTATAGTGAGGTAAATGGCCCTTTACGTTGGAGACAAACCTAATATTTAGTCTGTTGTGTTACCTTTTAATGGCTTGCATGTAGGCACAAGCCTGTAGGTAAAATGTAAACATCATTATATTAAAAGTGTCTGTTTTCTTAGGCTGGACACCACTCCATGAAGCTTGTCTCGCAGGTTATTATAACACAGCCTCGATGCTTTTGGATGCTGGAGCTGATGTCAATGCTAAAGGCTTGGGACAAATAACTCCATTACATGATGCAGTAAAGTCAGGTCACTATCAGGTAATGTTAATTACATATTGATTAAACATACTTTCTGTTTTTTTCTACGATTCTTATTGGGTTAGAGGACCATTGAAATCTAATTTTTATAAGATTATTTGTATCTTTCCTATGATCTCCCACCACTACCCTAACTCTTACCCAGATCTTGCCTGTTATTTTACTGCCACTCCCCTAACCCTATCAACAAAGTGGCAGGCAGATAATAGGAAACATAAGTAGCAGGCAGATAACAGGAAAGATCTAATGCATTTCTGAGAACCTCACTTGATAATGTTGATAAAGTTTAAAATATTGGTAAATAAATAAAGTTTTTTTCATTTCAATGATTATAACTATTATATATATACAGCAATTATTTCACATATGGTGGGCTAAGAGTGATAGAAGCCCTTCACCGTACAAAGTACAGTAGTACAAATAAGGAATAGTACATTAGTGATTCCACTTGAATGTCTAAAAATAAGTTGATAAAAACGTATTTCCTGCTCAAATTTCTCAGAAACTCAGTATATGCACTGCAATCTGGGAAAACTGGGCGGGACATGCAAATGAGGCCACATAATGCACCATCACTCTGTCAATCCAAACCATTTTAAACATGGCTCCTTTAAAGCATATGCTTACTGTATTTCACAGTTTTAGACATAGCTACGGATGGATTTTTCACAAACCAGGTCACTTAACCACATACAGTACTGTTTCACGGTTACTGCCGATCCTCAGTATGGTGTGAGTGCCTGGTTTGTGTGTTGATTGTTGTAAAGAGTAATTCTATACCGCAATTATTTCACATATGGTGGGCTAAGAGTGATAGAAGCCCTCCACCGTACAAAGTACAGTAGTACAAATAAGGAATAGTACATTAGTGATTCAATGCTCCATATCAAGCTGATTTAATAAACTGACAACTATTAGCATAACTAGCAGCATGTAAATACAATTGTTCACTTTATCCTAATGACATTATATATTCCTGATACTCGAGGCAATCACATTGAAAATCTCATATTTAAGATGTCTGAGATATATTTGAGTAGAACCATAAAGACATTTTCTAAACTATTTATATAAGCTTTCCAAGGGATAATAGTAAGTACGGTATGTGAAGTCCATAATCAACAGTCTGCAGGACTGGCAGCAAGCATTCCGAACCGGTAATCTACTTACTATACTACTGCAGTTCAACCTATATCTCTTCTAATGAGATAAAGCCATCATCTGTAACTCCCAGTTATCCTGAAAATATTGAGCCTCATTCAGTTGAGCAATTATAAGATACAGTAGTTCGTAATGGAGGCCGTAAGTTAATTTGCTATTAAATTGGCGTTATTTTGCAAGCTGCAAACGGGCTACCTGTTACGGGCTTGAAATCCTTTTGGTTGTTACAACCATAACTTACACCCCATCTAAGCTTTTGATTCAATTCAATTGCTACAATTCCCCAAGCCCATTTTTACACCTGTAAACGGCAAATGTAGAAGAACATCCTACAAGTACTAGAGAGGACATGTAAAGGGGATAAAGACATGTCCGTAGCACTGCAAAAGCAAATAAAAAATCAATACTTCACTGTAAATGATGGTGAAAGAGATGAAAGACATTAAAATTAATTGCACAACAGTCTCAAGCTAGCAAATCGGCAATCAAAAATAATTTTATTTTACGTTTCATTTCAGTGTTATATTGATCTCGGGAATCAATGAGTCAATACATATCAGGCCATCCATATAGACTAGTACAGCATCTGCATTCATTTTTATTATTTTGTGTTTTGCGGGTTTGCGAGTCCGATCGCATATCAGACCTCCAAACGCTAATTGATTGACATGTAACCTTCCTGTTTTACTGATCTAATGGTGACGGTCTCATTTTCTATTGGCTGTTTCTAAACTGGTAGTTACGGCCTTGCTTAATTGATCATGTTTCCACCCTGGAATGCTAAGTGTACGGTTTGGCTTTCAGTCTGGGCTTGTTCAATTGAATAGCACTGTAATTGTAGCAGGCGGCGAGCTCGCAGCAGGCCCGCTGACATATGGCCTATATACCGGAAGATGCGGGCTTCAAATTGAATGTGGCTCATTGTGTCCCCCAGACAGCACAGAAGAACGGGAAACCGGGCACAGTGTCATAAACGCTAGTAGAGTAGTTAGAATCTACACTTAGGCTCACTGATCATTGGTCTTGCAATACTACAGGTAACCCCTGCTGTTTCCCTCTAACTTTTCAATCTGTTGTAATGGGGGCATTCAATCAGTTGGAGTTAGCTGGGCAGACCCATTCATGGATATTGTTAGATATATTTGGGGTAGGGCATTGACAGTGCTAGAAGATCAGGAATAGCAAGTCCTGCTGGAGATGAGCCCTTTCTGAAATTGCCTCTTCTGTACAAGCATGTTGTCTGCCCTGTAAAGTTTTTTTGTATCATATATCTAATGTTGGTAAGCTGATTTGGCTTATTGAATTCAGCTGTCTACAGCGGGCTAATTCCTTACACATAGTCTTCTTTTACTCTGACAATAAAAAATTGTAAAAGTGGGTAGACTCTTAGAACTGTCCGTATCCCAACAGACAAATGTTCGTTGTTTTGGGTTCAGGAGAGGCAGTGAATGACAAAATATCAGTAAGAAACAACTTTGTGAAAGTTCACCTTTTATTTCTGAGATTTCATCTACTATACTAACAATAGAGTTTTTCAAGTAGAGAACACACTAACCTCATCAGGGGGAAATAGCAAAGTCTGTTTATTTTGTAATGCTGCTCTGATGTGTGTTCTTTACTCTTAATGTTTCCCTTACTCTTTTACTTTTCACTTTTTTAGGCTTTTACATTTTTTCTCTGTTTTGTTCTTTTGTTTTTTTGTAGTTATCACTGTTTGACTCTGTTTTGTTTCACTGTTTATGTGTGTTTAATCTGTTCCTTTTCTTGACCCCTCCACCATCCTTGCCCCAATCATCTCCATGTATTATGCTTGTATGGTCCCAGTGTTCCTCCAGATCTAACAAACATGTGCACTTTAGTCAGAACCCCTGAATGTATGTCTCCTGAGCAGTGATCCATTAATAGTGCTCTGCAGCATGGTGACCATGCCAGTTGGCACAGGTGCTGAAACCCTTTACCTCTGACTCCCACAGACGCTCTACACCATCTTCTCTGACCCACTGGGGTCTTGTGCAACCTTTTCCAAGGTCCATTCATGGATCTTGACTACCATTTATAAAGCAGAAGATGTCCTTTGCCAATGTCAGGTTGGGTTAAGGGTCAGGCAGCTAAGTAGGGTCCGTTTTGATTGGTAATAGGTAGGAGTTTGTAGACTCAAGCCAGGCAGGCAGGAAGAAGCCGACTACAGAGCACGCCAATCTGCAAGGCAAATCTTGCAGTTTGAAGCTTTTTTGGTATCAATATGGAAAGTTTGGTATTGAATATTTTGCAGGAAATCTGGTCACTGCATGTCTGTTGAGCAGCACTTTCTCCAATTTATTTCTGAATAAAAAAATATCTTTCACCTTTTTTCTTACTTATCTTCTTGGTCAGTCTTAAAGTTTCCAAACATATATAATTTATAATTGTACAGTGGTCGTTTAATAAATAAGAATTTTGATGGCATACCACACGTCTCATATAAGACCAAAGACAATTTAATTTGCAGTCTTTTGAATTGTTTTATGTACTAAAAAGACCATTATAGATTAGTAAAACTAAACTTCAAAAGCTGCAGTGTAGCATCCAACAAACAAACATTAGCAACTGTGTAAGACATGACAATAATTTTAGCAGTCTATTCCAGTGCATAGAAATGATTCAAGTCATGAAGGGGTAGGCACAGAGCAGAGGAAGCATGGCTTCCACATTACTTGTGATCATCTGGTTTCGAGCATGTGCCAGGGAAGGAGGAAGATGTTCTATGTTAAAAACGCAATTATCCAATGTGGCAAGACATACTACTCTCCCCTGTGTTTACTTTAGAATAGATAACAAGTTATTCTTTGTTTTTTATCCCAGTTGGTACAGCTTCTGCTTGACCATGGAGCAGACCCACTATTAGAGGATGAAAATCTAAAAACGGCTATCGAGCATGCAAAATGTGAATCCATGGTGAAGCTACTATGTGCTTTTGTATGTAAGTTATAATAAAAAAAATGTTATTCTAAGGAAGTGGTCAGTCTTGTTTTTTGCATTTTTCTGTAGGGTACTAACCTTAAACTAATCATGTACCATTTTGAATGTACCCCCCTCCCTTTTCTAGAGAGACACAGTTTGGGCAAAATACATTCTTAGCAGTACTTACAGGACTACTGTGAACATTTTTTCTATACAGATATTTTAATAAATTAAATTGATAATGGCCAAACGTTTTTAGAACATAAAAAGATAAGAACTGCCTTTACATATTTATCTTTTATAGTAAATTATTCTCTACCTCAGGGATCCCTTTTAATAGGTCATCAGTGGTAGATGACAAATTCCTGTTGCAATCAAAACTGAAATAAAAATACATTACCTTAGAGGTGGTTTATTTTATTTTCCATTATAAAAACATTTGTATATTTCGAGCATATTTTATTCAAAATAGTACATATTAAGTATATGACCACAGCAGTCCTTTAATTTGCTCATTATTAATGAATGGTTCCATGTATTATTGGATTACTTTTGTAAATAAATTCTGAAGTGTCAGTCTGTGAACAGCCAGACTCTATTGATATCTCATATACCATATTCTAAAGGGACACATTATTCAAGTAATGAGATAATTATGTACTAAACAAAATGAAGAATGAGCTGTGTGACAGCCAGATTATGATAAATTCATAGTTGTTTATATTTTACTAATTAAAATGTTTCTGGTAACTTCCAATTTCAAATATTCATATTTGATTGATACTTTACCATCCTACCTCTGGCCCTTTAAGTATCTTTCAATTAAAAGCTCTAAAATGTTAATTCTGGAAAGTCTCCAGGAAGCACCTCTTTACAGAAAAGGCAGTGGATTTTTGATATATTTTTTCAAAATAAAATGAAAAAGGTTTATGATAGATGTAATTGTTGTTTTTTATTTATGATTTTATTTCAACAGTGTTGTTTAATAATTTATATATATTTTACAGTTGGAACTTCTGAAGAAACTTTTTATAAGAAAACTAAATCCAGTCAATGTGAAGACACTTTAACTGCAATACAAGTGATTGAACCCACTGTACATGAGAAAAATGATTCTGCTTGGCTTCAAATAAGTGACATCACCATACTTAATAGGAAAGAATCTAATATTGATAAGTTTAATAAAGGTACAAAGCATAAAGAGAAGACAATGATTGTTGATTCTTCCACCAGTCCGCATGAGGATTTTTCCACTTGTCACCAAGAGAATTGCTACAGTAGTTACAGCAAGCATTCTTCCTGTAATTTCAATAAACAGTCTTTAGCAATCCCTAAAAAACAAGTGTATATTGATTCCAGGAAAGTGGTTGCACATGATAATCATAAAAATGCTCCTCAAACTGGATTCATAGTCAAGCCTCACAAAAATGATTTAATTGGTGTTACAGAGGAATTATCAAGCAACTCACATATGAAAGAAGTAATGGCTAAAACAAATATTCAAAATACAGCTATGAGTACACCTTGTAAATATAAATTAACTTTGTGTCACAAAGAATCCACGGACATAGATCTTCCTGTTTATCATCAACAGATAGATTACATATCTACTCAGTTAGAACAAAGTCAGTCTGAAAAATATTTAGATTCTGAAGGTTCTTCCCAAGTTTTGCCTGTAAGTAATAATCCTCATTCTCAAGAAATGTACACATTGCAGCAAGAAAACATGGCATTGTACTTACTTGTTAAACCAATACTAATGCCTGATGGACATATGGAATATATAGCTTGTCCTTCTGAAAATGCTGCATGTTCCTCAAAAGCTTCTGTGTCAACTCTTCAGCAAAAACCATCCGTTGGGTATCCTCAGACTATTGATAACACTGATCCAGAATCTCACTTTGTCATTGAACATACTGCTACTCCTCTTCATGTGGCTGCCATTTGTCCCCTAAACCAATCTTATCATTCAAAGAATCCTTCACCCTTGCAAAATAATATTTTACCTATTAGAAATCATCGTGCTCTAAATTCTTTCTTCGGTGAAAACAAATCTGAGTCTCCTTGCAACAGTGAGCCCAATGTCAATGGAAGTGGCCATAACCTTAAGAATAAAGAAGAGGACAACATAAATGAAGATGTTGAAGCCTTTGATGACTCACAGGATATTAGTTCTTTATTAGACACATCTCAATGTTTTGATAAAGTTACATGTTTTAAGCAATATTCAACTGAACTAGAGAAAAACGCTAAAAACAAATCTGTTTTATCAAATCAAACTCAGTTGGAATTACATTCCTCCTCTTCAGTGGTGTCAATAGACTCAGACAGTACATTTATTTCTGAATTAATTGCAGATATGAATACTTTTGCTGAGCTTCCTGTTGTAGAAGGTGCGAGTTCACCAACAAATCTTACTGAACAAATCCCTTCCAAATCACAATCACTTGACTTAAGGAGAGAATGTGATTCCAAAAACAGAAGTCTTTATGATGCTGTAAATAATGTTTTATCGCAAACAAAAAGCTGTACAATTATGGGGCTAAATAGTCAAAGACAGGAAAAACAGTATAGAGCAAATAATAACAATCAGCAAATTCAAAAAGATTTTTCAAAAAAGCACAACTCAAAAAAAAACTGTAATGGTGTTCTGGAGAGATCTGGAAAAACTAATACTCACAATGCCAATCACAAAGGTATGTGATTGATGTATTCTGTACTTAGAGGATTGTGATGTAGCAAACTAATAATATTAATAGTATAAAATGAAGAGTATAGAGTAAGAGTATAAAACTAAGATGTTCAGAAATCTTATGTTTAGAACATTCTGCTATTGCCTTATGGGGACATACTTGTTACTCTTCTTATTCAGTGTGTGAGAGGCATTTTCAACACCAGGGAAAGCCAAATTTTCACTTTGTATGAGAAGGGGAAGGTCTCAGATGCTTAAACCTGACTTCACACATAAATAAGGCCACACATTTTCCGTCCCTACTCCTGCTCCTAAATAAAAAATGTTGTGTTATAACCACCTCAAGTTCCAGGTCAACAAGCAGTGATTTGAAGGTCTCCAAAGGTACCCTTGGTTAAATGTTATTAGTTAGATGGTTAACAAAATGAAGTTTGGCAAATTATGAGAATCAATTTGTTATAACGGTCAAAGCTAAAAACTAGGATTAGAAAAGATAAAGGAGTCTTAATATCTAACCTACCATCAGAAATGTTCTGCAAAAGAAGCTTCACATTACCTTTACTGGTATTATTAGTTTTATTAGGATATTATCTATTAAAATGATTGTGCATATCAGAATCACACACACAAATTTGCAATGACACATTTACAAAGTCCCAAACATTCTGATCTACATACACTTGGGGTACAAAAGTAGGTTAGGAACAATTTAATCTTTCAGGTGTAACAGTGAGAATTAAGTTAAGTTGTCAAAACAGGTACAAGATCATGGGACAATATAATTATTTTCAACAAACTATTGGTATGAAATGTCAGATGGATGGGAAGCTTAGTGTGAGGAATTGACTCTGCTGGGTTTTGAACCCTGGTCCCCAGGATGCTGAACCTCTTCCCTACCACTGCGCCAGCCTGCCTTTGTGAATTTCCTTGAGATCAGATAAACCTTGACTCTGCTAGCAAGAGCATCAGTGACTAGTCTCTTCAGCTGTGTCTGGTCAGGTGTCTGGTCCTTGGCCTATATAAGGCACTTCCTGTCTATGTACCCTGCCAGATTATTGTAGTTCCTGTTCCCTTCAATAAAGCTTGTTCCTGTTTCACCTACAAGTTGCTGAATTGGATCACTGCTGACCTAGGCTGCTGGTCTCCAAAACCTTGTGATTCCTATATCATTACAGAATAATCTGGCCCTTTCATGGAGTCCGCCGGGTCAGATTCTGCATTGGCCCAGCAGGTTGCTTTTACTGCAAGAACTGTGCAGACCCAGGCACAGACTATTCAAGTGCTGCAGGACCAGGTAGCTGAACTGCAAAATAAAGTTCAGTCAATGCACAGTGAGTATACCAGCTACAGGGCACGTGATGTTGCGGCTGCTACTGTTACACCTGCACAAGACAGGGCTCTTTTAGACCAAGTGCTACTCCTTTTTCCTATTCAAGAATTTCTACTCCGACCCCACAAACACCTACAGACTCTGAGCCTGAGGCTATGCAGGGAAATCTAATAAGAGGGCCATTATCCAATGAAGAAAAACAGTGGCGACTCACTCACAATTTATGCCTGTATTGTGGTAGTGCAGGGCACTATGCCACCAATTGCCCTAGCAAATCCAAAAGAACAATAGCTATGGCGGCTGAGGGTGCACAGATTCGACACCAATCCCAGATTTCAGATCAGCTGGATTCTGTCACACAACCCTTGTTTTCTCTGGCTCATGGTGAAGAGGGTATGTTGACTCAACATCCTCATTTTGTGGTGCCTATCACGTAATGTGGTGATCGTAAAATTTCAACTACTGCTATGATAGATTCTGGAGCAGGCGGAAACTTTATGGACATCAAATTTGCAGCAGGAAATAGAATTCGGTCTATCCCTAATTCTTCACCTGTGTTAATGGAGACAGTAGACGGTTCTCCACTTACGTCAGGCCCGGTTACACATGAGACTGTGCCCTTAAAGTTGACTCTGGAAGTGAATCACCATGAGGCTATATCTTTCCACCTAATTTCCTCAACACAGTTTCCAGTGATTTTTGTGGGTACCTTGGCTTGCTCTGCATAACCCACAGAATGATTGGAAGACCAGAACTTTGTCCTTTCCTTCAGAACACTGCTTAATGAATTGTCAACCCTCTAAGGTAACACCTGTTGCCACAACAATTAATGAAATGGTTGCTACAAAATTGACTAAGCTTCCTCTACAATATCTGGATTTTGCAGATGTCTGTGATAAGAAGAATGCTGATCAGCTTCCACCCCACAGGCCTTATGATTGCCCAATAGAGCTGTTACCTGGGGCTGCTATCCCATTTGGCCGTATATATTCCCTTTCTGAGCCTGAATTGAAAGCTCTTCGTGAATAAATACAAGAAAATCTTGCCAAAGGCTTTATTCGACCATCTACTTCTCCAGCAAGAGCTCCTATATTCTTTGTAGAAAAGAAAGATGGCGGCCTACGTCCATGCGTTGACTACAGGGACATTAATAACATCACTGTTAAAAACCGCTACCCCTTGCCTCTCATTTCTGAACTTTTGGAGAGACTTCGCTCAGCTAAAATATTTACGAAGCTTGATCTTCGGGGTGCATATAACCTGGTTCGTATAAGACCAAATGATGAATGGAAAACAGCTTTCAGAACCAGGTACGGGCATTACGAATATCTAGTAATGCCATTTGGGCTTTGTAATGCCTTCAACTTTCCAGCATCTTATCAATGATGTACTACGAGATCTCCTGGATCAGTTTGTTGTGGCATATTTGGATGATATCCTAATTTTTTCTGATAATCTTGAAAACCACAGAAAACAGGTCCGTATAGTTCTGGAGCGCCTTCGTACCCACCACCTATACATTAAACTGGAAAAATTTGAATTTGAACAAACAGAAATTCAATTCTTGGGGTATGTAATAACTCCTAAAGGTTTAAGTATGGACGCAAGTAAAATTAAAGCGGTGCTGGACTGGCCCATCCCCAAGAATGAAAAAGACATTCAGAGATTTGTGGGGTTTGCCAATTTGTACAGGTGTTTCATTAAGAATTTCTCTGCCGTTTTTACACCAATCACTGAACTTACACGTAAAGGGACTCATTTTCAGTGGTCCGATAAGGCTGATACCGCATTCTCCCAATTAAAGACTCTGTTTACATCTGCCCCCGTCCTGGTACATCCTCAGTCGGAATTACCCTTTATTGTGGAAGTTGATGCTTCTGATTCAGCTGTTGGTGCTATACTGTCTCAAAGGACTGGACCTAAGATGCTGTTACATCCGTGTGCCTTCTATTCCCGCCAGATGGTGCCAGCAAAAAAAAACTATGACATAGGGAATAAAGAACTATTGGCTATAAAAGCTGCCTTCACCGAATGGAGACATCTCTTGGTGGGAGCTACCCATCCAATTACTGTCCTCACAGATCACAAAAATCTGGAATGTATTTGATCAGCTAAGAGACTGTCAGCCAGACAAGCACGCTGGTCCCTATTCTTCTCGAGGTTTAATTTTTTGGTTACATACCGTCCTGGCTCCAAGAATGGTAAGGCGGATGCCTTGTCTAGAATAGCTGACCCCCTCCTTACTACCGTAACCAAGACCACCATCTTGCCGGAGGATATATTTATTGGAGTTACATTTCCTTCTGATCTGATGTCTCGCATTAAAAAGGGCTACGCTGAAGATCCAGTTCTTTTTGATCCTCCTCGTGATCTCCATATGACGATGCTTAATGGGTTTTGGATTTTTCAACAACGTCTGTTTGGTCCGGAGTCAGTGCGACTGGACCTTTTACGTCTCTACCATGACTCAAAACCAGCAGGTCATCCTGGAATCCGAAAGACAAAAGAGTTACTCGCCCGATCCTTTTGGTGGCCAAAGTATTATGAGTATGTTAAGAAGTATGTGTCCTCTTGTGATGAATGTGCCAGACATAAGACTCCTCGCTCATCCCCCGTTGGCTTGCTTCAGCCTCTTCCGATTCCTCATCGTCCCTGGGGATCTATATCCATGGACTTTATTGTGGAACTACCTCCCTCTAAGATGGGTCATTTCATACCAGCTCGTGGTCTCTCTTCAGCTAAACAGACGGCTGACCTGGTTATTCGGGAAATATTTCGCTTGCATGGAGTGCCTGATGAAGTAGTTTCTAACAGGGGAGTGCAGTTTACATCTAGTTTTTGGAAAAATATTTGCTCTAATCTAGGTATTGCGTACCAAAATATTGTCCTGTGGATTCTATTTAGGAATCCTTGAACAACCAACCAAGGTTGTACAGAAACACCTTTTATGCAGCCTTTATTTTAATTATTATTGCCACATACTAATTTTAAAAAATTCAATCTTTATTTGTACATTTAAAATGTTGTTAAAAATGCAACGATTAAAAAAATCATGTTAAACCCAAGGTGTTTAATCCTTTGGGTTTTTTGACGTCCAGAAAATTATTAGAGGTTTATTAAAGTTTTATTTTTGTTATTATTATGTTCTTTGCTTTGATCACAGCTTTTTTATTTAATTACTTTATTATGCTCAAGTCAATAAAAGATTTGGTTTTTAAATTCAATTGTATTTGTGTAATTTTGGTTATGTTTCCTTAGTCAAATCCTTATCAGGTACCCTGGATTTTAATTTACATAAGATTACATTATTTACATAAGATTAAGATAAGGTTTTATAATCCTTTTGTCTGTTGTATAGTTTTGTTTATTCATACAGCACTTCCCTGGAGTATATGTTTTAAGTGCCTTTGCATTTCTTTTGTGTTAATCTTTTATCCTGTTGATTTATGTTAATTCAGAATTCTATTACTTAAAGTGCATTATAATTCAAGTTGTGTTATTCAAAAATTCTTATCTTAAAGTGCTTGTGCTATTTGACTTAGTGCTTATTTCCTCTTATATTACCCTTTTACCTCGTGACTGTTAGTCTATCACAGTCACTACTTTACCTTATTCATTTATAGTGCTAATGCTGTGCTATTTTTTAAAAATGTATACACTCCTGATTATGCTGTTTCTTAAACTATATATTACCTTAATGCTTATGTCTATTGTTTTTTAGAAGGAGGTTATGTCCTCCTTTTTCTTCCGTTTTTTTGCTTTAATTATGCTTTTACTCCTTTTTCCTTTTTCTTTCTTTTCTATTTCCTTATTCTTGTATATTACTCTATTGTAACTATATTGAGACTTTGTGGTGAAGGAATTGGCTTTCTATCTTTCTTTTAAGTTAGTAGTGGACCTGGAGCTTTAGAGCTGTATCTATCATGCTCCACGCTATATTGGCGTGGTCTGCGCTGTGATCGCATGGCAGGGGCCATGATGAGTGAGAGACTGATAGAGCCTCACGAAACGCGCGTCGGGAGATTGTGACGTCATCAGTAAGCGCGATCACAGCGCAGACCACGCCAATATAGCGTGGAGCATGATAGATACAGCTCTAAAGCTCCAGGTCCACTACTAACTTAAAAGAAAGATAGAAAGCCAATTCCTTCACCACAAAGTCTCAATATAGTTACAATAGAGTAATATACAAGAATAAGGAAATAGAAAAGAAAGAAAAAGGAAAAAGGAGTAAAAGCATAATTAAAGCAAAAAAACGGAAGAAAAAGGAGGACATAACCTCCTTCTAAAAAACAATAGACAGAAGCATTAAGGTAATATATAGTTTAAGAAACAGCATAATCAGGAGTGTATACATTTTTAAAAAATAGCACAGCATTAGCACTATAAATGAATAAGGTAAAGTAGTGACTGTGATAGACTAACAGTCACGAGGTAAAAGGGTAATATAAGAGGAAATAAGCACTAAGTCAAATAGCACAAGCACTTTAAGATAAGAATTTTTGAATAACACAACTTGAATTATAATGCACTTTAAGTAATAGAATTCTGAGTTAACATAAATCAACAGGATAAAAGATTAACACAAAAGAAATGCAAAGGCACTTAAAACATATACTCCAGGGAAGTGCTGTATGAATAAACAAAACTATACAACAGACAAAAGGATTATAAAACCTTATCTTAATCTTATGTAAATAATGTAATCTTATGTAAATTAAAATCCAGGGTACCTGATAAGGATTTGACTAAGGAAACATAACCAAAATTACACAAATACAATTGAATTTAAAAACCAAATCTTTTATTGACTTGAGCATAATAAAGTAATTAAATAAAAAAGCTGTGATCAAAGCAAAGAACATAATAATAACAAAAATAAAACTTTAATAAACCTCTAATAATTTTCTGGACGTCAAAAAACCCAAAGGATTAAACACCTTGGGTTTAACATGATATTTTTAATCGTTGCATTTTTAACAACATTTTAAATGTACAAATAAAGATTGAATTTTTTAAAATTAGTATGTGGCAATAATAATTAAAATAAAGGCTGCATAAAAGGTGTTTCTGTACAACCTTGGTTGGTTGTTCAAGGATTCCTAAATAGAATCCACAGGACAATATTTTGGTACGCACTTAAGTAATAACACCTAGGCCTAAAAAATAAACAAAGATAATTTTTTGAGTATTATAACTAATCTAGGTATTAATGTAAATCTGTTGTCAGCTTTTCATCCACAAAGTAATGGACAGACTGAGCGAACCAACCAGACTTTAGAGCAATATTTGCAGTGCTATATTAGTTACCTGCAGGATGACTGGCTGGATTTTCTATCCACGACGGAGTTTGCCTATAACAATGCCCAACACTGCTCCACTTCTCCGAGCCCATTTTTTGCCAACTATGGTTACCATCCAACCTTTCTAGTGAGTCTCCCAATTACTACTTCCATTCCTGCAGTCACTGATCGGCTAACCACCTTACGAGATTCCCAAGACCTGTTGAAGGAGACTCTTTCGGAGGCTCAGGAATGTTACAAGAGAGCTGCTGATAGGCATAGAACGGAGGCCCCAGTTTATCATGTTGGTGACAAGGTTTGGCTGTCAACAAGGAATCTTAAACTTAGGGTTCCTTCTCATAAATTGGGTCAGAGGTTCATGGGACCTTTTGAGATCATCGCTCAGATCAATGCTGTCACTTTTCGTTTGCAACTTCCAGATTCCATGATAATACATACGGTGTTTCACGTTGCACTGCTGAAACCTTTCCATGACAACACTTTACCTGGCCGAGCCCTGTCTGCCCCACCTCCAGTCCTCGGGGATGGTGAGGATGAATACGAGGTGGAGAAAATTCTGGACTCCAGGATCTTCCGCAACAAGCTTCAGTATCTGGTTCGTTGTAAAGGCTATGGTGAGGAGGATAGTTCGTGGGAACCAGTGGACAATATTCACGCTCCTGATCTTCTTCAGTCTTTTCATGTGCAGTACCCTGTTAAACCGGGTAATAGGGCATCCAGAGGCTGCACCTATAGAGGCGGGGGTAATGTGAGGAATTGACTCTGCTGGGTTTTGAACCCTGGTCCCCAGGCTGCTGAACCTCTTCCCTACCTTTGCGCCAGCCTGCCTTTGTGAATTTCCTTGAGATCTGATAAACCTTGACTCTGCTAGCAATAGTATCAGTGACTAGTCTCTTCAGCTGTGTCTGGTCAGGTGTCTGGTCCTTGGCCTATATAAGGCACTTCCTGTCTATGTACCTTGCCAGATTATTGTGGTTCCTGTTCCCTTTAAATAAAGCTTGTTCCTGTTTCACCTACAAGTTGCTGAATTGGATCATTGCTGACCTAGGCTGCTGGTCTCCAAAACCTTGTGATTCCTATATCATTACACTTAGTGTACATATGAGTCCTTTACTATACATTTGAGAGGGGGCCCTGGGTACAAATGTCACCCCTCTAAAGATTCTTATGCAGTCCTATTCTTGTATATTGCACAGGATATTTACAATTTGTATTTGAAAAACAGATTATTCTCTCTTAACTCTCACTTTACCTACCTACATTTATTCCACCTTTACCTCATGCAGAGCAGATTTTGCTTTAATTCCTACAAATTGGGGTTAGTTATGATTAGAGAGTAATAGAATTGTAACTGATAGCCAAATCATGACTGTAATGTGTAGCATTATTTTGAATGTGTCTGTAAAATGGTAGTGCATTTAAAATAGTATATTTTAAATATGAAATCATAACTCGTGTCAAAAAGGAAACATCCTTTGAATTGTATTTATTAATTTCAAACACAGTTATGGAATTTAGGCATTTTGGGGAAAATAATAAGGCTATGATGAGGTCTAAGCCTATTTTGGGAAGTAGAATGCGCAGTCATGAAATCTATTTTTCTTTAATTAATTATAATGTTACATTTGAAAAGTTATTTTGCATATTTTGAAAATTAGTTGGTAATCTACTTTAGCTACATTTTAGCTACATTTAAATGTATATTTCTGTGGTTTAATTCTCAGATACAAAATTCTGTATATCAAGTACGTCTCAAGGCCGTATGCACAAAAGGAATGCCATGGGAGAAACACAACTTCATGTAGCTGCCAAAAACAGAGATTTAAGACTGGTTACAGAGCTTATTGAAGCTGGCATTAGTGTCAATCTAAAGGACAATGCAGGTTGGAAAAATACTTTATTATGCTATTATTGGAACTAAAATGAGTATATCATTAAAGGACCACTGTGATTCTTCTTCCTTCCTCACACAATGCAATTAAAATGTCTCACATGACTAAGACAGTACAATGGAAAATATTCAGGGTGACCACATCACCTTACTATAAAAACATCTGCCCCTCTCTCTAAGAGATGAAAAGACCAAGGTAGCACCTGCTCATATGTTCGTTTGTTGGGCAGAGACTTTTAAAACTGAATATAGTTTAAAATAAAAATATATATATTTATTTCTTATTTAAAATTGTCTGTTTTCTCGGCAAGAAGAGCTGCTTATCTATCTGTGCTCTATTGAGGCTATGTCAGCTCTGCCTTGGGGTTGGAGCATCATGGACTGTGGAAGTAGGTTGGGTTAATGATGTAATTGACTCCACCCCATGATTTCACTGGTTTCACCTCCACTGCCTACAGAGAGGTAAAAGCTGTATTGTAACCTCCTTGCAGCTGCATCATAGGCCTTGCCCAGTGACAGAGCATGAGCCATTATAGCCCCTCCCTCTTTACTGAGCATGCTCAGTCTGAACCAGAGTCTGTCTGGTCAGACTTTTTTTTTTTTTGTCTGATATGCCCAAAGAGGTGGAGATAAACAGCACTGCTTCTAAGAAAAAAAATAAGAAAAAATATAAAAAATGTATGTATTTTAAACTGCATACTATTCTTAATAGTTTATTGTCTGACAAACACACATTTACTTGTAAATGCATTACGCAGACCCTTTAACTATTTTGGGATTTAAGTGCATCCCCCTGTACTTTTATTACTAGTTTTATCCCGATCACATTTAAATCTCAGTGTAATGTTATTTATGTTTAGTTTAAAAAGATAGATGCTAAAATTGTTGTTCTTCAAATGTTCTCCATCTGTGGAGCCTGGGAGCAGCATGTAGTCCTCAGCCTCTGGAATAGGAGAGCATTCCCCTCTTCAACATTACATTGTCCATTAAATCTCTCTAAAAAAAGCAAATAATACCCAAATGTTCTCCTTATTATCTATAACTCTATTAAATAGTAACATAGATCCCTGTTCTATTCTAGACAAGTAAACTACCGTACTTTGAAAAGTAATTCTGCCTGCGAGAGCTTTTTTGCTGCAATGTTTACTCAATGCAGTTCACTCAAAATATTACGGATCTCATCTGACATCCATAAATCCTGTCTTGTCAGTAAAAAATGTCACTGTAGACTTATGTGTTAAGCCGTAATATTACACCAAAACAAATTACGGATGAGGCACAGTTCGAGGAACCAAAATAAAATGTATATATAAGCACAATGAGCAAGAATATGAACATATAAGTGCTAGAAACCATGTTGTGAGTAGTTAAATACATTTGCTAATAAGACAATGCATATGTTTATACTCCCTGTAGGTTTTTATTGTTTTGTAGTGCTGTACTGTCTTTTTAAGTGCTGCTCCAGCTCTCAGAAATGTTTTTAAAACCCTTTGCAAGTGGTGTATCCTTGCTCAGTAAATTCTTATTAGAATAGTGTTTTGGTATAAAAGTAAAAACAAGAAACTCAAAATTTTTCGGCAGTGAAAAAATCAATGAAAAGTTTGCCGTAATTTGTGGCTCTGGCTTGCCTAAGTCATTAGGTAGCTCTCTCGCAGTCAAGCCGTGATGGGTGAATAGAATAGCTGGGGAAAGTGACTTTGCGATATAAGGAATAGAATAGGACTTCTAGTAATGGAGGTAAAAAAATTACATTTAGTCCATCAAGTTCAACCTTTTCAGATCTCCTCTGATCAATGTGCATTAATTTTTTAATTGATCTAGACGAAGGCAAACAAAAACCCCATTGAAACTTTGCAATCTTTTTACTCCCTGAATCAATGCCCCTTCTCTAGTTATCCAAAATAACCATTTTAACTTAAAAATATGTCCAACCTCTTAAAGTTATATATCAAATCTGCTTTCAGAACATCTTTAGGTATAGTGTTCCACAGTCTGGCTCCCCTTACTGTGAAGAACCCTTTTTTTTGTACTCCATATTCCAACTGAGGGTGTACTATAGATTTATATAGTTGCAAATTATATTATGCTTATCTTGCTTTTGTACCCCTCTCTAATGCATGCTAATATTGTATTGTCTTTGCATATGGTGCTTGGCATTGGGCACTGCTAACCAACTTCACTTTCCTACACAAAACAAAATGGTAATATCGCTATAGTAAAAAAGTTAATAGATTGCCCATCACTGTTCTACTCGGTTCATTAAAATAAAGAATCAAATACTTACAATAAGTACCAACAAATGTTTTAACGTTGATATGCAAATGTTTTCAAAGCTCATGAGAGATCCTGCAATGTTTTAAGAGCAATATGGGTAATATGCAGCTCACATATCACTGAGCATATGATTAATCTGAAGTTTCTAATCTGAAGTTTATCGAATTTGTGAGAGTATAAAATATTAAAATGTTATATTATGACTCTGTAGATATACTGTACACTATCTTGTATATACATAATTTTACTTTGATTTACTTTTATTTTGTAACCTGTGTATAATTAGGTTTTAACTTTATATAATCATTCTTTACATGGCTAGCTTAAAGTTACGATTAGGGTAAAACGGCTGAATTGGTTCTGTAAATAACTAAGTTTGCGGAATGTGAATAAATCACAAGATTGTAAAATGACAAGGTAATGGGGTAGACATAATAAACCTAGTTAATCATTGCACTATAACCAGCTTTTTAGAATAATGTAGTAGAAATAGTATAAGAAGCAGGTGTGACCTCGTGAAATCATACCACTTACTGGCAGATCACAGTATTAATGGGCCTACCCATCCACTAGAAAGCTATAAAAACAGTAATGCTTTGACCTCACACCAGGACTTTTGAGAGAAGGGTAAAATACAAAATTGTACAAAATTTACCAGGATTTGTATTTTTATTCTGGCTCCATTGATACAATATATTGCATTTTTAATGGACTGTTGTTTCAGCTATTCTTTTCTGTGAAGGAATATATATATATATATATATATATATATATATATATATATATATATATATACTATTTATTTATTGTACTACTGTACAGTACTGTATATATAAATATCACATACAATAGTTGCCCGACAAAAAATTACGGTCAATAAAATTTTAAGCCATGGGAATGCTCTTTGAGACATAATTGAAACCGTTTTATACTGTGAGGACCTTCCGTGCTCATTGCGAGCCTCTCATGTCGTGTACTTTTGGTCCTCTGAGAGAGATATATATTTCTATGTATATGTAGTTAAGTAATAATTCATTATTTCTGCAATAAATAAAGATACTTTAATTATTGATATTTGATATATGCAGCGAGCAATAGGCTGAAGAGCCAACAATATGTTTGTATTTTGCGTCTGCATAGAATATACATATTGAATGTTAGTGCCCTGCTTATGAAGTGTAATGAATGTTTGATAGGTGCATCTAAATAGGCTGCGTGCGTGAGGTAAAGCCGTTGGTTTATTGTGTAAAGCGGCATTGTATAGTCGTAATGTTATTAATGTGAGCATTTTCCCGGCTTTTGTAATAGTGTATTTTGTAGGTCGTAGTGTGATGTGTAAAGTGCTACGCGTTTTGCAGTGTTTTGCGCGGTCCAGGGTCGTGTAGCCTTGTGCTCCGAGTTTAACGCGATGAGCACCTGAGGCACTCATTGCTAAGTTGTACGCACCTCGCAACGTCTCGCAGTTTGACAACTATTATATGTGATATATATGAACTGGAAATAAGCATCACTTGTATTAATAGCCTTCTTTTTCCTGGTGATAGGTTGGACAGCAATTCATGAGGCTTCTTCTAGGGGTTTCACCGAGATCATTTTCGAACTGCTAACTGCAGGTGCCAATGTGAATGTAAAAGGACTGGATGGGATTTTGCCACTACATGATGCAGTTTCTGGGAATCATTTTAAGGTATTTCTTTTCATTGGAGCCATATATTCTTGTAGCCCCTTATGAGTTTGGTAATAGATATAAAACCAAAGAGAAAGAGGAAAAGCGTGGTAAGTTGTCTTTAACACTATAACAAGAACTGATATGGATAGTATCAGTAAGAAGGTGGTAAGAATTCATTCTCAATAGATAAGACATCACATGAGTGTATCTTAAACTTTTTTTTTTAGTTCAACATTAATTAACATTATAAAAACATGTACAAACAGCAGCAAAGCAAATCTTTAGCCATAAAAAAAAAAATAATTTAAACAGCTTACCTCACTAATGGCCACTTCTGCCCCCTCCCCATCAACAGGGATTGTCATGCCCAGGGAACCCCCTGGACTGCAGAGTTAGTAAAAATGCTATGGGCCTGGGCTGGCAACATCCCACATGATTCTCCTATGGACTTTTATAAATTTCCCAGTTTTCCCTGACACTGAGGATCATGGACTATGCTCAGACAGATGACTCTCGTCTGGGGCCCCATGATGCTGTTACCCTATGTATTATAGTTCTGGGTGTATTGTTACAAATATGTAGTTTCATGGTTCTGTTCATTTATGTATTATTACTACTATTATTATGTATGCTGATTACATGTATTACATGTAGGTTGTTGTAATATTATGTTGATGTTTGGTATTAAACTGCTGGTTTGTCCATAAGGAAGCTAAAACACTATAGGGATGGGGTCCCAGGGACAAGGGCTACCAGACTGAGAAATACTGGAAATAAGGTGTCTCTCAGCACAGAAAGAAGTTGCCAACACATGAATATTTCCCTAGAAGATCAGATAAATGGGGCCGGAGCCTAACAAGATAAGCTTGTCAGGTAAGCACCACTGGAACGTCAACAACTTAGAATAAACTAACTTGCCCTGATAATTAGCTTACTGCACTACAGGGGTAATTGAAGGTCTGACATCACTAGATGTACATGGTCTCCCAGTGAATCAGGGGCAGGCTATTGCTAATTGATCTCTCTTCTGTGTTCCTAAGGAGTGGGGGGGTCATAGTGATTGCCCAACCTGTGGCCATAACTGTATAAATGTCTAAATAAAGGCGTGGCGGTTGTGTCTAGACTTTCATATTAAAAGTGTGAGTCTCAGTCTGTGTATTAATCCTAATATTCTAAGAGATTGTATGGTGTATCCAGTGGTGGAGAAGAGTCATAGTCAGTGACTATTGTGTTTCTGATATCCTGGTCTGCTGAAGTAAGGTCCTGAGCATGGTACTTGGGTTTGGTCCATCTTCTGCTATCAGAGGTGTAAAAGGACCACATGATTCTGCTGGATATGTTTGAACCAGGTTCTTACAAAGTCCAATTGAAGTAGCAGATTGTGACAACCATTCATTGATTGATTAGGTTGTATTGGTAAGGTTTCAATAATGTTATCTCCATTGAAATCTTTCACTTCCTTTTAGTAGTGCACACGACAGTAGGAGAGGTGGGTACATCAATGACATTCAATGAGATAACTCATGTTTTTATTGTTTTTATCATATTTTCTGGTTAAAGTGTTGATTTGCTACTCTTTACCTATGTATTTTTATGTTAATTGTGAATTAAAAAATAGGTTTAAAATGAAATGTGCCTTTTAGAGGTCCACTTTACAATGAAATGTATATGTTTTAATAAGAAAGTAAATAAGCAGGGATAAAATGAACGAATAAAAACATTTTGAAGATTCAGCTGGACCCTCGGAGCCTCTATGATGCATACGTTGAAGCTGAGTGTATGAGAGAAGGTTTACATTTCTGAAGAGCAATTGTTTGCATTTCCTGATGCAAGCTATCTGCTTCTGGGTATGAGAGGGGGAATGGATATAGAGTCCAGTTCAGTCATATTCAATTATTTAGCAAAGCCTTCTGATTTCTCTCTGTTTCCTCCTTCCCCACCCCACACAATACAATTAATATGGCATGTAAAGCTCACTTGGCTAACACAACAAAAGATATATAAGGTGACATCACCTTACTATAAAAATATCTGTCACTCTCCCCTAATAAATGAAAAGACCCAGGTAGCAAAGGACCTCTAACCAGCTGTGGGCCCTGGCGCAGTGCACTTGCTGCACCAGCCGTAGCTCTGCCACTGTGCCAGCCCTTTAAACTATTGAATAGAACAAATTGCAAAATAATACTTACCTAATATTTAATGGTCTTTCCTTGTCATCAGACTCTTGTGAAGGTAAGAAACAGTTGGGCTTTTCTTGTGACTCCAAGGGAGAGAAAATAATGTGATCCATTATGCTTTCCTGAAGCATTCTTTCTTCATCCACACTGCACTTTTTCACGATCTGTGGAAAGTTAAAGGGCAAAGTGCATAATGTTTCTTTATTTTATTTCCTGTCACTAGGCTGTAGAACTTTTACTGGAGCATGGTGCAAATCCTGATCATAGAGACAAGAATGATGAAAATGCTTTTGACAAATCATGTAGTGACCGGATGACAGAGCTCCTAAAATCTTATAGCAGTGATATATGTGCATTTGCACAAGAAAATGAACCTGGTGCGTAACAAACCCATATGACATAGTGTTTATATCAATTATATAATTCATATGCATATTTCTTTAGAAATTAGAATGTATTTATCTACTCCCAAAATAATTTCATACTCTAGGATAGATTATATTCTAATTGATGCTGGACTGTTAAAAGCCTTTAAAAATTAAATATTGATTCATTGTTATGGTCAGACGATGCAATATTTGCAGCAGTCATTACAGAGCACTATAATAAAAATATCTTGTAGTCTTTATTAAAGAATGAGAAATACAATAATGTCTTTAGACTAGATGATTTTTTTTAAATGAATAGCCAAGAACCATATTCTATTCCCCTCTATAGCAAATTACACCGTGTTTAATAGCAAAGTAAAACTACCTCGAGTGACTGCGGCAATCCAATGCCACAAATAACTACAAAACTTCCCATTGATTTTCTCACTCCTGAAGGAGCGACTTCTTCCCCAAAACCTTATTCAAATCAAACCTTACTATGCACTAAGTAAGGCCGACCCATAAATAGGGAAAATTTAAGAAAACTTTGCAGGTACTAAATAGCACTCGCAAATGATTTTAAAACCATTGCTTAGCACCACATCAGTGCTTAAAGAGGCAGTAATCTGTTACAAAAATATACAGCCCTGACGCAGGGGTCCCTCAAGGACCTAAATGGTTAACCCTTGCCTCGGGGTTGCGATCTGGTAAAATTAGTTTTTTTTATTTTATGTAATTTAGAGGTTTTTTCGTTAATGGAGTTTTGTGGGGAGTGAATTTTATTGGATGAAAGCAACAGTTTAATGTGGAGTATCATGGGCACTTCATCTGTTTAATGTAAATTTAGTTAATTATGGGTGTCTGTATAGACCCCCATGGTATTTTAAGGGTTAATGTATTTAGACCCCCATACTGGGGCATAGGAATTGAGGGGACAAATCCCCCTCAGATTATATGAATAGGGAACACACAAAATGCTGAAATTAAACTTAATCAGGCATTACCAGAGTTTGCACTAGACGGCGCCAGCACTATGAAGTAGTATGTCTCTCCCAGGAAAGCTTTTCATTCCCCCCTCCCCTTTTTTAACAACCCTTGGAGGATGCAATGGGCAACCAGGACCTGGCAAGAGCAGCAGAAAGAGTATTTGCACAAAGGTATACACAACATTGAAATTAAAATGGCTAGTATACTTTTTCAGGCATGTATTTTTTTCCACCAAAACACCTGATCCTTGTTTTTATTTATTTATATTGCTCTTGCCATACATTCAGTTGATTCATATCTTCCCAACTCACTTCTATTCTTTGTTCTTTATTCTGTTTACTTCACTTTTCCCCCATCTCACTTTCTACCTGCTCTCTTCCCTCTGCTTCTTATTCTTCGCTATTTCCTCTTCCTTTCCCCATCTTTCCCCTCATGAACCATATCCCACCTACCTTCAACTACACTACATTCCCCTGGTAATGCTTCATGTATTGATTAAAATTAGAGGGAAATGAGGAGGGAGGAATCCTGTCTGATGCAGTGATATGGTAGCGAGGAAGCCTGTGTTATTCAGTGATATGATAGTGTGGTGGGAGGAAAATGAAATTTGAAATGAAAATTAATGCCAATACTGTTCTAGTGCAAATGGGGGGCCTGATATGTATTAACTCATTGATACCCGAGATCGATATAACCCCAAAATGAAACATAAAATAAAATTATTTTTGATTGCCGATTTCCGAGCTTGAGACTATTGTGCAATTAATTCTAATGTCTTTCATCGCTTTCCCCATCATTTTACTACAGTGCTACAAATAGGTGTTTAACCCCATTGCCGGTTCTCTCTAGCACTCTCTAGCACTCATTGGATTTTCTCCTTCATTTGCCATTTTACGGGTGTGAAAACATTTGCGGGCTTAGGTAATTGAATAGCGATTTGTGATTTTAGCCTTGCTAAAGTGAAAGATCACAGGCTTCTGGAGGCTGTAAGATACGAGTTTAACCATCGCCATTTTCTCAAGGCTGTTACTCGGAAGCCGATCAGAGCCTGCAAAAAGACGCCAATTGAATAACCAAATAATTTGCGACCTCACTTACGGGCTCCCGGATCTCCCGAAAGCTCAATTGAATGTGGCTCTAACTTTCCTTGCTTTGGCATTCAGCATGTACAATCTGGTTTCTTAGATACTTCTTTATAGTTACATAGTTACATAGTAATTGAAGTTGAAAACCTTTTCAGATCTCCTCTGATCTGCAATATGCGGATTAATTGTTAATTGATCCAGAGGAAGGCAAACAGGAAAAAACAAAAGTGAAGCTTGACAATTGTTTCAAAAGGGATACTGGTGATCAAACTCCTCCCTGGATTAATACTCCCTCTCTAATTAACCAGGATAACCCTGAATGCCTTTTTTATTTAGAAATATATCCAATCCCCTTTTAAAGTTATCTTTCGATTCTGCTATCACCACCTCCTTTGGTTGAGAATTCCACAGTTTAACCACCCTAATGTGAAGAACCCTTTTCTTTCTTTAAGGTGGAATCTTTTCACTTCTAACCTCAAAGGATGCCCTCTTGTCAGTTGAAAACCTCTTGGCGCAAAACGTTCACTTGACAAAGCTTTATATTGACCCTGGATATATTTATATAAGGTAATCATAACTCCTCTTAGATGCCTTTTTTCTAGAAAAAATAAGTTTAATTTGGTTAGTTTTTCTTCATAACTTAGCCCCATCCATTCCCCTTATTACCTATGTTGCCCTTCTCTGTACTTTTTTCCAGCTCTTTTTATGAAGTAGTGCCCAAAATTGTACTCCATATTCCAAATGAGGGTGAACTAGGGATTTGTATAGTGGCAAAATTATATTTGCTTCCTTGGCTTCTAAACCCTTCATAATACAGGCTAATATTGTATTTGCCTTTGCAGATGCTGCTTGACATTGAACACTGTTATCAAGCACTCCCAAATCCCTTTCACTATATGATATCCCTAGATTTACTTTATTAAGATTATAAATCACATGGCTATTTTACTTTAAACATGCATAATATTGCATTTATTCATATTAAATCTCATCTGCCTTTTAGTTATCTCTTTCTCTAATTTATGCAAAAGTACATAATTTTCTGATTTAATTACCTTGTACAACTTAGCGTCATCAGCGAAAATGGAGACAATACTTTCCAATCCTACTTCTAAGTTTTTATTAAATATGTTAAAAAGGAGAGGACCTATTACTGATCCCAGAGGAACCCAACTTACCACATTAGTCCAGTTTGAGTATGTTCCATTTAAAGCAACGCTTTACTTGCTGTCTTTTAGCTCTCAATCCATAAGCAGATTTTTACTGCAATTCCTGTATCCATTAGTTTGCACTATATAGTTTTCCATGTGGCACTGTATCAAAAGCCTTTGCAAACTCCAAATAGACATCATCCACTGAGTTGTTTTGAACCAGGTTCCTACTTACCTCCTCATAGAAACATTTTTTTTCTGTGTTGACTCCTACTTATAATCCTGTTCAAATAGAGATATTATTGTATGTTATCCCTTACTAACCATTCTAAAAACTTTCCCACTACAGAAGTGAGCCTTACAGGTCTATAATTTCATGGATTTGCTCTTGGTCCTTTCTTAAATATAGCTAGCTAATCTGCTTTTCTCTAGTCATCTGGTAGCGACCCTGTGTTGAGTGAATCTTGAAAAATTTGATATAATGGCTTGGCTATTACAGAACCCAGTTCCCTCCATACCATTGGATGTATTCTATCAGGACCTGGGGCTTTATTAACATTTTTTTTTCAACCTCTTTTGGATTTCTTCCTGCGTTAACCAATTATTTGGTGAAGGTAGTGTAGCCCCATTATGTTTCCGTGGCCCAACCACTGGTACCTCCCTTGTGTATACCAAAGAATATAACTTATTTAGCTCCTCTGCCTTTTCCTTATCATATGACCTGTTTCACATTGTAATGCTACTAAAGCCTTCTTCCTGGCCTTCTTCCCATTAATGTATAGTTAGTCTTACTCTCCTATGCAACTAACCTTTAATTTTCTATTTTAGCCAGCCTACTAGCCCTTTTGCAAGCCTTGTTGATTTTCTTGTACTCATGGAAAGCTGTCTCTGTCCCCTCTTGTTTGTATAATCTATATGCCTGTTTTTACTTCATATATTGATCTTTAAATCATTGCTAAGCCACATTGGATATGATGTTCTCCTTTTACTTTTATTCCCACCGGGTATATGGTGATAAGTATGTATATTTAGTACTGATTTAAAGAAGATACGAGGCGGGAAGGGAGAGGGGGAAAGGAGGAACAGGAGAGGGAGAGAGCGGTGAAAGTAGACACAGGGGAGGGAGATGGAAGAAAGGAGACACTGAGGAGACACAGGGAAAGGGAGAGAGGGAAAGGAGGTACAGGATAGGGAGGGGGAAAGGAGACACAGGGGAGGGAGATGGGAGGAGAGGAGACAAAGGGGAGGGAGAGGGGGAAAGGAGGCTCAGGAAAGGGGGGAAAGGAGACACAGGGGAGGTTTTTTTTTATTCCCGTCATTTTTGACGGACAATTTCCTAGTCTATATATAAAAACTAGTCAGCGTTTAGGAATAGCAATGCAGTGATATAGCGCTATGGGTGTCAACTTCAATCCTGCATACTTTTTAGGGCTAGCACTACAATAGCACATGCTTCTCAATGGCAATCCTTAGTTCACAGTAACTTGTCTTAGTTTGTTAGCACAATGGGCTATAATCATTCAAGTGAAAGTTTTCTCACTTATATTATCATAAGTGAGAAAACTTTCACTTGAATGAATATCTCCAGTTTATATCTCATCCCTTGGAACCAATTTGCTAAAGAGATATCTCCTATTTGATAACACATCAAATGGAGAGGTATCTGTTCTGTTAATGAATACATGAGTCTCTCTTGTTTATCTGCCTTAACTTAAAGTTTTTTAGCTGGCCTGATTGTGCTTTTGGTAAACTGAAGACAATAATGTATTTCTAAATTGGATTGTAAGAAGATGACTTTACCTACCAGATGGTGGCAGGATTCCCCTTCAAAAGATCATTTACCTAATTCTGGAAATTACTTCAGTGTAACTTGTATTTGTAAAGCCATTGGCCCCTATTAAATTCACCAATTTGTAGTTCCTGAAGCCCTTAAAGGAGCCAGCAAAAGTCCCAGCTATTAAATTGGTTTATTTTAGCTACCTGCAAATGATCTGCAGGTTACAGGGTGAAAATCCCTACGGGCTGTCAAAATCGGAACTCCGATCCAGCTAAGCTTTAATCTGTCAAGCCCGGAAATGTAACAATCGCAAATTGCTCAAGCCCGCAATTGTTTTCAAACCTGTAAATTTACAAATGTAGCCAAAAATCCTACAGGTACTAGAGAGGACCCACAAGGGGGTTAAACTCCTGTCCGTAGCACTGTAAAAGCAAATATAAACACACTACTGTATTTTAAATTACAGGGAAAGAGATGAAAGATATTAAAATTTATAGCACAACATTAGCAAGCTCGCAAATCGGCAATAAAAAATATTTTTTTTTGTTTAATTTCCGTGTTATATTGATTCCGGCAATCAGTGTGTTAATACATGTAATAGAACTGGCATGTACTAGAATATTATATTTATTGATTTTTTCATATTGCATTATTTCTGGAATGCGGGCCCGATCGCAACTCGGTCTTCAAAACCGTAAGTGACTGAAATGTAACCTCCATGTTTAAGCGACATAATGATGACGGCCTCTTTTACTTTTGGCTCAATCTAAACCTAGTAATTTATCATGTTCAACAGTGGCGGCTGGTGACTTTCCAAGTTGGAGGGGCGGCAGAGCGAGAGCTGGCCCCTCCCCCTTCATAGACTCCACCCATTTGTATGGACTCCACCTATGACATAATTTTGACCTTTATATGCCCCGCCCAATGACCTTATACTGTCTTCACCCATTGAAATAGACTCCACCCATTGTTTTTTTTTTTCATTGATAAATTCAAGATTCTTAGGACTCTGACGAATAATAACATTAAAATCTGTCTTCTGTTTCAACAACACAATGACCCTCACCAACAGTTGGTTCTCCTTCTCAGGTTCTCTTGAAGTGTAGTCATTGAACAACCAGTCCAAAAAAGTCTGAATGCTTGGACCTGGGTGTAATCTAAAACAAGCAAACAAATCAGAGCATGCAAGGCATCATCCCTTCCACCACCACTGTCCCCTTTATCACCTAGATAGTTACCTAATATCCATCACTATACCATGCTGGTCTATATTGGGCCCCAGGGTACCTAAAAAAGCTTAAAATACCATGCAGGTCTCTATAGGCCCAAACAGTACCTAAAAACCCACATTATACCATGCTGATCTATATAGGCCCAAACAGTACCTAAAACCCCACATTATACCATGCACATCTTTATAGGACCAAACAGTACCTAAAACCCCAAATTATATCATAGATGTCTATATAGGCCCAAACAGTAATTAAAAACCCAAATTATACCATACATACCTATACAGGCTCAAACAGTACCTAAAAACCCACATTATACCATGCTGGTCTATATATGTCCAAACCAAACGTAAAAACCTACATTATACCATGAAGTCTATAAACGCCCATACCAAACGTAAAAACCCACATTATACAGTGCATGTCTATATAGGACCAAACAGTACCTAAAAACCAACATTATACCATGCCCATCTATAAAAGCCCAAACCATACATAAAAACCCACATTATACCATGCATGTCTATATAGGACCAAACAGAACCTAAAAACCCACATTATACCATGCACATCTATATAGGCCCAAACCAAACCTAAAAACCCACATTATACCATGCTAGTCTATATAACTCCAAACCAAACCTAAAAACCCACATTATACCATGCACCTATATATAGGACCAAACAGTACCTAAACCCCAAATTATACCATGAATGTGTATACAGGCCAAAACAGTACCTAAATACCCACATTATACCATGCTTGTCTATATAGGCCCAAACCAAAACTAAAAAGCTACATTATACCATGAAGTCTATAAAGGCCCAAACCATACCTAAAAACCCACATTATACTATGCACGTCTATAAAAGCCCAAACCATACCTAAAAACCCACATTATACCATGGACGTCTAAATAGGCACAAACAGTAACTAAAAACCCAAATTATACCATGAATGTGTATACAGGCCAAAACAGTACCGAAAAACCCACATTATACCATGCAGGTCTGTATAGGCCCAATCATAACTAAAAACCCACAATATACCATGGAAGTCTATACAGGCCCAAACAGTACCTAAAAACCTACATTATACATGCTGGTCTATTTAGACCCAAACAGTAACTAAAAACCCACATTACACCAAACGGGACTATATAGGCCCCAACCTGACCTTAAAAACCCACATTTCACCAAGGGGGACTATTTAGGCCCCAACCGGAACTTAAAAACCCATATTACACCAAGCAGGACCATATAGGCTCCAACCGGACCTTAAAAATCTTAAAATACCAAGCGGGACTATATGGGCCCAAACCAGACCTTATTAACTTACCTTATACATAGCAGGACCATATAGGCCCCAACCGGACGTTAAAAACCGTAAAATACCAAGCTGGACTATATAGGCCCAAACAGTACCCTAAAATACCAAGTGGAACTATATAGGCCCCAACTGGACCTTAAATACCCACATTACAACAAGCGAGACATTATAGGCCCAAACCGTACCGAAAAAAACTTAAAATACCAACCAGGACTATATAGGCCCCAACCGGACCTTATTAACTCACATTATACCAAGCGGGTCCATATAGGCCCCAACCGGATGTTAAAAACCTTAAAATACCAGGCGGGACTATATAGGCCCAAACAGTACCTTAAAATACCAAGCGGGACTATATAGGCCCCAACCGGACCTTAAAAACCCACATTACAATAAGTGGGACTTTATAGGCCCAAACTGTACCTAAAAACCTTAAAATAGCAAGGAGGACCTTATAGGCACAAACAGTACTTAAAAACCCACATTATACCATGCACGTCTATATAGGTCCAAACCAAACCTAAAAACCCACATTATACCATGCTGGTCTATATGAGCCCAAACTAAACCTAAAAACCCACATTATACCATGAAGTCTATAAAGGCGCAAACAGTACCTAAAAACCCACATTATACCATGCAGCTCTGTAAAGGCCCAAATCATAACTAAAAACCCACATTACACCAAGCGGGACTATATAGGCCCCAACCTGACCTTAAAAACCCACATTACTCCAATCGGGACTATATAGGTCGCAACCGGAACTTAAAAACCTTAAAATACCAAGCGGTACTATACCAGAACTTATTAACCGACATTACACCAAGCAAGACCATATAGGCCCCAACCGAACCTTAAAAACCTTAAAATACCAAGCAGGACTATATAGGCCCCAGCCGGACCTTATTAACCCACATTACTCCAAGCGGGATCATATAGACCCCAACCAGTCCTTTAAAACCTTAAAATACCAAGCAGGCCTATATAGGCCCCAACCGGACCTTACAAACCCACATTACATCAAGCGAGACCATATAGGCCCCAACCGGACTTTTAAAACATTAAATCACCAAGTAGGACCATATAGGCCCCAACCGTACCTTTAAAAACCCACATTACACCAAGCGGGACTATATAGGCCCCAACCGGATCTTTAAAACCTTAAAATACCAAGCAGGACTATGTAGGCCCAAACCGGACCATAAAAGCCCACATTTCCCTCCTTCTGTGCTCATCACGGGCCCCGCAATGAGTACCTTTGGCGCTCATTGAGAGCCTATCCCCCCTCACCTCTGCCCTCTCTACTTTACTGGCCTTGCAATGAGTGCCTAAGTCCTGCAGCGCTGGCGATGAGCACCTATGGCGTTCATCGTGAGCCCTGCAATGAGCGCCTTCGGGGCTCATTGTAGCCTAAGCTCATTGCGAGGCCTGCAATGAGCAGCTTCAGGCGCTCATTGCAGCCTAAGTCACGCAGGCCTCGTGGTTGCGTCTCGTAACGGATCTCCTCGCTTTGCGAGGGCCGGAAAGCCTGACAAAGCCGCAAACATGACCAACGTTCGTGGTCCACAATGATTATAGTGACTAGCGACTTGCCCGGCAAAAATGACGGGGCAATAAAATTGTAAGGCAGGTAATGCTGTTTGCCACAGACAGTAAGTGTTTTAATCGTCTGAGATCCTTCGGTTGGTGTATTTTTTGTTATCAGAGGCGCTTTTGGGCTCATTGTAAGGTCCATGCTGATCTCCTTTTGGCACTTATTGCAGGCCTCTCCCCTGGTGTACTTTATGTCCTTGTGAGGCGCGAGGTGAAGGCCTTTGTCGTTTATTGCGATACTGTGCAATGTGCTGAAGAGCTAACAATCTGTTTTGATGTTCCTGCAGATTTGTAGATTTGCAGTGTTGTTGAGCTGAGGTGTAAGTGTCAGCAATGTGTGCAGTGTGTAGTGTAAATAGGCTGCGTGCGCAAGGGGAAACAGTTTGTGCAGCTGTGTAGTTCCGCATTCTGTAAGTTAGTGTTGTAAAATGGCTGCGATTGTGTATGTGGTACGCGGGTGTGGATGATTTTGTGTCCTTGCTAATAGTGTATTTTGTACCTCGTACGGGTTTGTGTAAAAGTCTTATGTGCCTGCCGATGTTTTGCGTGTTTAGGGGTCGTGTTGCCTCATTTTCGCTTAGGGGATTTTCGAGTGTCTGTAAATTGGACTTAAAGTTGCGTGGAAACTGACTCCCAGACGTCCTGCTGTCTTCCCTTGCTGTGTGTAATGTTTTTTTTAATTTGTGTGTGTATTTTGTGTTTTTTTAATGTTTTTGGCTGTGCGCGATTCGGCCGTTAGGTTCGTAGTTTTGCTGCTCGTATTTTTTTGTGTAAGTTCCTAATTTTTTTTTTCTAAGTCCAGCAGCTCGTATTTTTGGGTCTAAGTCCGTATTTAGTCATTGCGTGTTATAATTTTTTTTTCAAAGTCCCGCTTCTGTGGCTATTTGTAATTACTTGTGAGGCGCCGTAGAGGCACCACCTCCGCAAATGCGTCCCCTCGCTTTGCGAAAGTCTGCATTTGCGGCCTGCATTGAACCTTCTGCTCATTGCAGCCGACGTTGGGGCCTCCACCTTCCGCAAATGCGGCCCCTTGCTTTGCGAGGGTCGCAGTTCTTATGAGCTCGCGAAGCATGACGACAAATCGCAGTTTGACAACTATCATATGTGAGATATATATATACTGTATGTATATATATATATTTATATATATATATATATATATAATAGTTGTCAAACTGCGAGACGTCGTCACGCTTTGCAAGGTGCGTAGGACTTAGCCGATAAGTGCCTTTGGTGCTCATTGCTGCGAGCCTCGCAAGGCGAGGCGAGCCGTTAAACCGTAGCACTTAGCCGATGAGCGCAAGCGAGGCAAGTCGTTAAACCGTAGCACTTAGCCGATGCAAGTCTTGCAAGCCGTTAAAATGCGAGACGCGGGACTTAGAAAAAAAAAGATTTGAGACGCAAAATTTTACGAGATTAGCGGCCGAACAAAAAACCTGAAAAACTTACAAAATTACAAAAACATCACATACAGCATGGGGCAACAGCCAGGCCATCTGTGAGTAAGGTGGAATGCAAATTTAACTCTCTTCAGATGATTTTCGCCACCCGAAAATCGCCTAGGCGAGGAAAAAATGGCCGCCGGAAAAAAATGAAAACGAGGCTACACAACCCCAGACCGCGCAAAACACTGCAAAACGAGTAGCACTTTACACATCACACTACGACCTACAAGGTACACTGTTACAAAAGCCGGAAAATGCCGACGTTGGAGCCTCCACTTTTCGCAAATGCGGCCCAACGCTTCGCGAGGGTCCGCATTTGCGAGCTCGCTTCCCGAGCTCGCAAAGCGTGACAACGTTTCGTAGTTTGACAACTATTATATGTGATAGGTAACACTGAGCCAGGTATAAGTGAAGTGAGGCACAAGTCTTTTAAGTCCTTTAGTATTCAAAATGTAGAATCATATATTAAAAGACCTGTTGTTTCTCAGATGATATTAAAAAGTATTGGGCAAAGCAAAGTTACTACAGTCCTTTAGTCTATCCAGCTGGTTGCTGTAGCTCTTGTTTCCTCCTATGCTTAGAGATAAAGTGGCGTTGCAAGGTGATGATGCTCGTTTTGGCGTTACCAAGGAGACACAGTAGTAGCACTCACTGTGACACATTTTCGACGATTTCACCCACTATAAAACGTCTACAGGAGTACTTAAGACGTCCAATAATTAAACAACAGTTTAATATATTTGGTGACTTTGATCATGTCAATCACCCCGCCCCTCTTCTAGGAAACTCTTCATGGTAAGTAAACAAATTGCACATTAGTTTGTAAGTGGCACTTAGGAAATATGATATACTTTATATAATCTCATGTGTTTATCTGTATTATGGCATTTGTTTTATTTGCTTACTTTCCAGCATTTGTTTACAGAGCTGCTAATGTAAAACAATCTTACACAATAATCAAGCTATTATGTACACACTATCTTTTGTTTCACGGTCCAAAGACTGCTATATATCAGAATTGTGATACATAAGCGAGACTGTTAAAAAGATTTATAGTTACACCTAAGCAATGTTTTCTATTTCATAATTTAAGGAACGGAACAACTGCAACCTACTTCTGAACCTGCTTCTAATTCATATCGATATGCAACAAGGGACAAATGTGGTACAGTACGTAGAACTTTTTGAATATTATTTTTTATCCAGACAAAATATTAGTTCTGTTTTCTGTCATGACCCAGCAGTGGATATATTAAAGGACTACCATAGTGTCATGTTATAAAGTTGAAAAATCAATTCAGTCTTTAATGTTTAACTATTATATTCAACTTTGCTTTGATAGGAAAAGTATTTTTGGGGGAAGTCTTTTTCTTTTTTGTTAACAGGAGCAGTCACGGGTGGGATGTTAAATCTGTATTCAGTTCTACTGAAGGTCTAGCATGCTATTGTTAAGCTTAACAACAGGATGAAATAGAACTGCAATTTACAGGCCTAATATGTTATATTGTTATTTGAATATTGGTTTTCTGGGCTTTTATCAACCAATATTGAGTGTTTCTTGCTCTATATATTTCCATATATCGCTGGCTTTTATTTTTTCAGACAATATCAGGCTTAATGTAATATACATACCAAATTTAAATTCAATGTAAAACATTCAATATAATGAAAGCATGGACACTCCCAGGAAATGCGTGGCTAGAGACTAGCGCAGGAGAACTATCAGCTCCCGACCAAAGGCTACATGAGCGTTTTTGCACGTTGTAAGAGGCTGCAATGAACATATAAACATTCTGCGCAGTGAGAGTGGGGGCCTTCTATTACAAAATCCCACTTCTAAAACGGTAAAGAAGATTAAGCTCTACAGTGTAAGCAACATAAGCAGCCACTCCACCGGGAACCGACTTACAGCGGGGTGTTTCCCTAGAGACTGAACGCCTGTCAAAGTCCAGATGCCGCGGGAAACGTACGTCAGATAGAACAACTATATGTGAGCTCTGAGCGCGAAGCGGCTGAAGGCTTAAGGAGATAGAGCACGCTTCTCCTATTACTTCTGTGAGGTGCGCAATACCTTCACCAAACTGGTGTCTGAATGACGGAAAGCGCAGATAAGCTACAACAGAGAGGTGAAAGAGGAGGAGAACATTGGAGGCAGGTGAAGACCTCTGTGGTAAGTCCCACGTAGTTGGACGGAGAAGACCCCCAGAAGTCGACCTTTGAGCCGAGAAGGTATTATCCTGCTTTTGTCCATGCAGTTTAATATTATAGCGCTGCTGCAGATAATGACTTACAGGACAAGTTAAAGTGACATTTTGAAAGTACTCTTTTTTTTTAAGAATCCAGTCACCTAATGTTTTATAAAATGGACTCATATCAAAGCATGCGTGGGAGACATGTAGAACGAAATAGTGAATAGTGTGATTACCTTTAATTTGTAATGTTTAAAGTTGGACATTTATCCAGCTGGGTTAACTAAGTAGGTCTCATAGAGGATGAATTACAAAGGACAATCTATATTATATGTCTATATACCACCATACAATTATGTAGAAAATATTTGGAACCAAGTGGTTTAACATACAGACACTATATTTTAAAAAGCCCTAAATTAGACTGGGAAATAAATTAAGCTTCCCTGAATTAAGATTAGGAGTATTAGAATCTACAATTAAGACCATGACCCATAGAGTTATTAGATTGGGTGCTATTAATTAAAGAATAAAGACACACTCAATTCTATTGAGAAAGGACATTAATCACATATATAGTTGTCAACAGTGCGGGTTGTCAAAAGTTGTTTTGCGAACGCTGCGAGGGCCGCAGTTTCTGGCAAGGAGCACCAAATGCGCTCCTTGCCAGCAACTGCGGACTTTAGGCCCGCGAATGCGGACCCTCGCAAAGCAAGGGGCCGCATTTGCGGAGGTGGAGGCTCCCACCTCGACCGCAACATTTACGGACTTAGCATCCGCAAATACGAGCCGCTCCACTTAGAAAAACAAATATTATGACCTTGCAAAAATACTACACACAATGAAACACTAAAACCACAAAAAATACACACAACAAACACATAAAAAGCTTACCCACAGCAACTTAATTTAAGTAGAAATTAAAGAGTTTAAACAACCGAAAATCCCCTAAGCGAGAGAAAAAATGTCCGCCGAAAAAAACGAAAATGAGGCTACAGGACCCTAAACACGCAAAACACCACGAAACACATACAGATTTTTCCAAAAGTCCAAGAACAAGGATGCAAAATCAGCCACAGCCGCGTACTACACACATTAGACACCATTTTACAACACTAACTTACACAATGCGGAAGTACACAGCTACCCTAACAGATTTTACTCGCGCACGCACACTATTTACACTACACACTGCACCCAGTGCTGACAATTACACAGCAGCTCCACAACACTGAAAACACACCTTGTATGCTGTGGCAACATCAATACCGATTGTCAGCTCTTTAACACAATGCTTCCTGCATATATTACTACCAAATAGGTAAAGTATATCAATTTAGTAATGTATTATTTATTTGATTACCATACAACAAACAGCATTAGCTCACTTACAATTTCATTGCCGTCATTTTTTGACGGGCAATATTCTAGTATTATTATAATAGCTGGAAAAGGGAATTTGAGGTAAAATGAAAAACGATCAGACTTCAGCTAAAGGGAAAGGGAAAGAGAGAGATAAGAAAGTTAGTACGAAATCTGCATCTCAATTATTTTCCCCAAAAGATACAGGGGCTAACACTTCACAGGCTCATCATGTTTCAGCTGTAGATTCATCAAATGCTTATATAGAACATAGCGATATTGAAAGAACAGATATTCAAAATATACAGCCTTATTAAATTGCGATTCAGCCATTTTGAATAGGGCTCTATATAAGCACAGAGCATATTTTCTTTACAGAAGTTTTTAGTTAGTGAAGACCTTGCTTTTGGATAAAAGTTAACTAACTAAAAACTTCTGTTAAAAAAATATGCTATGTGCTTATAAAGAGCCCTTTTAAACTGGCCGAGTCGCAATTTAATAAGGCTGATAGTACCTTTGGAAGAACAAAAGGACAATTTAACTGTCTCAGCCATGAAAATGTTGCTAAATGAATTTAGATCTACACTAACAGCCGAAATATCTCAAGTAGTTGCTAAAAAATACCATAGCTATATCTGCTCTTGGGAAACGATCAGAAGAGATAGAAAACAGAGTGGAGTCACTTTAGTCAGAAAATCAAAGTTTGATAAACGAAATGAAGGCAATGAGAGAGTAAATTAAAATCTTAAAACATAAAACTGATTAGTTAGAAGATTTCTCCAGGAGAAATAATCGCAGATTGCAGGAAATTCCTGAAAGTAGCGAATTGAAAAAGTATGTTTATGGATTCTTTAAATATATGGTTAAAGACAAAACTTCAAGTACCAAAATGATCGGAAGCCCAGCTGTCTTCTTTAGAAGAAGAGATTACAGAAAAAGAAATTGAAGAGGGCACTCTCTCTCTTCAACTGAATAAGGCAGCTGGACCTGACGGTTTCCCGAGTATGTACTACAAAAGTTTTACACCGGTTTAAACAATTTCTGTAATGAGATTAATACTAAAGGATTGACTCCTTCTGAGACATTGGAAGCAGCTATTATTCCTATTATCGCTCAATATTGATATAAAAATACACAGAAAAAATCTAGCGACAAGATTAATCCCTTTAACCCTGGTTAATTTGATTAAGACGGATCAGACAGGTTTTATAAAGAAAAGGCAAGGTGCAGATAATATAAAGAAACTTATAGACATCCTTGAGTTTGCCCGAGCCACGAGAACGCCAACTATTGCCCTCTCACTGGATGCAGAGAAGTTATTTGATAGGGTAAACTGGGAATACCGAGAGTGTGTGCTGGAAAAGTTTGCATTGAATCCCTGTGCACAGAGGTATCAGCATATGTATCAGGAAGGGGATTTAGATCTAAAAACTTTAAAATCAGAAACGGCACAAGACAAGGCCGCCCCTTTTCACCACTGATATTTATCCTTATGATAGAACCACTTGCCGAAGTTATTAGACCTGAAGAAAATATGAAGGGCATAGAGACTGATAAGTTAGCAAACAAATTTACCCTTTTTGCGGACGACGTGGGTATAAGTTAACAAAACCTATTCAGTCACTGGAATGCTTGTTTGACGTTATTAAGGAACACAGTGATATTTCATATTACAAGTAGAATACTACTAAATCAGAAATATTGACCTTGGGTCTGGATTGGGAAAAAATATTAAGACAGACACCCCTTTGAGTGGAACCATAATGGATTCACTCACTTAGGTATTGAATTTACATCTGATCTGAAACAGATAGTGGGAATAAACTTTAAGAAACTATATAAACACATTCATTCCATATTATCAGGTTGGGAGAGACTGATCGGGCAGGATTGCTGCCATTAAAATGGTAATTCTGCCCAAGATTACATATTTAATGAGAAATATTCCTCTTCATATCCCAAAATACATACTGAATACACGTCAAAGAAATATTGACTCTTTTATGCTAAAAGGAAAAACATCACAAATTCGGAAGGAAACTTTGGATAGAAGATTCATCAGGGAAGGCATGGCTTCTCCCAACCTGATAGATTATTATGAAGCTTGAAACTTGTAGCATTTTATGAATTTACTGTTAACAGGATACGAAACCAGCATACTGGGACATAGAAAAAAAATATTTCCAAGGACCTTAATATAGAATATTTAATTTGGTAAAAAAACTTTAGATAAGAAAACTCTAAAGAAATTGCCGTTGGTAACTCAAATGGTGGTCAGAGTGTGGTAACTTAATGCCTTTTCATTCCCCGATTACACCAGTTTTGGTAATAAAAGATAGATTGCCATTGATTTTTTGCAGTAATTGGGACCAATTGAATGGTATGGTTGAAGCGGACCTATATAAGGATGGTACTTTTATATCCTTTGAAGATATGATAAAAACATATAACACATCTACAGACAAATGGTTATATTTTTTTTTCGTGGAAACAAGAAATTATAGATTCTGATTTTGCCTTGCTTCATACAGGAGAGTTGACCCAATTTGAGAATATCTGTAGATCTTGGAAAGATGTTTCAACTTAAAAATATTATAAGTTTACTAGAGAATTGCCCTTAAAAAAATGACGGCAATGAAATTGTGTGGGCCTCATTCTATTATCGGCCGTAAATCGTCCGTAAGGCTGCGATTCATTGCGGGGGTTCAGTTAACTCGCGATTCTATTATACGGCCCCGCAAGGATCTCCCCTTACGGCCGGACGCATATCTTGAAACCGGCCGTAAGCTCTGAAATCTAAAAACGCAAAAATAAATTCAAGCCTGCACTGTACAGCTCTGTAAATGCTAGGGATCATATTGGGGGACATGAGGATTAAAAGTAACCCCCTCACAAGCTTGCACATCAGCCCAAACCCGAGTTCAAATTAACTGTTTATTTTCCGGCTGCGGCGTGGGCGTGTCTGAGGTGCTCCAAGCACTCTGGACTTTTTACATGTATATTTTACGTACATTAAAAAAAAATTATTTTACGGATTTGAGTATAGGGTAATTATGTGCTATTTTTGCTAACACCGAATATCACTTTATAGACTCCGCAAAGTGCAGGATGGCTTTATTTGAGCTATTTTATGTGCTTAATTGGTGCTAGCGGGACCTGTTTGCTGCAAGTAAGCTGCGGCTCGGAGCAATAGAATAGCAACCAGGCTTTTCTTACGGCCGATTTCCTTGCGGCCGTTTTAGATCAAAGGCTTTCCTCCGGCGCGATCAAGAGATAGCAAGGCACCGGCCGCAAGCCTGCCGGAATCCCCGGCCGGAGGGGAATAGAATAGCCGGAAAGCTTGCGGCAGGTCCTTGCGGCCCCGCAGTGCCTGCGGCCGATAATAGAATGAGGCCCTAAGTGAGCTAATGCTGTTGGTGTGTAATAATGAAATAAATAATACATTAATAAATTAATATACTTTACCTATTTTGAAACATTCTGTTGAAGAGCTGACAATCTGTTTTGATGTTGCTGGAGCATTAGTGTTGTGGAGCTGCTGTGTAAGCGTGATGAATGTGTGCAGTGTAATAGTGTGCGGGCGCGAGACCAAACCGTTAGAGTAGCTGTGTACTTCCGCATTGTTGTAAAATGGCGGCAAATGTGTGGTATGCGTCTTTTGCCGAATATCCGTAGGTGTTTTGTGGTGTTTTGAGTGTGTGTTGTGGTGTTTTGCGTGTTTAGAGTGCTGTAGCCTCGTTTTCGTTTTGTTCGGTGGCCATTTTTTCTCTAGCTTAGAGAATTTTTTAGTGTCTAAACTCTTTTATTTTGAGTTAAATGAAGGTGTAACTTCATTTTCTGAGATCCTGGATGCTCCCTCTTGCTGTAGGTAAGCTTTTTATGTATGTGTTGTGTGTATTTATTGTGTTTTTAATTTTGTTTTATGTCTGCGGCTTGCGGACGATTTTTGCAAGGTCGTAATGTGTGGCAACGTGTCTCGTATGTTGTTTGCGTTATGACATGAAGTTTGCGAGGGTCGCAGTTGCTGGCAAGGAGCGCCTGCGGGGCTCCTTGCCAGCAACTGAGGCCCTCGCTTTGCAAGGGCCGCGGCTCGCTACAGTTCTTGGTAATGTCACTGTTGTGCCATATTTTCTCCACTTGATGATGACTGTCTTCACTGTGTTCCATGGTATATCTAATGCCTTGGAAATTCTGTTGTACCCTTCTCCTGACTGATACCTTTTAACAACGAGATCCCTCTGATGCTTTGGAAGCTCTCTGTGGACCATGGCTTTTGCTGTGGGATGCGACTAAGAACATTTCAGGAAAGACCAACTAGAGCAGCTGAACTTTATTTTGGGTTAATCAGAGGCACTTTAAATTATGGCAGGTGTATGCTGACTCCTATTTAACATGATTTGGAATGTGATTGTTTCATTCTGAACACAGCTACATCCCCAGTTATAAGAGGGTGTGCAGACTTATGCAACCACATTATTTTTATTTTTTATTTTTCTTCCCTCCACCTAAAAGATTTCAGTTTGTTTTTTCAATTGAGTTGTACAGTTTATAGGTCACATTAAAGGTGGAAAAAGAAATGATTTATATTTGTCTCATTGTTTTACAGCACAGAAACCTGACATTTTAACAGGGGTGTGTAGACTTTTTATATCAACTTTATATATATATGTATGTATGTATATATATATATATATATATATATATATATATATATATATATATATATATATATATAGCATTAAATTACATTAATTGTAGAGGAGAGGGGCACTGAAATTTACCAAGTAATTTTACTGAATTCTGGACCTTTTCACATTCACTTACTGTTATATATATATTTTTTTCTTATAGCATCAATCCATCTTTAACACTTTACAAGAAGTGGAAACCAGACAAAACAAACTGTTGTTGACAGAACTACAGTCTTCAGAAGATGCAGGTAAATGCTGAAAAGTATACTTGTTGAGGCTTACGTTGTGTATGTCTTTTGAAATCTAGCATTTGTACTGTATAGTCAACCACTGCTTTGTGTCTATATCAAAGGTTCTTTAGTGTGAGTACAGTAATATTTGTAATTTAGTAGTGGGATCTAATGTGATGAAGGGATTTGGGAAGTGGAATAAAAATAAGTCCTGGAAGCAGTTTGGACAAAGGTATGCCAGGCTTTGACATGTAGTGGGATCCAGTGACTCACTAGGGGAGGTTAGTGAATGTCTGAATCATTTTATCTGGATGTTACAAAAACAGTGATAGAAATAGCTTTTTTATATGCAGTAACTAACATTTTAATGGTTATGCATTCTGAAAGTGCCAATGTAGTCCAAAACTATCTGTCATGCATTTAAAAGGGAATGGGCTTTATCCATTATTATCTTGAGATACAATGACACATCAGAGGATCCAAATATGGTATAATTTAAAACTATAGGTAATAACAAGTAAATTATCAATTCAATGCTATATTTAAAAAAATGCATTTTACTACAGTAAACTAATATTGAAGTTGGTTATTTTGATCTCAGCCTTCCCGATCCACCCACAAGCTGAGGTTTCTATGTTTTATTAAAGGGACATGGATAGTTCACTGTTTTTAATATTTAAATAAAGTACCTAAGTGTTTATTTGCATATTTAAACATAATTTAAAAGCTCTGTTTTTACTCACCGAAACCTTCCAAACAGCTCTTACATACAATGAGCCTCATTCAATCGGGGGCAGACAGCCAAATGCTTGTGATCGAGTTGCCTCCATTAGGTCTCCGTTTGCAATGCTATTCAATTAGGCATGGACACAAGTTATGGTCCGATAGCGAAAATCGGAAACCAGGCCGTCCTAGGTAGCCTTTCCGGGCCTGAACATGATCAATTAAGCAAGCCTGTAACTCCTTAGCCAGAAACACCAAATAGAAATGGAGCCCGTCAGCGCTTCTGTCTCCAATATGCGATCAGACTTGCAAACCCTCAAATAAAACCCCATAATGCAGGACCCCTGCCGGGTCCCCACATAGACCCCCGCAGCATTTCAAATTTCATATCTCCCGCCGCAGGTCCTTAAAGCGTCCTCAGCACACAAATAGTTAACCCCTGTCACTGGGGTACTGTAAGTATCCCCGCGGCACCTAACATTAACACCCCCCATGCAGCGGTGTCTCCATCGAGCCCCCCGCAGCAAGGGTTAATGTAGAGACCCTGCGGGGGTCCCTCATGACACTAAGTCTAAGCACTACGCTACACTACACTATTATCCATCCCAATAAACTAATTCATCTAAATTAACCATCCTTCTAAGTAATTAACCCCCTTTAGGTAATTAACCTAGCCTAAGTAATTAACCCCCCTCCTCTAAGTAAATAACCCCCCTGTAAGTAATTAACCCCCTCATGTAAGTAATTAACACCCCTCTAAGTAATTAACCCCCCACCTCTAAGTAATTAACCCACCTCTAAGTAATTAACCCTATTTTACCCTCACCATAGCTTATTAACAATATCACTAATCCTATTTAACTCTAACTGTACCTATTTAACCCTAACTGTTCCTAAATAGCCCTAACTGGACCTATTTAACCCTAACGGGACCTTTTTATCCCTAACTGGACCCAGTAAACCCCTATCCTATTAACTCCCCTCTACCCTATCCTATTAACCCTCCTCTACCCTATCCTATTAACCCCTACACTACCTAGTTAACCCCTATTAAACTCCCCAACACCCCACAAAAACAAAACAAAACAAAAATACACATAAAATAAAAATAAATTACACATAAAAAAATAAACCACTATCAAAATAAAAAATAAACTTACAACCTGTTAAAAGGAAAGGGTTAATTAGTCCACTGACCTGGCCAACATGTCCCCCCAGTGATGTCCAGTGATACAGTGTCTTCAGTCTTCTGTGCCAGGAAAGACCCCTCCAACAATGTCCCGACGTCCTGTAACACCTACAAAAAAAAGAAACATTACAGTAAACATATACTGACAACCTGTAATAGAAAATGGTTAATAGTCTACTGACCTGGCCAAAATTCCCCTTCTGAGGTGTCCAGCAATGCACTGGTCTTCAGTCCTCTGGCCCAGGCACTGCCCCTCCAAAAAAATCCAGACGTCCCAAAAAAACTACTAATGGAGGAGCTCCCCGCCGCAAATGGTGGTTCCCGTGCATGCTCCGATATCACAAAACCCATTTGCACGTTCTGATTGGGTGATATAACCAGCAGTCATATTTCAGCCAATCGGAATGCGCAAAGGGTGTGAACCAATCAAAATGTGCAGATGCTTGTAGCCAATCAGAATGGGATACACTGCAAGGGTTGGTTAATGTTAGGTGCCGCGGTGATACTGTAATGTACCCCCGCAACAGGGGTTAACTATTAAGGGCCTGTGGCGGGAGATTAGATTTTTTAAAAAGCTGCAGGGGTCCTTCAGCAAGGGGTTAATGTGGGTCCCTCTGGGGGACGCCGCAGCATTGGGGCGTTTAATGTTAGGTGCCCCGAGGGTACTTATAGTACCCCTGCGGCAGGGGTTAAGCATTTGTCTGCCGCGGGCCCCTTTAAGGACCCGGGACCGGAATTTTAAAATTTTAAATGCTGGGGGGTCCTGATCGGGACCCCTGCAGAAAGGGAATAATGTGGAGACCCTGTGGCGGTCCGGACTGAATAGCGATTTGCGATTTTAGCCTTGCATATCAGTGAAAGATCAAAGGCTTCGGAGGACATTAACTTGCGATTTTTTAAATCACTATGGATCACAGGTAAGAGACAGAAACTCGATCGGAGGCTGCAACTGTTTGCCAATTGAATAGCCAAATAACTTGCGACCTCCACTTGCGAGCCTGGATCTCAAAAACGGGGCAATTGAATGAGGCTCAATGTTTCTACTGTACTAGATGTACTAGCAAATGAAAAACTAAGGGCCTTATTAAATTCCATTGAAAAGTGCAACAGTTACAGATCAATTTAATTGAACAAGCCCGCAATTACATGGCCGAAAGCCAAATCTGTATACCATGTAACCGTACGTAGCATTTCAGGGCATGATTATGATTAATTAAGCAAGGCTGTAAATAACGATTTAGAAACAGCCAATAGTAGACCAATATCATGACATTGATAAAACATGGCGTTTTAAACATCAATCAATTTGTGTTTAGACGTCCGATATGCGATCAGGCTCGCAATCCAGTTATTTGAAAAATCAATAAAAATGAATGAAGAAACTGTTATAGTCCATGTGCGTGGCCTGATATGTATTACCTTCTTGATTCCCGACGTTGATATAACAAGGAAATTAGAGATTAAAAAATAAATTAAAATTATTGCGGATTTGCGAGCTTGAAACTGTTGTGCAATTAATTCTAATGTCTTTCATCGACTTCTGCGTATTTTAAAGTCCAGTATTATGTTTTTATTGACTTTTATATTGTTAAAAACAGGTGTTTAACCCCCTTGTGAGTCCTCTCTAGTACTCGTAGCATTTTTTGCTACATTTGCCATTTATGGGTTTGAAGGCAATTGCGGGCTTGTGGAATTGTTGCAATTAAATCGTGATTTGCGATTTTAGCAATTGTAACATTTGAAAGATCAAATGCTTAGATGGGTCGGAGTTACAATTTTGACAACAGTGATTTTCAACCTGTAGCTCACAAATAGATTGTAGGTAGCTAGAGGAGGCCAATTGAATATCAGTAACCTTTGCTGGCTACATTACAAGCTTCAGTAATTGAGATTTTGACAGTTTAATAGGGCCCATAGTCTGACTAGTCTAAGGACTGCTCCTGACAGAGCTTACTCAGTAAAGGTGGGACTGCTGAAAGCATGGTGCAGTAGAGCTCTTACCTCTGTGTAGGCAGTGAGGGCAGAGCTAATGGTGTAATGGGGCAAAGCCAGTGACATCAGCCCAGCCTTTTTACAAGTCCCATGATAGTCCAGCCCACTGACAGAGCTGATCATGACTTGGACACAGGTTGGAGGAGATACGCAGCTCTACTTTAGGAGACAACATACAGTTTAAAAGCTAATAAAATGTTAAACTTTTATTTAATTTAAATGACATATGGTTCCTAGTTTATGCCCAGCAAACAAACATATGAGCTGATGTTGTAAATTCTCTACAGCGGCCCTTTAATCTTCTGGCAGATGATCCATGTACGGTTTTATATGATCATGTTGTCTATGATTGCATGTTTAAAAAAACATAATTTTGACTGTTTATTGATGGTTTTAAAATGTAATGCAACCATTTGCTCTAAGTACCACTCTGATGCATTTTAGTAGCATTGACATTTTAGTGAAGAGCTAGCATTACTGTTTTCTGATACTGTTTTCAATTATGAGAATGGCGATACGGACAACAGTACTGTTATAATGCTGGTTATTATTTTAAGAATATGGCATAATTTTACTATATTTTATGTTTAAACTAACATGGAAAGCAATTCATTAATTTCTCTATTTATTAGCATATACGATGAGAGAGGAGACATTTAAAATGTTTTAGTTGCATTTCAAATATTTAAAAAATTGCTGTAAAGCTGCTTTATGCTGACCCACTGAATGCATGTGGCCACCAAACCCAGTTTTCCTTTATAATGTGAGTATAGCATCAGCTCTTCAAGTTACTACTGTCATGGGAAGAGGCATATCTTGAGATGACTTGTGGTTGACTAAGAAGCTAAAATGCTATTCTCGCTGGAAAGAGGCATGAGTGTATTCAGTGCTTGCCTGGTGGTAAGTTTCACAGTAAGTTTAAATAATTTTAAACATTGTATTAATAATAAAATTAACTGTGAATGAGAGAAGGGGAATTTAGGGATAATCGAGGAATAGATTGTAAGCCAAAGTGTTTTATAAAGTGAATCGGAATTACTTGATGGGAAGACAGTGGGTTGTGTAAAATAGGGGAGGGACATGATTTTCAACTCCAACTAACATGATTAGGTTACTTGAAAAGCCTCCTATGGGCCAATTATTTCTCATCAATCTCCTGTAATTCCACTTTTAAAAAAGTTTTATTTTCTTTATGCATTTACAGACGGGTATATTCAAGAGATGTGCAAGATCCAAGATATCTTGAATGAAATAAATGTCATGCAGAAAAATGAAAGGGATATTCTGGCAAAAAAATACAGGTAATCTAGCATTTACTTTTGTTTTTACCTACATTCTTTTGTATATAAACCTAACTAGGCAAGCACAAATAACAGCCTTGTTTACCCTTTCTCTCAAGTTTCTTTCAATTCACTAATCAAGCTAAGATAGATCAAACACTACAGTTTACTTTTTCATTCTAAATTTGTCTACTGTGAAGTATAAAACATGCTCTTTTAAATGCACTTTAAACGAGCACTGTGTGATGTAAAAAATATATATGTTTGAAAAAATGTACCATTAGTTAGAAAAAAATACCATAATGATTAATTAGATGATAATGATTAATTAGAAAATAAAAACTAAATTTGATGCATTTTCGGGACTATACATCTACCTCAATAAGTTAGAGCTAATAGTAATCTCTCATTAACAAATTCTGAATCTCTGCTTGTTAATCCGAAAAGCTGTATGACCACTCAAAAAGTCAAACTTCAATATTAGTTTAATTATCAATATACATTATTGACTTATATTTAATTATTTATTTTGTATATTTTTGTAATATATAGATTATCATTGTAAACAAACAATAAAACATATAGAAAATAGCATTTGTTTTTGCAGCCAGTGTGCCACTAATATTTGTATAGCTAGTTTTTGTTCTACTCTCACTATACCAAAAGCCAATTTTGTATATACATTTTTATTATTATTATTATTTAATGCACCATGGGACAAAAACAAGATAAAAATAATATCATTGCACATGCCCAATGCCCTACATTCCTCTGGAACTTGTTGGTGGTATGTATGGCTTGTACTTATTTGTTATGATTGGAATTCAGAACCAAAAGTATAAGAATGTAATTGTTAGGTTCTTTAGTCTGAATATTTCTCAATGCTATGGATTTTGCTATTACTGTACCCATCCAGGCCTCTTTACCATTTTCGAGCTCTTTATAGCTTTGCCCATTCTCCTATTGACTAATTTGCTTTGCCTTGTTTTAAAAATTGAGAAATGTTTTGTTCTGTAGCTGCTGGTGCTTTATTATTTTTATACATGTTTTGGTAAAGAAAATGTAATTCTGTGAGGATCTTGCGGCATAAGGAGCATATTACCCTTTTTCATTTTTAATGCATTGAATAAATGTATTTGTTCTCTGTTTTTGTAAACGTCTGAACAGCAGAGTATTAGGCTTTTTACCTTGTACATAATAGTGTTTTTTGTGAGTCTTAATAATCTTATTGCATCATTGATTAACTGAGCATTCAGTTCTCCTCTAGTTTTAAAATGTTTTTTTTCTAAAAATCTGAAATTGTTGTATTGCCAATTAAGTGAGTTCAGTGGTCGAGACTTCTATTCTTTTTAATAATTTTCTCTTTATAGGAAGATATCGTAATTAACGTGCCCCAAATTACAGCTTTATGAGCTTCCCATATTGTAATTAGATTCATCATTAAAAGTACTTGTTGTTACCTATATAGTTTTAAATTATACCATATATGGAAGTTTGAAATCACTCTTGACACAAAATACATTCATGGCAGAAGCCTCACGTGCTATTTGAAATAACATGCTATATCGACAATATATAGTTTATCTTATGACATCAGCAAACAGATCATAAAGATGTGCAGCCTTATTAAATTGCGATACGGCTAATTGAATAGGGCTCTATATAAGCACAGAGCATATTTTTTTACAGAAGTTTTTAGCTAGTGAAGACCTTGCTTTTGGATAGAAGTTCACTAAACTAGCTAAAAACTTCTGTAAAAATATATTCTATGTGCTTATAAAGAGCCCATTTCAATTGGCCGAATCACAATTTAATAAGGCTGTATATATTTTGGAGTTGGCATTCCTCATTTCTATTCTAGTTACATTTTTTGTTTGCAATAAAGATATCTGAGACGAGATAAAGTACTGCTGTGTTAATGCATGAATATATAATAACAATATATCTCTAATTTTTATGTATTTTGCATGTCTGGCGGGAGTCAAAATGCTTATGTAAATTAATATTGTTGTGAAAAGCTTTGCTTGTGCTGATAGAAAATTAAGTACTGATTACTTTTCTGTCTCTTTTTAATAAGGGCTTCTGTGGATTCCTTTAGACAAGGAATGTTAAGAGATAAGATAGCTAAATTGGCATCCAGACAAAAAAATCTCCAGCAAATGGTTTGTAAACAAAAAGAAGTGGCTCAGAAAATAGTAGCTTATCAACAAAACAACAGATCAGATGCTATTAGAGAAGAGAATAGCTCATCTCCTCCTTATTGCATTATATCTCATGAAAGGAATGGGATCTCTGCTTCATGCAGAGTTAATAAAGGGCTCAGTGCCAGGCTCGCTAATGGAAACACCATGGCAACAAAGGTGCCAGCAGTGTGTGGTACGCCAGACGTTGTAACACAACGATTCCAAAACACATTTATGATACATGTTTCAAATCCAGAGAGGAGAAGTAAACCAGAAGCTCTGTCCAAGGATCTGGCATTTGAAAAAACTGTAAACTGCAATTCTAATATAGCATTAAAAGATACGTTGGTGGAAAGAGAAAAGATGTTCTTGAGTTTAGATTCATGTACAAGCATCACCCACACAGACCAGAACAAAGAAATAAATGATCGTTTCGAATTTATTGCACCAGGAAACACGTCCCCTAATCCTATTCATGCAACCAAAGCATTAAATATTACAGACAGAAGCAACATTACTGTCAAAAAGATTAATCATCAGGCATTTATTGGATGTCAACAAATCTCTCAGGCAAGCCAGCATCCAGAAATAAGTAACTTGGAAGAAGGCTTGCAGTCCCAGGAGAAAATTAAAGGAAATTTGTCAGGGTCTGTTATTACAGACAATGTAACAAACACAAACCAACGTCGGCAAAGAGCCACAAAACAAGGATGTATTGGTTCAACTGGATCCCGCACTCAGAAGCCATTAAACAGATCTGAGAATTCTGTAACTAAAAGCAAGCAGATAAATGGTGGAGATGAAAAGAAATTAAGGAGAGTTGACATGGTAGAGCTTATAAAAAAGGGAACTCTAAATCCAGGAGAAGATGTATTCAAATTTAAATTACAGGTATGGAATAAAAAGCAAATGTGGTATTTTCATATAACAACTTTTGGATTGTTGACCTCTGTCTGTCTAATGTTACATATACTTTAAGTAGTCATGCACTGCTTAAAGGACCATTGTAGTTTGGGAAAAACTAAATGTATATGAAGCATGTAACTCAATAACAACATTAGCAGTTATGTAAACCATGAGCATAAAAGGGTTTTTGGATAACATACTTAATTTAGCACACTGTTTGTGCCTGAAGGATTCCATGCTTGTGTCTTTCACACTCCGTGCTGACTTGGAGCCTCATTCAATTAGAAGCCCACATCTCGCGGTATACAGGCCATATGTCTGCGGGCTCACACTCTGCTACAATTACTGTTCTATTCAATTGAAAAAGTCTGCAAGTTATGGGCCGAAACTGTAAACCACGTACGTGGCAGTTCAGGGTGGGAACATGATCAGTTAAGGCTTAACTACCCATTTCAAAACTGCCAATTAGCATTTAGAGGTCCGATATGCGATCACACTTGGAAAATACAAAATAATAAAAATGAATGCCGATACTGTTCTAGTCCATTTGGGTGGCCTGATATGTATTTGGGTGGCCTGATATTGATTTATTTCCGAGATTGATATAACTTAGAATTAAAACATAATGAAAATTATTTTTGATTGGCGATTTGCGAGCTTGAGATTGTTGTGCAATTCATTCTAATGTATTTCATCACTTTCCCTGTTTTTTATTTGCATTTACAGTGCTACAGACCTGTCTTTAACCCCTTTGTGCTTCCTATCTGGTTCCCGTAGGATTTTCTTCTACATTTGTCATTACGGATATGAAAACATTTGTAGGCTTGAGGGATTTTAGGAATTGAATTGCAATTTGTGATTTTAACAATCGTAACTCTTGCGGACGTGAAAGACCCTAAAATATTTTTTAAGTATATTAATGGGAAGAAGGAGAGGAAAGAAGCTATAGGAACATTACAATGTGACACAGGCCGTCTGACAATTAGGGACCAAGAAAAGGCAGAAACGCAGAATGTAATCCAAAAGAGGTTAGAAAAAATTTATGTTAATAAAGAGAGCTGGCTAAAAGACAGGAAGCAAAGGGTTGTTGTAATGGAGCATACACCGATTGGCCTAATGCGGTAAGTGGGGTTCCTCAGGGTTCAGTATTAGGTCCTCTCCTTTTTAACATATTTATTAATGACTTAGAGGTGGGACTGGAAAGTAGTGTCTCCATTTTCGCTGATGACACAAAGTTGTACAAGGTAATCAAATCACATAATGATTTGCTTTCCCTCCAAAGGTATTTACAAAAATTGAGGAATGGGCATCTAAATTGCACATGAGATTTAATACAAATAAATGTAAAGTTATGCATCTGGGAAGGAAAAATAGCCATGCAATTTATACTCTTAATGGAGCAAACATAGGGGTGTCAGATATTGAAAGGGATTTAGGAGTGCTTGTGGACAACCACCTAGGTAGCAGTGCTTAAAGCCAAGCAGCAGCTGCAAAGGCAAATAAAATATTAGCATGTATTAAGAAGGGTATAGAAGCCAAGGAAGCAAATATAATTCTGCCACGTTACAAATCTCTAGTACATCCTCATTCGGAATATGGAGTACAATTTTGGGCACCACTTCATAAAAAGGACATTTTAGAGCTGGAAAATGTACAGAGGAGGGCAACAAAACTAATAAGGGGAATGGAGGGGCTAAGGTTTGAAGAAAGACTAAACAAATTAAGCTTATTTTCTCTCGAAAAAAGGCGTCTAAGAGGAGATATAATGACCTTATATAAATACATCCAGGGTCAGTATAATTTGTCAAGGGAGCTTTTTGTGCCAAGAGGTTTTCAACATCCATTGATGTTAGAAGTAAAAAGATTCCACCTTAAAGAAAGAAAATGGTTCTTCACAGTAAGGGTGATTAATCTGTGGAATTCTCTACCAGATTAGGTGGTGACAGTGGATTCGATAGATAACTTAAAAGGGGACTTATTTCTAATTAAAACAGGAATTCAGGGTTATCCTGGATAATAGTTTGCCTTAATCTGGAATAATTAATAATTAAAAATAAATAAATGGTTGATTAATAATTAATTAACAATTAATTAACAACTAATTAATTAATAACTAATATGCATATAACAGATCAGATGAGATCTTAGAAGATTGAACTTGAGGGACTGAAGGTCTTTTTTCAAACCTTAATTACTATGTAACTATGTAACTATCAAATGCTTCGATGGGCTGTAAGTTCCGGTTTTAACAACTGCGGCTCTCAAAAAAAATGCCAATTGAATTGCAACATTACATACGGCCTCCATTACGGGCTACTTTAACTTACAATTTCTGAATAAGTATCAAGGAGTGTAAGCTGGTTCTTCTGCTATCTGTATTATCTATGCAGGAGAAGGAATCTGTGTTTTTGTGAGCTGCAGAGGCGGAGAGCCAAGCATGTAATATTTATTTGATTTAAAAACAGAGCTTCTAAGCATATCTTAGAAAATAAAATACATAATAGTAAATAGATACACATGTGTATTATATTCCATATCTCCCCTTAAGTTTTGAACAGGAAGTATTCCTGTCACGATAGCTTCCATGTACTAGTAGAATCTGAAGAGTTTTTCTGAAAATGTTTTTATGTCCATGGTTTACATAGCTGCTAATTTTTGTAAATGTATTGCAAACTTTACATATATATAAATATAAATTATTACCTGATCTACATTAGTCTTTTAAGTTCTGTCTAATATATTCTTTTTTGTTGATACATTAAAGTATAGTGGTTACAATAAGCACATTACAAAAGTAAAACAAGGTATACAGAAATACAAATACAGTGGTATCTCTATATTCATCATTATTGTTTCCAGAAGGCACGACACAAGTGCGAAAACAACAAGTACCGAGCAACTGTTTGTTTCTTCCGGAGAGACGGGATAAAACCTCATACAAGTTTTAATAAGCTCGACGAGTGCTGAATCAGTTTTCCTTATCAAAATGCATTAAATACAGAATTTGATGAATTTTGAAGCCGATGGGTGTCAAGATACTACTGTACAGTAAAATAAGACAACAGATAATTTGACAACAGGCCCTACCCCAATCTCAAGCATTATGAACTAAATTTGTAGGTATTCTATACCATCAGCAGCCATTGTCTTGTGTGCCTTGTAGACTGATTTCCATCACTAATATAGTTTCCGTATGTGTGTAACACTGACCGCGCATGCACGCATACAGAAACTATATGAATCACTGATGTTGCGTGTCGTGGGGTGGGGGGAAGGGTGGGAGAGACACAGGGGTGGGAGAGAGAGAGACAGGGGAGGGAGAGAATGGGAGAGACACAGGGGAAGAAGATGGTCAGGGGGAGGGTGGGAAAGACACAAGGGGGAGAGAGACAGGGGAGGGGGTGGGAGAGAAACATGGGGAAGAGAGAGAGCATAAAAATAGAGAAGGAGCACAAGGAGAGGGCGAACAGAACGAGAGGGCGCACAGAGAGATGGGGAGAGGGTGCTCAGGGAGAGAGAAAGACAGCAGATCATTATAGCATCATTTTTGACGGGCAATCAACTAGTTAGTTACAATGAACATACTAGCATTAAAATTTGACATATTTTAATTGAAGCAGCAAATCTAGAAGCAGATATACCTAAACTAACATGACGGTTTTGATTATTCTTTTTTTTTCTTTTCTAAAACATTTGGGCCAATTCTTAGGTGCAGTTCTTCAGAAGAGAACATTGTAAATTTAGGAATAGACTGGTCCTTTAATTTTATATTTGCTGAAAAGCAATAATCCATTACAACTCTGGAGTGGGAGTGCCAAACATATAAATCATTTTGGTACCCAACCAGTAAAAGCACTCTAGGTGACCATGTTCTCACTAAAGCCACAAAACTCAGGGATATGATGGTCATGTGTTTCGATTTTTGTTACATTTTATTTCTACAATTCTGTGTGCATGTGTTTCTTTGTTAATGCTCCATAAGAACATCCCTGTTTGGATAAATTAAAAGATTTTAAGTCTTACTATTATTGTAAATATACCAACTGGGCATACTGTTCATTCTTATCACCTCCCTACTTTGAGAGATAATCAATATTTAATAACAACCAGTTGTAATTATATTTACTTATATACAATATGTACTTTTCATTTCTGCACTGTTAATCATTTGTAGATAAACGTTAGCATTGTCTTAGTGCATCATAATAAATTCTAGAATAATTACTTTTTGCATTGCATAATAATATATCAATTTTATGAATGTTCTAGGACTACAGTCATAAAGGAAGTCTTTTGAAAGATGGCAGAATAAGGGACAGCTCCGGTTCACTTTATAGAGACATCACTCAGTGGGTAAAAGCAATTCTAGGAAATAATATATCAGTCAGCTGGAAATATGTTGTTGATAAGGTTAGTCTGTTTTATTTCATATATGTAACTGAAAATTATTAATGGCACTGTTACATATATACATGGAGGAAATGTCTATATTTATGAAACGTGTCAACAGTTTGTAAATAGTCTAACAAACTAACAACATTAGCATGCTTCCATGCTGTTTTAAAGACCATACTCTATGGTAAAGGGACTTCTAGAAAATAATATACTAAAGACAGCGAAAATCCTTCTGAGTACATCTATATGTTTCAAGCAGGCCAGGAATCCCAAAGAATTCCCACAGAACTCTCAGTGACCAGGACTCCCACTGTTGCTAAGGATTCTGGGTCTAAAAAAATAACATTAGTAGCTATGTAAGCGATGAGCATAAAAGCATCTTTAGAGAAAACCTTAATTTTAGCAGACTCTATTTTTGTACTAAGATGTACATCGTCAACACTTTTTTTAAAATAGGGTCTGCCGGAGTTGTGATTTTCTGTTCATAAAAGAAGGGTGAGGGGAGAAGGGTGGATATTTGTTATCTCGTTGGATGATCCAACTTTTAGTGTTTGATACCTAATCTCTTCCCCAGCACTTGCTCAAAACCATGACACATAAACATGCTCTGTACTCGCTCTCTCATGCACTGGATAAAAAAGATTATCTCATCTCAGCCTATGAACACAAGAACAGTATGCTAAAACTACTTTGATGCTTTTGGATTCCACATCTGCAAATGTTCTTGACTTTTCCAGAAACTAAAGTGGTCCTTTAAACAAAACTAAAAACAACCCTTCCCAAATTAATTTTAAGATCCACAAAAGAAGAGATTTCAATAGTGCAGTTGTATATAGAATTAAAAGGGAATTTTTTAAAATACCTTTTCCTTGTAAAGAGAAGTGAGAGGAGTTCTTTATTGAAAATAATATAATTTCATCCAAATCTGTTTTTACATTATTGATATTTTTTTTTTTAAATAATCCCAACTCTGCAGCTATATGTTTAAAATAACCTTTATGTGCAAAAATGTGCTTGTTATAGCTATTTTGTGGGCATTTTAAGTAGCTGACCCTCAGATTTAAGAAAGTTAACACTACCATAGGTAAATATCATAATGTACAGTCATTTCATTAATCAGTATAGGGCTCAATTACATTGCCTACGTAGAAACGCTCTCTAAGCTACTCTAAGTGTGGAGAAAGTTGACCCAGGAGGTGAGCGCTGCTGGCATAGTTAAGAGTGAATTGAAGACCTCTATTGGACTACAGAACACACATCCGAAGGAAGATGACCCTGGAAGCCAAAAGTAGGAGAACAACAGCTGGTAGAGTACAACCAATGGGAGGATGACCATATCGGTGTCGTTAGTGGTTGTATCCAAGAAACAATGGACACAGACAGGCTCTGCAATGTGAGTATCTGACTGCAGTACTAACATATCTCCTACAATTCAGTCATCATTCATGTTAATAATAAATACACCAACATACTTCACATTGCACTTTGCATTGTGCTTCACTCAAATCCTCTATATTCTCCTCTCAATTCTAAATATTCTGTTGGGTGGGCTATCAATGCCTGCAAACGTGGGCAAGATATTCACACACCTATGTGTGAATTACTAATTAGTAGCCGAAAATATATTACCCTTATCAGTCATAAAAGAGAAGCATTTGTTAAAGATAAATTAAAGGTAAAAACATGGTTAAATAAACAAGGATTCAGTTTACAATGGGTCTGCAGCCCCATAACATCTCATATCACAGTAATGACATTTAGAAAGATGTCGTGTCATTATTGTCAATGCAATACATGATTGCATACATGACATACAAACACTGAATAATTCTATGATCATTCCAAGTCTAATAAAAAAATGTTCAATCCATAGACGAACACCGATTCAGAGGCAGCTATTCAGAAGGAGGAAGAGGTCACACCACTGAATGTTGAGAGGCTCACATATGAATAGCTTCAAATACCAATACAATAAGGAGTAACAACAGTGTCTCAGGAAACAACAACTGAAGCACCACCACCAGAGTTTAAAGACATGCAACAACCACATTGAAGGAGCTAGTGAATGGAGAACCCCTTGTTTTAAAAAATTGGGACCCCCCCAGGTGGCAATGAACTAATTTCCAAAACAGCTCCCTTCCCCTCAAGACGCCCTCCCCCAGCCTTTATAGTTTCTTAATTTTTTACCCCATAGACCCTTTCCCAAAGCAGCTCCCTTCCCACCAACAGTTGCTCAGGGAAGCGGTGTGTGTGGGGGGAGGTATAATTAAGGGGGATGCTTTGGGAAGGTGTCTGGCGGTTAGCAAATTAAGAAATTACAGTGGCTGGAGAGAGGGGTTCCTGGTGAGGCAAACAGAACAGCTTTGTTAAGGGTTTTATGGTTAAATCATTAAGAAAGCCAGTGGCTGTTGAAGGGGGGGACTTAGGGTAGAGGGAGTGGTTGGGATGGTCTTGTGGGTTAGAAAATTAAGAAAGGCCAGTGGCTGGGGGAGCGTGATCTTGGGGGAAGGGAGCTGTTTGGGAAGGGGTCCTGGGGACTAAAACATTAATAAAGGCCATCGGCTGGGGGAGCGGGATCTTGGAGGAAAGGAAGCTGTTTGGAAAGGGCTCTTGGGGTTCAAAAATTAAGAGGGAACAGTAGCTGGGGGAGGAGTCTCTTCCATTTCATCATGTAACAAATATAAAATAAAGTGGAAATTCACAAGAAAAAAATAGTTTTTTGTCACTGTTGATCCAGAATAAAATAAACAGACTTTTCAGTGGTTGATCTGAGAAGGATTTCTATTGTAAGTTTGAGAGTTGTCAAACTTGTGAGGTGCTCTGGAAAAAGCACCATGTACATAAGATGTTAAACTCGAAGACGTGTCCCTCCACATTCTGCCTTGCTTTTAAATAATGTAAATGTATTTTTTCTTTGAACTTAACCCCTGTATAGTGCTACGAAATATGTTGGCGCGTTACAAATATCGGATAATAAAAGAATAATAAATATAATTTGTTTTTAAAAGAAGGTTTGTTGGAAAGTGCTGATCTACAAATAAATAGGATATGCCAAATAGTAAAATATTTAGGTATCTACAGAGTAAAACCTTTTTAGGCTCTATACAACATTCAGATACAATATCCGTTGACCTAATATAAGAGAACTTGGCTTAGGTGTCCAGTTGCCAAAGGAATCAACTCAGTTATATATTTTAATAGTGTGCAGAGACACTCAATAAACAGGATTCGTTGAAAAGTTTAAGTTATATACCTGAATAAGGATTCCTTCTTGATTGTGTAATGTTTAAAATTGAGATGGATTACAAATATACAGTTTAAAATGTATTTTTTCTCTGTTTATGATAAATGTTAGTTTACAAAGGGAGCTTAAGATCTGATGCTTAATATTTTGAAGTGTATTATAAGATTGGAAAGAAAAGTTAGTAACCAAGGGGCCATTTTATTACCCAATTCATAAATGTATACACACTCCATTGGTTTTAGCACAACTCGAACATTACGAGCACTAATTAATTAAAGTTATACAAAATCAATATTCTATTAGACCTGTAACTCTAGCTCGCAACTGAAAAAAGTATCAAGTTTCTGTCAAAAATATTATGACTACTAATTAGGACTTGCGAAGGCTTTTTCAAACTCTTGTTAGAGCTGTAGCAGCAATTGAACACACAACACTGTACTTTAAAATCATTGGAAGGCATGGAAATACATTATAATTAATTGCACAACAGTCTCAGACCCACAAATGTGCAATTAAAAAATATTTTTAACTGTTATTTCTGAGTAATATCGATCCTGGGACTCAAGGGGTTAATACATATCATAAAACCCACGTAGACTAAAACAGATGATCTAATGCATTTTATAGGTTGCTAGAGTACTTGATTGTGAGCCCGATCAACAAATATTATTTACTGGCACTACTTAATTTGTAGCCTCCAATTGCAGATTACGTGTAACTTCCATGTTTTACTGACGTCATGATGATGGTCTCATTTACAATTGGCTCTGTCTAAGAAGTCAATTACGGCTTGCTTTAATATTGCCAGATCATGTGATCACACCCCCTGAAATCCTACTTAAAAAGGCTGGGTTTAGGAGTTTAGGCTTAAGGAGGTAAATTGCAAGCTTGAGTCAATATAATACATCTAAACATTTAGAGAAAAAAGCACCAGCAGCAAAAATTACGAGGCATTTGTGGACTTCTAATAGAATAAGCTCCATAAGTGGTAAATGGAGCCCGTAAACTAGTTTGCTATTCAATTGGCGTCTTTTAACGAGCTGCAAATGATCTACAGGTTACAGGCTGAAAATCCCTGAGGTTGTCAAAACCGTAATTTCCAACCCATCTAAGCCTTTGATCTGTCAAGCCCGCAAAAGTTACAATAGCTAAAATCGCAAATCGCTATTCAATTGCTACATTTCTCCAAGAACGTAATTGTCTTCAAACCCGCAAACGGCAATTGTAGCCCAAAATATTATAGGTTTTAAAATAGGACTCACAAAGGCTTTAAAAGCCCTTATGTATGCTGCCCCTAAACTCCCCCTCTGCTCCTAAACACCCCTCTCCTAAAATAATCTCCATGCTGCAGGAGTCCCAATCCGGACCCCCGCAATGTCCCTACATCAACCCCTTAAAGGTTAAAGGTCCTTAATGGACCTGCTCTACAATTAAAATTAACCCCTGCCGCGGGGGTACTTATAGTAGTGGGGTGGTCAATAGGATAGGGTGGTATAGGGGTTAATAGGGTAGGATCGGGCGTTATAGGGCTTAATAGGATAGGATAGAGCGGGTAATATGTGTTAAGAGGATAGGGTAAAGTAGATAGGTTGTTAATAGGATAGGGTTAATCAGGTACAGTTAGGGTTAATTAGGCACAGTTAGGGTTAAATAGGTCTAGATATGGATAACTGGGTCTAGATAGGGTTAATCAGGTATAGTGAGGGTTAAATATGGCTAATTACTTAGAGGAGGGGTTAATTATTTAGAGGAGGTGAATTAGTTAGAGGGGGTTAATTTAGATTTATTAGTTTATTGGGGGGATAATATGTAGTGTAGGGTAGTGCTTAAACTTAGTGTCATGACGGTCCTGGAGGACCCTCGTGGCACTTATAATGTTAATGTTATTTAATTATTGTCCCATAAGGGTCTATTTAAACCCATATGGAACTGATGGGGTTAAGTAGAGGCTCATGGGGGTCAATTTTAATTGTAGTGCGGATCCTTTAAGGACCTGCGAGGTGTCAAATTTGATTTTGACATGCTGCGGGGGTCCTGATTGGGACCCCTGCAACAAGGGATTATGTAGTGACCCTGCGGGGGTCTCGATGGGGCCCCCGCAGCATGGGGTGGGCGGTAACTATTTGTGTGCTGCGGGCCCTTTAAGGGGTTTAACTTCTTAAATGCCTGATTGGGACCCCCGCAGCAAGGTTTCATTTAGGGAGCCTGGGGGTGTTCCCGCAGGTTTGATTGACGGCATGATGACTGTCTCATTTACCATTGGCTCTTTCTAAGCAGTAACAACGTGCTTGCATACTCAAGGCCAGTACTTACATATAAAACCTGGGTTTCCGGGTTGGAGGCTTCGTCCCTTAACTTGCTCCCTTGTTCAATTGAATTGTTCTGTAATTGTAGCAATTCTAAAGCCCGCAGATACATGGCCTCTATAGCGGGCTTGCAATTGAATAGGGGCCAAAGTGTTGGTAAAGGATCCGGGGGGAGGAAAAATATAGCAACATTTTTTGATTGAGTTGATGTAAAATAATTTAACTGTAAATTGTTTTTGTTATGTAAACATTGTATTGGAAATGTAACTCAATAAAAAATGAATGAAAAAAATAAATAATCCTAAGTATCCTGTTGTTTTTATTAACACTGGTGAAAATCTGTGCAAATGTGCCTCATAGATAATATGTTATGGATCTTGCGTGTTTCACTAGCGCAACTCAGGTCTGGAGTCAGAAGTATTGTACAGCCCACTTAAGGTGGATTACTACAGTCACATTTACAACAATGAAATGGGGGACCTGGGGGGGTAGGAGATCAGAATGAGGGACCTGGGGGGGGGGTAGTAGATCAGAATGGAGAACTTGGGGGGTTTGCGGGGGCCCCCCTAAACGCTTCCCACAGGTCCCCCATTTTGAGCTCCTACACCCCACTCCCCCAGGTCCCCCATTCTTATCTCTATAACGCCCCCCCCCCCCCCAGGTCCCCCATTCTTGTCTCCTACACACCAGGTCCCACATTCTGAGCTCATACGCCCCCCCCCCCCCGGAGGTCCCCCATTCTGATCTGATACCACCCCCACCCTCAGGTCCACCAATAACACTCATTCTGCTTGTATTGCATTGTTGTAAATGTAACTGTAGTAATCCACCTTAAGTGGACAGACCCTGTGACAGACGAGTGGGAGGGCTGTACAATACTTCTGACTCCGGACCTGAGTTGCGCTAGTGAAACACACAAGATCCTATATTATTAATAATAATAATAAATGTTTCCAGGAAAGAATGCATACCAATATTGTAATGTATCACAATCAAACGTGTTGCAATCACTATCATCTAAATTAAAAAAAATATATATATTCACAAATAAAATCAGTATCCTCAAGTCATTCTTCCAATATGATCCTCATTGTATTCAGTTGTTTCAAAGTGTCGAAACATAGAAAATAAAGAATAAATCTTTAAAAAATGCACTTTTGAATACATGATGGATATAATGTGTGTTGTTCCTGTTGAGTCACTTATTGTATGTTTTGTGTTTCAACATGTTTGTGGTCTCAAGTAACTCTTGCTCTCAAATGCTTTTTATTTGTTTATTAGAACACTTGTGATCTTGTGTACATAGACAAAACAAAGCATAAACTGTGGCTGACTTTTGTCTTCAGTTAACAAAGCTTAATGAATTAACCATGAAAGGAACATTAACAGCACAAATTGTAGTGTTCTCTGTTCTCTTTTGTTTTTTACATCCTACGACGTTCCATTCTTCTAGGAAGAAGTGTTCTCTGGAAGCCTTTGGATGTGTCCTGTTAGTTCTGCTGACCACCCACTATCACCATTCAATACAGAAAACTGTCACGTAATTCCGGATCAATGAACTAGAGTCCATAAGACTTTGGTGTAATATGGATCATAACAAAGTGTAGCATGCTTGTAAAACAGCAGCACCAAAAAGCACAGAATATAATATAATTGCAAATGAGAGATAGATAGTTTAAAAAAAAAAAAAGATTATAAATATGATTTTTTGCTGCTCATGAATCCTGGTAGCAGTGAATTTGTAAGTGAATATATTCCGAGGTGTTTTGTTATCTTTCAAGAAAAAAACCTGACTTGGTTGGGATTCTTCAAGGATCTGAAAACATTCACTCCACTCCTTCTACCTAACCAGTTTTTACCAGAACTTACTGCAGATCTCTAGCACTCTACTTTGCTAAATACTTCAAATAATCCTATACTGCATCTAATAACTCATTCATTGTCCTGAGAACATAAAAACATATATTACATATTTGAAAGCATCTGAAAACTACTGTTTGTTCAAATTCATCAAACCACACTAGTTAAAAGCAGATTAACTCACATTTCAGAACAGTGTTGGGCAACAGGTAGTCTGGAGCTTCATGCGACCCACGGGAGCTTCCTATGTAGCATACATAATTTTCTTTAGAGTGGGAGAGCATGTCCGTCTTCAACAATGCAGGGTCTATTTTATCTCTCTACACCAGGCAAATCACTGTCTTACACTCCGAAACACATTCCCTGTATTATCTATACCTCTATTACTGATTAATTCACCTCTACCTATCACCCACAGTAGTTTTACCATTTTACTACATATACAGTAAAACAAAAAACTAAACACCAGTGTGCAATGCATTTTTAGGTAAAGCTCATGATTGTTTGCTGGGCATAGACTATTAAGGCAGTATGCAATTTAAAATAAATGAAAGTTATTAGATTTTATTTTGTATTACTTTTGAAATTGTCAGTTTTCTCCTCAAGCAGAGCCAATTCTCTCCAACTATATGTGCCTTATGTGGGGGGTAGCAAGCTCTGCCTGAGGTCTGGACTAAATAAAAAGTCTGACCAGTCTTGTTTCCAAGTTCAGACTGAGAGTGCTCAGTAAAGAGGACGTTGTTATAACAACCATTATCCCTTCCCCTGCAGTGTCAAGGGGCAGGTCCAATAGTGCAACTGCTTTACTTTCAATACCTCTGTGTGAACATTTGGGGCCGAACCAATGACATCACTGTGTGCGGCCAGTGACATCAAAGCCCTGCCTCCTTCCAAGCTGGCCATGCACAAGGAGGTGAAGAAAAGTGGGAAATAGCAGAATTTTTATTTAGCAAACATATGAGCTTTACTTTTAAATGCATTACAGTGATCCTTTAAGGACTCAGGGGCAATATATGCTGTCAATCACTGTATTATATTCTAAAAAAAACATGAGGATTCATAATCGCTCCATGGAAGGCTTCCTAGTATTTCCACAAGTTGTAATATTTGTGGTATTCCCTTGTGGTTTTGGTGGAATTTCAGTGCCTGATAAAGTTATGGTGTAAACAGGAATCTCTAACCAATGAGACTGGAATTGGTCCTTGTTCCTGGTATGCAAGATGTTTTAGCTAGATTTAATGTTTTCATTACATAGACTCCCCTACATCAGCCATATAACATACAGCTTAGATTTGATTACTATGTACCTGTACAGCATCATTTGGTGGACTTTTTTTTATTATTTTCTTGATTTTAACAAGCCACGTGTCAACTTTGCAAATTATTTTCTTGATTTTCACAGGTCACATATTCTGGGAAAGAACTATCAAGTTTTGTTACCCAGGAAAACTTTGTTCCAAAGGATTTTGCACCACACACTCCACTCAATGAAACTGCAGGTTTGTGAATGCTGAAGTAACTTCATCCTTTATATCTGCAAATGTATCATTCAATCAAAGTTGTATTTAATAGATTTATAGACAGGTTCTGTTTGTTGTAAAACTCACTATGGGAGATAAATGGAGATGTTAATTTGTTGTGCAATGCAACATGCATGAAGCTTATGCGTGTGTGGAATTTAGACACTATGGGCCCTATTCTAATTGTGCAGTGTAAATTGCGGTATAGCCGTAAATCACCTGTGGGAGCTTTTTTTCCCCTACACTACACGTTGATGCTAATCTTTAGTTCATACAAATTACGGTATCCAGTCCACATCTGTAAACCCTTGACTTGTCCGCAAGCGATTTCAGTGTAGGAAGTGCCTAAACCAAGCTTTACAGATGAGAAACGGCTCTAGGAGCCAATAGAAAGTGAGAATGTCACTGCCCGATTGCTCCCTTCTCCACTCAAACCCCAACCTCCTACCCAATCACCCCATCCACATAACCATGAGCGTCTGAACAGAGCCCCATGGCACCTAAACTGTTAACCCCCTACAGCACCTACTATTATCCCTATACTCCAGGAGGTCTCAATCAGAATGAAATTATCCAAATCACCTTTTCTCGGTCTTTAGCTAAAGGAGTATCTACATTGTTTCTTATTACTCCTATATGTTCCAAGATTATCCTTTGCAGTTGACTAATTGTTTTACCAACATATATTTTTTTACAAATACAATTTCTCTCCTATAGTTGGGTGTGTATACACTTTGGTAGAGATTACATATTTACAAGCTTTATATTTACATCTGAACATTCATTTAATCTGATGACGTATCCAAATATGTTGTACAGTTATTATTTATTAATTATTATTGTACATAGCTACTACGTGTAAGGATATCTTTAAATTATTTGATCTCCGAAAGGTGATTACATCTATTAAAGTCTTCTCAGTTAAGAGAATATTTCAGTGGTTCAAAGAATGCTACTTATGTTTCTCCATGAGCTCCTATGCACCTTATCAGATTATTATCATCACTGGGCTGTGTTTTTTTTTCAAGGTGATCATATCTTTTAGTTTCATTAGCCCCACTTATTTGGATCATTTCTTCCTGCAATCATTTTCTTGGCTAATCAGCTTGAAGCTTATACTTAATATCATTACTACAATTTGTATAACTTCTTAAATATTGTCTCACAAGGATACCTCATTTCAGTGGTTCAGGGTGATTACTTTTTCAATGCAATATATTATTAGTTGCCTTTCATTTCTGGTGGACAGATGTAGCCATATTCCTATCATTTGTAAGTCAAGAAGAACCAGATTTATCAAAAATGCATGTAAATCTAATGGCCTGTGTCATTATTACTGATGACAAGCATAAAGCAATGGGAATCATATACACTATAGTGCAAATCAGGATCACATCATCAATAAATCTCCACATGAAATCAATCATGTGTTTATAGAAAATGCATTTCTTCCCACCAACCCAGGAACAAATTGGCATAATCGTGGGCTCTTAATGCCCTCCTGTCCTTGTCCTTAGCCTCAAATAGGAAATAATTCCTGGTCATTATAAACTCAAAATTGCCAAGATAAAATAATTAAATTCTGCCTATTCCTATCTACTTGTGTTAACGAAAAACATACAGTTCTAAAATTATATAGAATGGTACTGTATAATGTTTCCATCAATACTTGCTAAATAAGTTTCAGGAGTAACATGCAAGTCCTCTAATTGTCTATGATGATTTTTTCATTTGGACCGCATAAAGTTTTCACTTACTGCAATCAATTTTGTTTTGCATTAAAATAACTGTCATTTTGGAATGGGAAGCTAAGATATTGAAATCCTATTTCAAATGCAAAAGGATAGAAAGATATACAAAAGTTTAATAAAAAATGGTCAATATACAACACAGTACAATATAGTACATTACAAATCTGAACAGTATTGCTAGCTTGATTATTTGTTATTCAAATTTACATTCTACTTTGTCAATTACTATGAAATGAGGCAACATAAGTGAATCATGTGTTTTTTTTTCTTTTTTCTTTTCATCCTTGCATATACTTTTGCAGTTGTACCCAGCACACCCCCTCCAGTGCCGGAACCTTCACTTCGTTTTCTGCAGTTGAACAAAATTTTACGAATAAGTGACAAAGAAATATTGCCATGTCATATAATGGATCAGTACTGGACGCAATTCATGGCAGACGATATCTTAAATGTTTGAGAAAAAATCACAAAGAACTACATAATTCTAAGTGTAATATTGCACTACTTTTGCAACTTTGTAAAAGGTCACGGAAAGTATATTTCTAATTTAATAGTATATACTTGTGTGCAGGCAAACTACAGTAAAAGCAGGCTAAGCTTCCTAATCCACCCATTGTATTCAATACTTGAATAAAATTGAATAGACGAGGCTTATGTCTGCTGAGATGATCAAACTAACACTCCCCTTAGCCATGACCACAGCAGTTTAGGTGAACAGTCTTTCTGTCAAAGTATCCATAAATTTGCATAACCTTAAAGGGAAATGTTCATAGTACTGGTTTGATAACCAAATCAGACTTGGTATGTACTCTTTGCAATTTTTGCAAGTGCTAAATAAGCATAATGAGAAGTGTATTATTATTTGCTTATCAGATTCAGTAAAGTTAAGTGTATTATAAATCACAGTACTCTTTGCCAAAAGCACTTACTATAAAGTTGAAATGCATTATATATCCATTGTCCCTTTAATGTGAAATGCTATGGAAAGTACCAGCTAGTTATTATGTATAGTTAGCATTAAAATTACAATTTCTCTAGCTAGTGATGTCCAGAAGCAAGCAGCAGCTACACAGGACATTTCTTAAAAAACTAAGTCTCATTTTGTACCTGTCATTTAAACCAGTGTTTCTCAGCTTTTAATCGTTAGAAACCACTTACAGTTTAATGATATCTCTGAATAATGAGGTAAGAAAATCTTATTTATGAAGTAGTTTTTTTTTTTTTTTTATGTGTAAGCAGTTATTGGGCATTCATTTTTTCAAATAATATTGTAAAGATACATAAAAGTTTCCCCTTGTTTCAATGATACACTGTGAAGAATAGGAAGACTGAAAGAGCCTATTATAGCTGCCCCTTGAGTAAAATTAAAGTTGATAACTTTATATAAATGAGCTGAAACAACTTTCATTATGTTAGATGCTAAGTATATTTTCATAGCCATTACTTGTTTTGTCACTACAGTATCCATTTAACCCTGTTTGAATACAGATAGGGCAGGTAGAGGCTTCATCTGTTTTCAGTTTGAGACATTCCAAATTCTGGCCTGCTAGGTTCCACTGTGCTGATCTTGGAACTACTAGCTTTACTCGGGTAAGATGATTTCAGTTGTTGAAATTTGTATACAGGTGACTCAATCCAAAAGTTGAAGACTTAGATTATTCATCCTCATGTCAAGTAGAAATATCCTTAAATATTCTTTTGAACAATGTAGATGGAAAGCATTCATGCTAATTGCCAGCTTGAGATTTTCAGAGTAGTTTCTATTACCCTTAGATGAGTAGGTGGTACAGTATTTTGATTGAGAACATATGATCTTACCATATTCCACATATATAAAAGAAATCACTTAAAAGACCAGATAAATAGTTTTTAAAGAAGTACTGATCTTTATAAAATGATTAATAATATGTGCATTCTCAATTGACATGTTAAAAATGTATGAAAAAATAGAAATTTCAATACAAAGTTAGCTAAAATATTATTTTGTTTGGATGAAGAACTCTTCCTCTTGGCATGTACATAAGAGGGGGTAGTTTTACCAGAGGTTTGTTATTTTTACCAGTGGTTTGTTATTGCTGTACCAATCCTGATCTGGCAAAACAAAGCAACAATAGGCACTCATCAGAAGTAATATGTACATTATATCTAAGTAAATCTAAAAGGCTTCAGTAATGGTCCAGCAATTCACTCTACATGTCAAATATGAAAATATATGTATATATTCATAGGGTCGCAAACGTGAATTATTTGAGACAGAATGTCCCTGAGAATATTGCTATATTGATTTTGCTATTAAATATTTTTTTTATGTTTTTGGTTTATGGGATGTCATTTTACTGCCTGTCAGCTTCAGTTTATACAAATAAAAACAATGTTATGCAAAAAAACTGCAGATGAAATAGAGTAATTAATACTAACCCTTGTATATGCTGAGAAATCTAAGTATGCAGATGACCATATGCAAAACACAGGAAAAATGGTTATATGTAATGTCTTTGCCTGAAAAAAAAAATATACAGCTATACCCCATTTAACACTGTAGATAGATTCCAGACAATCAGCAAAACAGTGAAAAAATGGGATAATTTTACCATAGAAAAAAGATACACAAAAGCAATTGAAATTTCAAAAATGTAGTTTTATGTGAACTGTTAAAAAACAGCAAACATAACAAATGTACAAACTGAACATTTTTTTAAATAAAAATTTTAAGAAACAGCAAACATTAACTGAACAGTAAAAGGCAGATGGTTTGGAGTGTTAAATGGGGTCTGGCGAGGAAAAAACAGCATTTTAGAGGGATACAGTGTTAAACGGGGACTAAAAAACATCGATATAGTGGGTTTTAAAGCTAAGCAGGAATTACAGGGAAAAGAGAGATATCACAAATCAGCTCAATAATGTGTAGATTTAAGCAGGGTATACCTGTACATCAATAAATTGACATGGTCAACTATGTGGCAGCAGTAAAATTCCTATTGGATTAAAAAAGGCCCCAAAAAATAAAAAAATGAATGTTTAATAGACTGGAGCAATATACAAAATGGAAATTTCATATGCTGGCATTCCTTGGGCAAAAAAAGGGCATCTGACAATCGTATAATCTCTAGACCAAATAATATATTATGTCTCTCTTAGAACCTGGTATGGAAGAAAAAAATCAATGTAAGCAAAAAAAGAAGAAAAAAGTCTCCCATTTTATCCAGTATGCCCCATTACATTACCCTTATTAATTATAAATAAATAATATAATAGTGTAGAATCAAATATTTAGAATTTTATTAACAAGTATAACACTTTTAAAAAACGCTGATTAAAATACAAACGGTTGCCCTTGCAGCCAATAACACCCTCACATATAAATTACATCAATGTATAAAGTTTATGTGCAAAGTATTGCTGGTGGTAATCTCCAAACCACTTGGGAAATAAAGTGCTTAAGTGCAATATTATTTACCTATATAAAATCTAATAAGAGTGGCATAGCAGGAGCCCGCCACTTACTCCCTAAATGTGCATAAAGGTGAAGGCTAATCTAACCCTTCTAAAAACTTACCCTACTATAAAAGGAAAACACTATTAGGATGTGGCAGAATGGGGATTGCCACTTATCCCCTTATCTGCATGTGAAATTAACCTGTACTATACTATACAATAATAATTCCCTAATTGGGATGTGTATACCACTGATTATACCTAAACACAAATATATATATTTGTAAGATTGTTTAAATAGCTAGTATATCAGACAATATCTGTATCCACAAGATATAATGTATATGATATTAATCAAACGTTTTGATTTAGGATCAGTCTGATTACTTAGTTTTGTATATATCACACTGAGGGATGTTAAAACATAAAGTGAGTCCAATCCGTCATCATTTCAGTGAAGTTGCTCCTCCGGTGTGCATCATGTCTCCATTTCCTATACACATAGTGCAGATCCAATACCTCATGCAGTACTTCTGGGTTGACGCGATGACATCACTTCCAGGGCATCAAGGGCAACGTAGCCGATGCATGCGTTTCGCCATAGGCTTCTACCAGGGCCTAACGTAATTGGGGAGGAGGTGTACTTTTATGAGTCCATCCAGGGAGTCTGTGTTCCTTATTGGAGAGATTTACAACCAATCATGTGTGATCACTACTCCAGGTCCTTTGCTTGTCCTTCTCTTTCTTCAGCTTCTCTCTGAATAACCAGAAAAACAAGACATTTACTGCATGAGCAGAATAAAAAAGGAATATCTCTTTGAGAAAATTTTATACAGCTGATTTCCACCACAGCGGAGGCCAAGTAGCAAGTGTTAAAGTGCAGAGTAGCCAGGCAGGGGAAAAGTGTAGGGTGGTGTTAGGCTTGGGTTGTAGGGGTGGAGCGTGTGGTTGGAGTTAAGACTAGGAAGGATAAAAGAGAAGCTGACAATCCAGACTGTAACAATGAAACAGCGCCTCACTCAATTCCAAGCTCGCAAGTCGCGGGATGTAGGCCGTAAGTCTGCGGGCCCGCATCGTCCTAGACTTACGCTGCTATTCAATTCCCAAGCCCTCAAGTCCCGGCCAGATAGCCCACATCGTAAACCATGGCATCGTATGTAGCATTTCGGGGCGACCAATTAAGCAAGCTTGTAACTCCCGATGCAGAAACAGCCAATAGAAACAGAGCCCATCAACATTACATCAGTAAAACATGAAGATGACATGTCAATCAACTAGCGATTCAGGGTCCAATATGCGATCAGACCCGCCAATCCTCGAACCGGCAATGTACAAATAAATAACAATTAATGAAGCCAGTGTTCTAGTCCATGTGGGTGGCCTGATATGTATTAACTCATTAATTCCCGAGATTCAATAACCCTGAAAATTACACATAAAAAAATAAAATTGTATATTCCATATTTACGGGCTTGAGATTGTTGTGCTAATAATTCTAATGTCTTAAGTTGTGTTCCGGATCATTTACAGTGCAGTATTGAATTTATATTTGCATCTAAAGTGTTCCAGACTTTATTGGCTGAAAATCCCTGTAGTTATTACAACCATAACTTACACCCCATGTAACCCTTTGATCTGTCACGTCTGCAAGAGTTAGGATTGCTAAAATCGCAAATCGCTATTCAATTGCTACAATTCCGCAAGCCACACCCGTAAACAGCAAATGTAGAACAAAATCCTACGGTTACCAGAAGGGACTGACAAAGGGGTTAAAGACATGTCCGTAGCACTATAAATGCAATAAAAAAATCAATACAACTCTGTAAATGACGGGGATAGCGATGAAAGACATTAGAATTAATTACACAACAGTCTCAAGCTCGCAAATCGGAAATCAAAAATCATTTATTTTTATGTTTCATTTTGGGGTTATATCGATCTCGGGAATAAATTAGTTAATATATATCAGGCCACCCATATGGACTAGAACAGTATTGGCATTCATTTTTATTATTTTGTATTTTGCGGTTTTGCAAGTCCGCATTTTGGACCTCTAAACGCTAATTAATTGACATGTAACCTTCATCTTATACTGCCGTAATGATGATGGTCTCATTTTGTCTGTTTCTAAATGGGTAGTTATGGCTTTGCTTAATTGATCATGTTCCGCTCTGAAATGCTACATATGATTGCATGGTTTACTGTTTGCATGGTTGAATAGCTCCGTAATTGTAGGTCCAGCCCGCAGACATACGGCCTGTATACCGTGAGTTGTGGCCCTGCAATTGAATGAGGCTCATAGTCTCTTGTGAAATTATTCTTTCTTGTCACAGTTCAAGGACGAGGTATATATTTCTTAGACAGTTTATGTACAGTATTTACATTGCTTTAAGGCCTTTGTTGTACAATAACTTTACAAGAGACTGTGGTTAATATCTGTGTTTTCTTGTTACACTCTGTTGAGTTGTTTTGGTTACTTTGATTGTTTTGGGATGTTTTTCCGTCCGGGTTTTTCGGTGGACATTGATGTATAGGTTTGATCTATATTTGATCTAGTTCTCACTTATATTACTTTTCCTTAATGCACATTTTGTGTTTCTTTTGCAGTCTATATAAGTATAAATATTTGATTTTACTTATGTAAGGTCTAACTTAGGGCCAATGTAAGTTTTATTGTTAACTGCCTACTGAACTCAAAAATCATGATGCACATACTAAACTGCAAAGCAATTAAAATATATTTTTTGAAAATTCCTCCTCTCGGTTTCATGGTAGGGGAACATGGGCAGCTGTGCCATGGAGCAGGAATATTAGGGAGCCTGAGAGAGGGTTAATAACAAAGATGTGCATTTGGAAGTGGGCATGCCTATGACATCACATATGGTGTGACAACATGTGCCCATGCTGGATGCAAAGTAGCGGGAGTGAACCCTGGCTTGGCAACAAGCAAGTTGCTGTGTGTCCCTAACAGAGATGAGTGAATGGAAAATAACTTTCAAAGAGTTGTCACATAGTGTGTATGCGTCCTCAGTCCAAGCACTGGCATCTTATAGACTGTATTCTGGTGCGCCAGCAAGACCTTCAAGATGTCCTGCTCACCCGAGTGATGCCCAGCACAGAATGTAATATGGATCACCGTCTGGTGCGCTGCTAATTTCGACTCCACTTCAACCCCAAACCAAAAGGAAAGGAGCCCCAAAGAAGAAGTTTATTAACCTCCAGCTGAAGTGAAGGCCATCTTCCAGGCGAATCTCCAGTCAAGACTAGAAGATTGCAGATGCTTCACAGATCCCTCCTCAGATGCTCTATGGGAACATCTTAAAACCAGCATCCTGCAGACCTCTGAAGAAAAACAAAGACTGGTTTGACGAAAACAGTCCAGAGATCCATCAATTACTGTTATAAAAGAGATCCGCCCATCAAGCGCATCTCGCTCAGCAGTCTTGCCCCAACAAGAAAGCAGCCTTCTGTTTTGTGTTCAGCAAATTCCAACAAAAGCTGAGAAATTCAGAACCAGTGGTGGACCAACCTCTCTGAAAGAACTCAGCGTTGTGCAGATGTCGGTGCCTCATAGTTTCAGTCTCCGTGCTCCATCGCATTCCACAACAAACAATAAAAACAGAACTGGATGAAATCCCAGAAGAGACTGTAAAAGCCATTGACCAGCTAAAAAATGGTAAGGCTGCTGGAGTTGATAGGATCCCAGATGAGATCTGGATACATGGGGACCCAGCACCCAGTTAAACTCAATGAGCTCTTTGTTTGCTGCTAGCGCCAAGGCAATCTGCCACAGGACCTCTGTGACGCAATCATCATCACCCTGTACAAGAAGAAGGGAGAAAAGTCTGACTGCTCCAACTACCGGGGGTAACTCTGCTCTCCGTCGTAGGGAAAATCCTTGCAAGAGTACGCCTCAACAGACTGGTGCCCACTATCGCAGAAGAACTCCCTCCAGAGATTCAGTGTTGCTTTAGAGCCAACAGGAGCACCACTGACATGGTTTTTGTTCCCAGGCAGCTCCAAGAGAAATGCAGAGAACAGAACAAGGGACTTTATGTGACGTTTGTCGACCTTACCAAAGCGTTCAACACTGTGAGCAGCAAGGGTTTGTGGCAAATCCTGGAACGTATAAGATGTCCTCCCAAGTTCCTTAAACATGATCATCCAGCTACACGAAGACCAGCGTGGCCAAGTTAGGCACCTCTCTGAGTCCTTCCCAATAAGCAACGGCGTGAAGCAGGGCTGTATTCTTGCACCCAGTCTATTCACGCTATTCTTCAGTATGATGCTGCAAAGGGCCACAGAAGACCTTGATGTTGAGGATGGACTCTACATCTGATTCCGCACAGACGGCAGTCTGTTCAACCTGAGGCGACTAAAGGCCCACACCAAGAAAGTTGAACGACTCGTTCGAGAGCAAATGACATCTTGCTTCGCCGAGGCTGCTAAGCTCTTCGGTCTATAAGTCAGTTTGAAGAAGACTGAAGTTCTCCACTAGCCCGCACCTCAGGAAGATTACTGTCCTCCTCACATCCCTATTGGCGAGTCTAAGCTGAAAACAGTTCAACAGTTTACCTACCTGGGTTGCATCATCTCCTTGGACGCAAAGGTTGACAAGGAAATTGACAACAGACTGGCAAAGGCAAATGGTGCATTCAGCAAGTTAAATAAAAGAGTTTGTAAAAACAAGCATCTAAACAAGTGCACAAAGGTCAACGTGTACGGAGCTGTTGTGATGACCACTCTTCTGTACAGTCCGAGTCTTGGGTTACCTACCACCACCTACGACTTCTTGAGCGCTTTCAACAACGCTGCCTCTGTACCATCCTCAACATTCACTGGAATGACCACATTCCCAACACTGAAGTCCTAAAACAGGCAGGAATCCCCGGCATTTAGGCAATACTGTTGAAGAAGCAGTTTCGCTGGGCAGGACACATCTGTAGGATGGAGGATGATCGACTTCCAAAGATTGTGCTATATGGTGAGCTCACCACTGGCAATCGTGACCGAGGAGGGCCAAAGAAAAGGTACAAGGACTCACTGAAACACTCCCATGATGCCTGTCATATTGGCCACGGTCGATAGTCCACCTTAGCTTCAGACCGAAAGGCATGGAGAAGTACCATTCACCAGGCTGTCTCCTCTTTGGAGACCACACACAGGGCTGGTATTGAGGACAAGAGGAAACGTTGAAACTACTACTGCTATTACAGCACCCAACCAAGAACAAACTTTCCCGTGCAACCACTGTGGTCGAGTCCGCCTGTCCCGCATTGGCCTCCTCAGCCACCTAAGAGCCCATAGATGTGGACACGCCTCTTAAATCTTTGTTCGTGAAGCCAAGCATATATATGTCATGATAGATCAATAATGGACATTTTAAGAGAGACTGGCAAAGTATTTGCCTTAGTATTCAGTATTACAGAATTAACAGGTAAATGTCCACTCTGCACCAAAATTCACGCCTGTAAAGCATATGTTTTAATCCTACTCCCTGGCAGAGCTGTCTTAGCCCCTCCTATGAAACAGGGAGGATGAGAGAAGCAGGTGCGCAAGGTGGAAAATTGTTGCTTTCACAATTTATCATATGCAATGTGATTACTGACATCATTAGGGAAACATTTAACAGCTTACATTGTAATGACCCCTTGCATTTGCTACGCCTTCACAGGAGCCATCAAGGGACTGAAATCTTTAAAGCAAGTCATACCCCAAACTCCTTTACCGAAGTGAAGAGTAATTCTTTTTTTTTTTTATATATATAATTAATTTTATTTCAATACAAAGCATTACTCATACATACAGTTTGTACATTCTAAACTTCCATAAATTGGTTTTACCGAGTTCCATTGATTAATATACAATTTTTAATCCAACATTAAAAACATAAATACATAACAGGACAAAACAAAAAAAGAGAATTGCATCGAAGTGGGGGGGGGGGGGAATTGCCAGTTACCAGCCTCCAGTTACAAACTAATGGCCATTCAGTCTGTCCCATATTGACCATTTGACTGTATCTACGGGCAGGTGGTGAAATGTAATATATTCTCTTTTAAGGGATCTAATTGTGTTGACCTCCTCTACCACAAACTTCCATGAAGGTATATGGGCTTGTTTCCAATTACATGATATTAACTTTTTAGCTACCATAAAAATTGAATTAAGTATGCTTTTTCTTTCTGGTTCATCCTTGCAGGATAGATATGAAATAGTGTCATTTCCATGGCAGAATTTGTCTATTTAAGCCCTTAGAAAGATAGAGAAAGCCCTCTTTAAAAAAAAAATAACCTTGACTCTGCTAGCAATAGCATCAGTGACTAGTCTCTTCAGCTGTGTCTGGTCAGGTGCCTGGTCCTTGGCCTATATAAGGCACTTCCTGTTTATGTACCTTGCCAGATTATTGTGTGGTTCCTGATCACTTCAATAAAGCGTGTTCCTGTTTCACCTACAAGTTGCTGAACTGGATTATTGCTGACCTTGGCTGCTGGTCTCCACAACCTTGTGATTCCTACCATATGTGAAAAAAAGTTCCAACTTCATTGCAATTTCTCCAATATCTATCTAATTTGTTAGTGTCTATGAATTTAGGTACCACACTTGGGACACAATACCATCTTTGTATCGTTTTGAAGTATATTTACCTGTGGGAGGCGCTTTTAAGATATCTATCAGTGTCACAAAGGCCTGGGTCCATTGTACTTCTGACCAGGTAGAGTTAATTTCTTTCTCCCTTTCTTTTATCCTAAAGGACTTACCATTTTACATATTCAGTTTGAGTACATATAGAAATTAAATGTGTGTCCTGTTTTGCACAACAGATTTGTTCAAGCGGGGAGAGTTGGCAATTAAGAGTTTTATATGATTTAAATCTGTCCCAGCAATGTTTAAGCCTATTGTATTCCATCCACTTGTTTGCGTGGAGATCATATTTTTGGCCAAGTTCTGCAAAGGAATATAACCTTTCTTTGTTGCATAAATCTTTTATTTTAAAAAATACCTCAATGGTCCCAATTGACTTGAATTATATTATTTTCACTGACTTCTAAAGATTGCAAAGGCATCAGGGGCTCGGATACTGGGTTAAGGCTAATTTATTATTCAACTTATTCCAAAAACGTATACCTTTGATAACAATTCAAGAACTTGATATCTTCTTAACCTTGGATAAAGGACTTAGCCACAATATACAGTCAGGTCCATAAATATTGGGACATCGACACAATATTTATGGACCTGACTGTATGTAACAACGAGCCTCTCGCCAAGGAGGCCTCTTCTATTTGATACCATCTTGCCTTATCTTTAACTATTGACCATTTTACCAAATGGGCAAGCATAGTAGCTGCATGGTAGTTCTTTTTTTTTTATCCATTCTTTTTTTATTGAAGACAAGTTAACAATATAACATTGCATAGAATAAGAGAAGAAAGAAGAGGACAACAGGGCAGCCAGGTTTATACAGCAACACATTCCCCGGCATCTTAACAAAGAGACCACATGCAGTTTTCATAATAGTCATACTGGTACATTACTTCATCGTTATCCTGTGCCCTGTTTAACCCTCTATGTCTTCAAACATGGTCATTTTTTAATTTTCTATTTCTTTTATTGTCTACCTCTTATCAAGAGATAGGTGTAAAGAAGCTGAAAAATAATAACATCAGCTATGTCAACCGAAATGAGTAGAGGGAATCACAAAAAAAACAACAACAAAAAAAGGGGGGGTGGCATACTCTTCCAATGAGAATCTATTGGTATGTATGGTCGTCCGGGCTCCCCCACTACCGCCATCTTCCGGCAAGAGCCTCATTCCCCACTGTCCTGGTCACATCCCCAGCTTGGTTTCTGTCACTTGCGAGAATAAGTCAGTCATCTCCTTCCACACCTTTTGCACTTCTCCACCATATATGTAGAAAGTCTCCCCTTGCTTTGCACCCTCAAGTAGGCTACATATAAATGATCCTCTTGTTAAGTTGGTACACATTTCTCTCCAAGTTGCTTCATCTAGCTCCCTGCCTAAGTCTTTCTCCCATTGGAGCATATATTTCGGCTTCTGTTTGTTTAGCGAGTCATTCAGAAAAGAAAATAGAGACCCAAGAAGTCCTTTGATAGAGGGCAATTTTGCACATATAGTCGACCACCAAGAATGTTTAGGGGTCCCATGTACCCAGGCCAGTGAGGACATCCAATGTCTTAATGTTTCTGTAATTCCAGAGTTCGCTCTCTGGTATATGATATTTAGTAATAAGGAAGGTGTGGGATAGCAGAGCATCTTCTGAAAACCAGATTTCTGCTCTTTCCAGCGGGCTGCTAGAGGTGAAGCGAAAAGCCGTCCCAAATTCTGGGAAGGATCTTATAGATACCTTTTTCCTGCGCCCTCTGGAACGCACAGTCTATCTGCAATAAACTCACATTCACTCACCACTTATTCATCTCCAACTCCCTCAATCTATTGGCTCTCACCGAAACCTGGCTCTCATCCTCAGACACTGCCTCCCCTGCAGCGCTCTCTCATGGTGGCTTTCACCTCAGCCACACACCTAGACCTGGGAACAAACAAGGTGGTGGTGTGGGTGTATTGCTTTCCACTCGCTGTACATTTCACCTCTTACCCCCTGTCCCATCCCTCCAATTCTCATCGTTTGAAGTTCATACAATCCGCCTCTTCTCACCTTTCTCTCTACGTGTTGCTGTGATCTATCGTCCCCCTGGCACTCCCTCTCAATTTCTTGATCACTTTTCTGCCTGGCTCCCGCACTTTCTCTCCTCCAACGTTCCTTCACTGGTACTTGGAGATTTTAACATTCCCATTGACACTCCCGCCTCCCCAGCAGCAACCAAACTGCTTGCACTCCCCTCTTCCCTCGGCCTCTCACAACTAACAGATTCTTCTACTCATCATGCTGGACATTCTCTTGACCTTATCTTCAGCAATCTCAGCACAGCCTCCAACCCAGTCACCCATCCACTCCCTCCATCTGACCATCACTTACTTACCTTCAACCTCACCTCTTCTTCCTCCCACCACCCCTCTCCTACTCCTGCCACCATCACGAACAGAAACCTGCTAGCACTTGACCCTACTCAGCTCTCCATTAATATCCAACCCCTTCTCAGCCCCATCACCTACCTCAACTGCGCCGGTAACGGCCATCTCACTTTACAACTCTACTCTCTCTTCCATCCTTGATACCCTCGCCCCCATAACCACACGCAGACACCCTCGCTCTCTTCCTCAACCTTGGCACACAACTCAAACACGATACATCCAGAAGTGCTCCCGCACTGCTGAACGGCTCTGGAGGTAATCACGCACCTCTGCAGATTTCCTCCACTACAAATTTATGTTACGCTCCTACTCCTCTGTCCTCAACCTCGCCAAACAACACTACTTCACTTCACTAATATCAACCCTATCCTCTAACCCAAAGCGTCTGTTTGCAACGTTCAAAACTCTCCTCCACCCGCCACCTCCTCTTATCCCTTCCTCTCACAGCTGAAGACTTTGCCAACCATTTTATTCATAAAATCGAAAATATACGCAATGAACTCTCATCTCACAGTGGCTCACTCACTCTACCATCTCAACTATCCAACCACACCCATTCTTCTCCCTCCCCCAATCCAACAGCCATTCTGCACTACTTTGCCCCAGCTACAGAGGATGAAGTCGCTAGCCTGCTATCATCCACTCGCCTCACTACATGTCCCCAGGACCCTATTCCATCTCAGCTCATCCCTCGCCTCTCTACCACAGTAATCCCAGCTCTCACACACATTTTCAACCTTTCCCTAACTACCGGCAAGTTTCCATCTTTTCTAAAACACGCCACAATTACACCCATTCTCAAAAAGTACTCATCTGACTCTGACATTGCTTCTAACTACCGCCCTATCTCTCTACTTCCTCTGGCTTCCAAACTGCTGGAGTGGCTCGTCTATAACCGCCTTACCAGCTTTATCTCCTCAAACTCTTTTCTTGACACCTTCCAATCCGGCTTTCGGCCCCAACACTCCACTGAGACAGCTCTCACTAAAGTCACCAATGACCTGCTTACTACCAAGTCAAAAGGTCACTTTTCTATTCTCCTTCTTCTAGATCTCTCTGCTGCCTTTGACACTGTTGACCATCCACTTCTACTCCATATCCTCTCTTCCCTCGGTATTCGAGACACTGCTCTCTCGTGGTTCTCATCATACCTGCAAAATCGATCATTCAGTATCTCCTTTTCTGACACCTCTTCTTCTACCTACCCCCTGTCTGTTGGCATACCCCAAGGATCTGTCCTAGGTCCGCTCCTCTTCTCCATCTACACTTCCTCACTTGGTACCCTAATAAACTCTTTTGGGCTGCAATATCATCTCTACACAGATGACACCCAAATCTAACTATCAGCACCAGATCTATCGCCCTCTCTTCTAACACATGTCTCCAACTGCCTCTCTAGTATATCCTCTTGGATGTCCACACACCATCTCAAACTCAACATGTCTAAAACTGAACTCCTAATCTTCCCTCCCTCTCCCACTGTGTCAATTCCTTACATCTTCTCTCTCACTGTCAATAATGACATCATCACCCCCTCCTCCCAAGCCCGTTGTCTTGGGGTTCTACTGGACCCCGCCCTGTCCTTCATCCCTCACATACAATCACTAACTAAATCTTGTCTTCTCCATCTAAAAAACATCTCCAGAATTTGCCACATTCTTACACAAGACACAACTAAAATCCTTATATACTCTCTCATCATCTCTCGACTGGACTACTGCAACTCGCTTCTTGCTGGCCTACCCACCACCCGACTATCTCCACTTCAATCCATTTTGAATGCCTCTGCTAGACTCGTCTTCCGTACACAATGTTCAGTGTCGGCATCACCTCTCTGTCAATCTCTCCACTGGCTTCCCATAGCCTCCAGAATAAAATTTAAAATCCTGACCCTAGCTTTCAAAGCCCTCAACAAGAGCACTCCCCCATACATTTCTGGTCTCATCTCCAAATACTCCCCCACCCACCCTCTTCGCTCTGCTAATGACCTTCTTCTTTTCACAACTCTTGTCACCTCCTCTCACTCTCCACTTCAGGACTTTTCTCGTGCTGCCCCTATTCTCTGGAACTCCTTGCCTCGCTCCACCAGCTTATCCTCCAGCCTCAAAACATTCAAAACCTCTCTAAAAACACATCTCTACAAAGAAGCGTATCACCTTCCACCCTAACACACTCTCAAATCTCTCTCCCTCCTTTTCTTCACACAATACCTTTAGGATGTAAGTCTGCGAGTTTCAATCCCACAAGGTGTTTTAGGGAAAGCACCATGGACACTGGATTCGAAACTCAAAGACAGGGCCCCCCTTGTTTTACTATGTGTTAATTTGTATGTATCTTTGTATTGAACGTATCTTATGTACAGCGCTACGGAATATGTTGGCGCGTTATAAATAAACGATAATAATAATAATAATAATAAGAGGGGAGCTAAGCCGCCAACCAATCCAAACCAAGACCAAGCCGCTAAAGTTGAAGATATTATGGGAATAGAGTGTCACTGCCTGACGCCTGAGGGGGGCACATCCCAGACTATGCTATCCCAAGTGTGTGGTCTCATTTGCCATTTTTCCACAAAGGTCCACGGCGGTTGTAGCTTACCAGAGTGAGCCAATGGAATGGTATTTTACCCAATGTCACATTTCTTCAATTAGTTGTTTAAATAAGGGCGGAATGTTAGCTTTGTATATATACGACAGCTTCTTGGTGATTCTAACTCCCAAGTATTTAATAGAGTTTTTGGGCCATTGAAATCTATACTCCGCTTTCAAAGCCAGAGGACCGCATGTGGTATGCCAGCTCCCAAGACCTCAGTCTTTTCAACATTGATCTGCAGGCCTGGCCAGGGCGCAGAATCCGCCTAGGGTTGACAGCAAGGTGGGAATCGACGTTGCCGGTTCCGTTAGTGTGCAGAGAAGGTCGTCCGCAAAGATCGAGCATTTCAAGTGGTGAAGACCCACCTGCAATCCCTTTAGCTCTGTTTTACATCCTATCTTTTGAGCCAAAGGCTCGATCGCCAGTGCAAATAGCAGTGGAGACAGTGGGCATCCCTGCCGGGTTCCCCTCTGGATGGCTATAGAGATGTTTTCAGGATCCCGGAAGTTTGAGACAGGCCTGTGGATTGTTGTACAGTATTCTGATTATTTGCATGAATCTCCCTTCAAAGCCAAATTTATCCACCACTGTGTACAGATAAGAACACTCCAGTGTGTCAAAAGTTTTTTACATATCGAGAGCTAGCACACAAAGGGGGGTCTTGCTCTGGGAGGCCAATTGGATGACATTCATAGTCCTCTTGATGCTATCAGCTGTCTGCAGATATTGGACAAAACCCGTTTGATCCTTGTGGATCAGATCTGGAAGGAATCCCCAGATCCTATCTGCATTAATTGTGGCTAGCAGTTTAAAATCCCCATTTATTAGGGATATAGGCCGATAGTTATTCGGGTCTAGTGGGTCCCTGCCTTCTTTAGGAAAAACAATTAAGTCCTCCCTGTTGAGCTCCGGGAGCATCGATTCCCCATTTAGAATGGAATTAAACAATTAGCAGAGGTATGGTGCCAGAATATGCGCAAAAGACTTGTAAGTAAGAGTAGGTAAAGCCGCCAGGGCCGGGGGCTTTCCCTGATTTCAACCTCTTGATGGCTTCTAATATCTCCTCTACTGTTCTGTTATGTCTGAGTTAAGTGTAGCCGCGCTCTGATCTGAGACTTTGGGGAGGTCGCAGGAATCTAAGTAAGACCGAAGAAGATTTGCGTTCGGTTGCAGCTTAGTGGAGTAAATAGTCCAAGCTTAATAAGGGACAGTAGACCATTGCTCCTTGGGGTTGAAACTTGGTCCCTCCCGTCAGAGCTCTGATCCTCTGTCCCCTTCCTCCGGGAACATGTGAAGAGATTGGAGGATTGCCCAGCCGTCTTCGAGTGATCAGGCAGAGTATGATTTGCCCTTGTACTGGAATACCAGGGCAAAGGGGAAGCCCCACTGATTTTGAATGTTGTGTTGAAACAGCACTCCCAAGACTGGTTTCATGTCTCCGCGCTTGTCCAGCGTCACGGGGGAGAGGTCCACAAAGACAATATATGGCGCCTTATCAGGCTCCTTGATATCTGAGGATTTTCGGGCTTCTGCTAACACCAAGTCTCTTGTTTGTTGCCAAGGAAATTGGATGATAACGTCTTTGGGCACCTCCAAGTTTCTTGTCGCCCCTAGGGCTCAATGGGCCCTTTCAATTTTCAGCCACGAGGCCGGGACCTCCGGTAGGATGGTGGCCAGTGTCTCTGAGACATATTTCTTCAGATTCTGCACCGCTCGGGAATCCCTCTAATTCTTAAGCGGTTCTCTAGGTCTTCCTACTTATCTTCCAAGGCCGATATGCTAGAGCAGTTCTGATGAATCTCCAGCCTATCCCGCTCTTGTGCCTCAGTGATCTGATCGGTGGTCTCCTCAAGCAAGTGGGTCCTTTGGCCCAGGTCTTTCTTGATGGCATCAACAGTTTTGGTCATGTATGCTTGAAATAGACCCTCGATCTGGGCCAATGAGTTTTTAGAAATGTTCATGTCGGGATGAGGCGGGTCTACATGGCCCTTATCCCCCGATTCTCCCGAAGGGTCTGATGCCACCTCCTTCGTTGCCCCTGGAGGTTTGCAGAAATTTGTAATTCTCTTTGTTCGTAGGGCTCTCTTGTTTCTCCCCATCTGTTGCCGTCGTGTTTCGCGCAGTGAGTTGAACATAGGATCTGGATTGGCTGGATGTGCGGAGTCCTGGCAGGCGGTCAGAATCTTTTAGTAAGTCAGCTGTCTAATGGTAGTGCGGTTACCAGCTATGGCTTTCTGTGTTGCTGTGCTAGCGATTCATTAGGGTACCCCCCTCAAAATGAGTTTTAGTCCCAAGTGCGCATTGCTTTAGGCATTGGCCTCAATGGACACATGCTCTTGATATTGATAAATGCATAGTATACAAGATGACGAGGAAGCGGCCAATCAGGGACACCAGTGGCAGTGTAATGACTCTTTTGGTATATTGTGTATTCCCTTTGCAGTCAAATATTATGATGGTTGTAAGCAGGCCAGTTGAGGTGCAGGCAGTACAAATGTTACCCACTGGGTGGCAGCAGTGCCCCTCTGGTACTCTTAATACTGGAAGATCTTCTAGAGAAACCACATTAAATTGCTTATTATTCTTATCTATAGTTCTGATTTATGCAGCTCTGTCATTTCCAGCCAAGTTACTTGTCAGGCGGTTCCAACAATTTAAACTTTAAATGTAACAAGGCCAACAGGAGCAGAAAAAGATTTTTTTTGTCTGGGCTTAAAGGGGTTTCTACTGCTTGACAAGGTTTTATTGCAACCAGAGTCTCAGTTTTCCTAAGAAGCCCTCACCCTAACCTGGGAAATGTGCTAGATTAGTAGTCAACCACCCGTCAGTCCACAAAAATCACACATGTTCTAAGTCCAGGGGGGTGGTGGTTAAGCCTTTTTAACCTTGCTGGCTTAGCTAGGCCCTTTAGAGTATTACATCCTGAAGTTTAAAATATGAGCAGTTCAAGGTTTTAGGAGGAGCAAATGGGAAGTGTATTTGGTTGTGTATGTCAGTTTCCCCAATCTGTGCTCTGAAAAGCTTTTCAACCAATATAGGTTGGTTTACAGTCCAGTTTAAAGGTGATCTGCAGATTAATGAGGCTATTAAAGCTGGCGTCTCTTTGCTGAACTCCAGTGACTGATAAGTCTTACTGGTGTCTATGAAACTGTAGTTCTTTAACTTTGCCACTAGATGGTGGCTATGTTCTTCTGGGGATGTTTATTGCAGGTTAGGAACAGCTTTTCCCAACTCAGCTTTGCCAAGTTTGTTTTGCTACAGGCCACACACACCCTGCTAAACACTGTCTCCCTGCAAGGGAATGAGCAGGCTCTCCACCCTCTATAACTAGAGGTTTGTCTGTTATGATATTTGTTACACAATGTTTTTGTATTTTTATTGTTTCTTGTGGTGTACCACCCCTTTGATGTGTGCTTGGGGCCACTGGTCTTCCCAGACTGCCCTTACTCTAGACCCCATTGGGTCATGCCCCCAAAGTACCTGTGATGGGGCCCTATAGATGAGCCTTAGGAGTGATTTCCCCAGGGCCCTGGCACCCTCAGCCTGCTTTGAGGCTATTCTACTCCTTCTAGCTTGAGCCCCTCTGTCTGGAGCACCTCTAGCTTGGGCCACACAGGGCCAGATGTAAGTGGGGTAGTCTGTATGAAAGTCTGTATGAGGCTCCCCCCTCTTCCCGTGTGCCGTCTGGTGGGTGTCAATCCAGGAGTTATGACAGGTCGTGGTGCAGGGTCTTGGTCTCCTCCACAGCCTCCGGCCGGCTCCCTCCTACCTCTGTGCGGGCGCCATTTTGGATGTTCCTACCTTGAGTCTCTCTCCTCTCTGTCCCGTTGGATCTCAGGATGCAGCTTCCTCTTCGGGCCCTCCGCTACTGCTCTTCCGCCCACAAGATTGATCTGCTGCTTTTGGTCCAGAGGTGAGCAGATCGCGTGGGAGGCTCTGGGGAGCTTTGGTTGTGAGGGAGGTAGGCCGGGTCTCCTTAATTGCGCAGGCCTCTGCCTGAGGCCTCAGGCTCCGGTACCCCGATGCTTGGGAACTTGGTATTGGTGTACTCGGGGGGACCTCGGGAGACTGCATAAGGGTGTTTTATTTATGTTGAAGATAGATTTCCTCCATTTTAGGGCTGCTTTAGCCCTGAAGACGCTCCGATCTAGTGTGTCTGCTCAGGTTCACTGTAGCTGCATGGTAGTTCTTAATATCTGGTAGAGATAGCCCACCTTTTCGGAAATTTCTAGATATTATTTCCCTATTTATGCTTGCCTTCCTGTCATTGTAAATATATTTATCTACTAGCGACTTACCCATCAAAAATGATGGGGCAATAAAATTTGAAGCCATGGGAATGATGTTTGAGACATAATTGAAACCGTTTTGTACTGTGAGGACCTTCGGCGCTCATTGCGAGGCTTGCGAGAGAGATATATATTTCTATGTATATGTAGTTAAGTAAAAATTAATTATTTATTCAATAAATTAATATAGTTTATTTATAAATTGAAATATGCAGCGAGCAATAGGCTGAAGAGCTAACAATATGTTTGTATTTTGCGTCTGCATAGAATATACATTTTGAGTGTTAGTGCCCTGCTTATAAAGTGTAATGAATGTTTGAAGTGTGCATTCTAAATAGGATGTATGCGCGAGGTTAAGGTGTTGGTTTATTGTGTAAAATGGCATTATATAGTCGTAATGTTATTAATGTGGTACGCGTCTTGTGAGCATTTTCCGGCTTTTGTACTAGTGTATCTTGTAGGTCGTAGTGTGATGTGTAAAGTGCTACGCGTTTTGTAGTGTTTTGCACGGTCCGGGGTCGTGTAGCCTTGTTTTCATTTTTTTCGCCGACCATTTTTTTCCTTGCTTAGGCGATTTTCATGTGGCGAAAATCGTCTAAATTGAGTTAAATTAGCATTCCACCTCACTCACAGACGTCCTGGCTGTTGCCCCATGCTGTCTGTGATGTTTTTGTATTTTTTGGGGGTGTATTTAGTGTGTTTTTCGAGTTTTTTGTTCGGCCGCTAATCTCGTAAATTTTTGCGCATTGTATCTTTATTTTTCTATGTCCTGCGTCTCGTATTTTTTTTTCTAAGCCCCACGTCTCGTATTGTAACGAGTTACCTCACTTTGCTGTGTCACTCATCACCTAAGTCGTACGCACCTCGCAAAGCGTGATGACGTCTCGTAGTTTGACAACTATTATATGTGATGACTGTCTGCAATTGTCTAATTAGATAGCCGTAAATTTCTATCGGTATTAGGCGCATCAGATAAGTAATTTGGGGTAAAATGGACATTTTAACTTGCTGCTATTCTTCCCGACAGTAAATGAAAATTAACTTTCCATTTTTTCATGACTTCCTTTATTTTGCCTATCAGTTTATTATTGTTTAATTATATTAAATTAATAAGTTGTTTCAAATTGCGAGTAAAGACTATACCAAGGTGTGTGACTTTATTTGATCGCCAATCTAGTGGATACTAAGCTTCGACTGAATAGTAATGCTAACATATAGGTATGGCACAATTCATAAGCATTCTTACTGCTAATAAATGTGCTAAAACTTACAAGGAAATGTTGACATGTTCAACCACAGTTAGTACATATTCAGTGACATGATGTTTTTTTTTTTATTGAAAATTCAGTGCAGATGGATGTATAGTTATTCCACAATATACAGTTAATTTAACTTAGGTATACTGTAGTTTACCTGTTTTAATCTTTTTCTAATATAACACATACTGATTATATCAGAAACACATTATACTGTATTGAGTCATTCTATACACACACATTTATTTTAATTTAAAAACATGGGGCCTCATTCAATTGCGATTTGGCCAATTGAATAGGGCTCTATATAGGCACATAGTATATTTTTTTACAGAAGTTTTTAGTTAGTGAACTTTTATCCAAAAGCAGGGTCTTCACTATCTAAAAACGTCTGTAAAAAAAATATGCTATGTGCATATACAGTGGCCTATTCAATTAACCAAATCACAATTGAATGAGGCCCATGGTTTCCACACCCCCAAAGGGGCCTACATAGACACCTTGTACTATGCAATAGAAAAATTGCATCCAAGTATTTTTTAACTTAATACTAACCTTTCAGCCAATAAGACAGCACAGTGCATAGATCCATAGCAGCTATGCTGTTCCAGCAGAGGAGCTCCTGCGTTCCAGGGGCAGAGAGGTGTGTGCGAGCAGAGCTGTCTGAGCAGCTACGTTCTATGGGTGGAAAACATTTATGTGGAGGGAACAAAAGACTACAAATCACATGATGCTTTGCTGCAGAGATTGAATCTAGACATATTGCTACAGTCTTGTTGCTGCCACTGGTTTATTAATATTTATTTTAGGATTTTTTTGCATGCAAAAATGTTTTTCATACTCTACTGATTCTCCTCTATCAGTTGCATTCATAAGCCATAAAACTTTCAAATACCTTTAAATCAGTAGGTAAACTTAAAGTCTGCTTGTGCCATTATCACCTCTACAGATTGCCCATTCCCTTCATCAGCTACTGCTACTGGTGTGTTTTTTTCCTTCCTCTCCCCCTCATTCACACACATAACAGTGGGGCCGGCAGCACAGCAGAGAGCAGACACTGCAGCAGGAAGCAGCCAGACGGGTCACATCCCAGCAGTGACTTCTGGGCTTACATCAGTGCTCTCCTATTTGCTGAGGAAGACACAGCAGGTGTATAATGGGTTAAATCTGGTCCCCAAATGCTCCATGCGGGATGAGACAAACATATACAGCCCTGGGGGCATCAACATAATTGTTAGAGGGATTTATAGATATTAGTAAAAAGTTTTATAAAATGTGGTGCATATACAAAGGATGCAGACATGTATTAATCCGTGAAACTTGGATATGCCTTTAATAGCCCGGACAAGAACTACTTCAATGTGATCACCTATGAAATATCTTATTTTTTAGTAAAATGAGCAGGTGTGTTAAATTAGTTTTTTCTAATGCAATTTGTACCACATGACTTGCCGTCAAACTATGCAAAAATATTTGATTATTTTTTAATTAATTTAAGAAACATTCAGTATTCTGTACTTCTTTAAAGCATATAGTACATATTTAAATGTGTACTTTAAATAAGTTTGTATAATACACTTGTTTCTTTGCAGAGCTACAATTTATATCCACTATAGGTATTATCAGCCTTATTAAATTGCAATTCGGCCAATTGAATAGGGCTCTATTTAAGCACATAGCATATTTTTGTTTACAGAAGTTTTTAGTTAGGGATGACCTTGCTGTTGGATAGACGTTCACTAACTAAAAACTTCCGTAAAACAAATATGCTATGTGCTTATATAGAGCCCTATTCAATTGGCCGAATCACAAGGCAGCATATATTGGTAGATATGAATTGCAAAGCTTTGCCATGCAGCAACACTTGATCACCACTATATATGCACTGAATGTTTGAGACAGAAAAAGATAACAAAATAATATATTTGCCAACTGGTTTTGTTGCACTTATGCTAAAATGCTTTATATCTCTGAAAAAGGAAAAAATGTATGTTTAAAAATGCTTACGTGAAAATAAAACACTGCTTAAATATTCCATTGAGTCTTCCTGTTTTATAATACTGTTCAGAATAAGTCACTGCATATTTGGTTACTGATTTAGAACATGCTTCTGCCATTCACCCACAGCCATGGCACTCAAAGAAGACAAGATACCTATAAAAATGCACACCTCAGCCCATAAAGAACCACTGTAGTTTGGTAAAAATGTCACATGCTAGTGAAGTTTGTAGCAAATCAACGTCATTAGCAGGTATGCTAGGCCAAAAATAAAGAAGTATTTTTAAAGAACATTTTATATTTAGATGACTTTAGGGGATTTTATCTCAAACTGCTTGTTTGTCTGTAACTTTAAGAGGAGATTTATCTTGTAGCAGCTGACTTTTCCATTGATTTCTATTGTCAAATGTGTTATATGGCGAGGCAGTTTTCAACATAAGATATCTCATCAATACCAATAGTTCTTCACATTCCACCCAAGACAAAGGCTATAATTATTTCTTTTAAATTGTGTAAAATCTTTTGCACCTTATCAAGTCAAGTTCTTTAAAAACACATAATATAAATATGACACTTCAGTGGTCCTTTAACCTCTACATCAAAATGTACTTCCCCTCTCAAGTTGCAACACTCTCAAGCAATCCCATATACCTCTTTTCCACTTTTTAATGACATCCTTAACCCTCAATAAAAGGTCTCCTATCACCAGCTTCACAGCCCAAAAGCTCGCCAACCACTTCAGAAACAAGGTAGGCACAATGAAATCTCTAAGCAACATACCACATCATTACTTTTGCATCATTACATTACTTTTGCTCCACTACAGTCCCACAGACACATTCAGCTGCTTCACATCAGTTACAGAGGACAAAGTATCTTCTTCTCGTCTCACTAGCCGCTCACTCTACTCAATCCTTCATCTTGCCCCCTCCCTCCTGACCACCCTAACCCCAGTACTTTCTCTTTAACCTCTCTATTTTTAATTCAGGTCATCTCTCATTGCATCCATTCTAAATAAGTCCTTTATTGATCAGTTATTCCTCTCTTAACTGTTGCCCTATATCTCTGCTCCCCCTAGCCTCTATGTTACTGAAACAGCTAGCCTAAAACCAACTACCTATCCAACAATTCCTTATCTGACCAACGCTCAATTGAAACTGCACACATCAAAGTAGTGTGATGGTGTGTCACCAGAGGGCAGTAGAGAGCCCTTCAAGACTTCTCCCCAGGAGTGAGATGGTTAAGAAGATCCTTAAAAAGCTTGGCTGTGGCTGCAATCAAGACCGGCTGCTGTCTCCAGGTGGAGAGTTGTTTGACAGAGCTGGAGTGTTGTGGAAGTGTGCAGGGCCGCCGTCAGGGGCCGCACTGAAAACGAATGGACCAAAGCCAGAAGCTTTGGTCCATTCGTTTTCAGTGCGGCCCCTGCTGCTAAAAAACAGCCCCACACCATGATGATGTGATGTGTTAAGTTTGGGCCATACATAGCATTTTCTTTGATGGCCGAAAAGTTCCTATTTAGTCTTATCAGACCAGAGCACCTTCCTCCTACATTTCGGGAGTCTCCCACGTGCCTTTTCGCAAACTCAAAACGTGCCACTTTGTTTTTTGCTGAAAGTAATGGCTTTCTTTTGGTCACTCTGCCATAAAGCCCAACTCTATGGAGCGTACGGCTTATTGTCGTCCTATGTACAGATACTTTAGTCTCTGCTGTGGAACTCTGCAGCTCCTCCAGGGTTACTTTAGGTCTCTGTGCTGCCTCTCTGATTAATGCCCTCCTCGACCGGTCCGTGAGATTTGGTGGGCGGCCGTCTCTTGGCAGGTTCGCTGTTGTGCCATGTTCTTTCCATTTGGTTATGATATATTTGATGGTGCTCCTGGGGATCATCAAAGATTTAGATTTTTATAACCTACTTCTCAACAACATTGTCTCTTACGTAATTTGTACTTCTCAACAACATTGTCCGTTACTTGTTTGGAGAGTTCCTTGGTCTTCATGGCAGTGTTTGGTAAGCGGTGCCTCTGGCTTCGGTGTTGCAGCCTCTGTGGCCTTTCAAAAAAGGTGTGTATATGTAATGACAGATCATGTGACACTTAGATTGCACACAGGTGGACATAATTTCACTAATTATGTGACTTATGAAGGTAATTGGTTCCACCAGAGCTTTTTATGGGCTTCATAAAAAAGGGAGTGAATACAAACCCACTTGTCAAATTTCTGTTTTTTATTTCTAAAAAATAGTTTTATGTATATATTTTTCTCATTTCACTTCACCAACTTAGACTATTGTGTTCTGATCCATCACATAAAACTCAGATTAACAAAACATTGAACTTAAGGACGTAATGTAACACAATACGTAAAAAGTCAAAGGGGTGATCATGATGTGTGTGTGTGTCTAACTGCCCACCTTCAGACATATAGTACACACAAATAAATGCAAAATAATATTCTTATATGATGGATTGTAGGAAGGGGCACGAGCTGGTGAGACGCATCCTGATCACACACTCACTGATTAGCAATGGCGCTCAGTTTTATCATTAAAGGCCCACTGCAGTTCAAGAAAAAAGACACGTGTTTGTCAAGCATGTGTAAGTCATGGACAACATTTTTTTGTGTGAAATTTTCGAAGACTATTTGAGACATCAATTCCTGAGAGCTGGATCATGGGGTGTTTTCTATTCAATTCTCAGAAAGCTTTGTTAAGTAATTGGATCAAAATATTTTTATTTATTTATTATTTATCAAAAAGAAAATACACATACTATGATATCTATAACACTCACACATAAGAATTGTAGTCAACCGAGTTACAATATTAAATTCAAATATTACATCTTTGTGTATACATGCTAATACATTTGTAATATATCAAAACCCAAAAAGATAGAAGAAAAAAAAAGAAACAAGAAACAAAGTCAGTGAGAATGTGGGGGGGGGGGGGGAGAAACATCTCCAGCGTACTTCACTTATTATTGCTGACAACTAGTGTCCCAGATTTTCCATATTTTTCCTCTAATTAAATTTATTTTGATCCAAATTAAATAAATTTTTCCCTTGCAGGGCCTAGATGCAGACTGCTTGCATTGCTCTACGGAAAAGGAAATTTTCCTTTCACACTCAATACTTCCAGCAATGTATAATATAACATATGCCTTCAGGATCAAGCACAGAAATCTTAATTCATTTTGTTCTAATTAGTACCAACTTGATGACCTTTTACCTCATTAATTATGTTCTTAGAGTAAAAGTTTTATAACAAATATTTTTTTCATTGCACAGTGGTCCTTTAATAGTACAACTAGAGGCAGTAGCAAAACTAGGGGGGGGGGGGGGGGTGCCATCCTTTTTGGGGGCGGCAGAAAAAGGAGAGAGAGAGAACGAGAAACAGAGAAGTAGAGTGTGAAAGAGAGAAGGAAAGAAAGAAGGAGAGTGTGAAGGACAGAGAGGGGTAGGGGGAAAGAGGAGGGAGATAGAGAGAGTGTGAAGAAGAGAGAAGAGGAGAGAGAAGGAGAGTGTGAATGAGAAAGAGAAAAGAAGAGTGAAGAAGAGAGAGATAGAGAAAAGGAGCGAGTGAGGAAAAGAGAGGGAGAGAAAGATTGTGAGGGGGAAAGAAAGGGGGGAGCGAGGGAGAGAAAAAGTGGAAGGGAGAGAGAGGGGGAGACAGGTAGAGAGAGAAAGAGGAAGAGAGAGAAGGAGAGATGGAGGGAAAGAGAGGGGGAGAGAGAGTGAGTGAGGGGGGAGAGGCAGAGAGAGGAAGGGGGAGAGGTAGGGGAAAGGGAGAGAGATATAGAGAAAGAAAGAATGAGGGAGAGAAAGAGAGGGTGATAGGTAGATAGGAAGAAAAGGAGAGGGGAGAGAGGGAGGGATATAAATAGAGAGGGAGAGAGATGGAGAGAGAGTGGGAGAGAAGGGGGAAAAAAGACAGAGAGAAAGAGGGATGAAGAGAGAGGAAGAGAGGGATAGAGAGTGCGGGAACAGTTAGAAAGAGATAGAAAGACGGGGAGAGAGAGAGATGGAAGGAGAGAGAATGAGAGAGAACAAGGGAGAGAACGAGCAAAGAAGGGAGAGAGAGAAAAGGAGAGAGAAGGATGGATAGGAGAAAGAGATAAGTAAGTATGAGAGTGAAGGAGAGAGGGAGAGAAGGAGTGAGAGAGGGAGAAGGAGGGAGAGAGAGAATGAGTGAGAGATGAAGGGAGTGAGAGAAGAAGAGATGGGGCAAGAGACAGAGAAGAGAGAAGGAGAGAGAGAGGAGAGAAAGTGAGAGAGGGGGAAGAGAGAGAATGAGAGAAGAGGAGAATGAGAGAAGGGTAGAGAAAGGAGGAAATGTGATGTATAGCAAAGGGAGGAAGAGAGTGCAGTGTGAGAGAGAGGGGGTAAGAGATGGGGAGAGACAGGGGAGGAGAGATAAAGAGAAAGAAGATTGAGAAGGGTTCACTTTATGTGTGTATATATTTATATTTTGGAACTTATCACATATTATAATTGTTGATCTACGAGACGTCGTCACACTTTGCGTGGTGCGTGCATTAAGACACTAAGGCACTAAAACTCGCAGCACTTGGGCGATGAGCGCCAAAGACGCTCATTGCCTGCAAGCCTCGCAATGCAAGGCGAGCAGTGGAGGCAATGAAACACGCGGGATCTAGCCAAAAAGGAGCGATGAAGCGAGGCGAGCCGATCACACATTGAAACATGCGGGACTTAGCCTCCAAACACTTAGGAAAGGCGGGATTAGGCTGCAAGCAGTAGACAAACGCGGCACTTAGAAAAAAAAATGATGAGACGCGGGACTTAGAAAAAAAAAATACGACATAGGAAAATTACGAAGATAATGGCTGGACTGCGCAAAGCAAAAAAGACACAAAAAAAAATACAACAAAAACATCACACACAGCACGGGGGAAGAGCCAGGACTTTTGAGTGAGATGGAATGCAAATTTAAGTCGATTTTGCAGAGTTTTGGCACTCGAAAATCGGCTAAGAGAGAAAAAAATTACGGCCAACCGCGTATCACTTTCACCCAGGAACGTACGAGGTACAAAGTACACTATTGCAGGAAAAATAGGAGATACAGGGGAGTGATAAGGGGGAAGGATACACAGAGGAACGAGAGGGGGAAAAGGGAGAGGGAGAAAGGGGGCACAGGAGAAGGGGAAAGGGAAAGGAGGAAAGGAGGTACAGGGGAGAGAGAGGGGGAAGGAGACACAGGGAAGGAAGGAAGGAGACACAGGGGAGGGAGGAAGGAGACACAGCGGAGGGATGAAGGAGCCACAATGGAGGGAGAGGGGTAGAAGGAGACACAAGGGAGGGAGAGTGGGGGAAAGAGACATAGGGCAGGGAAGAGGGGGGAAGATACACAGGGGAGGGAGGAGGAGTCACAAGGTAGGGAGATGGAGGAAAGAGACACAAGGGAAGGAGACGGGGAAAGGAGACAAAGGGGAGGGGGAGGTGGAAAGGAGGTACAGGAGGGGGAGATGGGGAAAGGAGACACATGGGAGGGAGAGACGTGCACGAGGGGGGAAGGGAGAGGGGGGAAGGAGACATGGGGGAAGGGAAAAGGAGGAACAGGAGAGGGAGAGAGTGGTGAAAGGAGACACAGCAGAGGGACAGGGGGAATGGGAGAGGGGGGAAGGAGGTACAGGAGAGGGGGAAAGGAGACTCAGGGCAGGGAGAGGGGGAAAGAGACACAGGGCAGGGAAGAGGGATGAAGAGACACAGGGGAGGGAGGAGGGGAAGAGACACAAGGGAGGGAGAGGGGGGAAGGAGACGCAGGAGAGGGAGAAGGGAGAAAAGACACATGGGTGAAAGGGGGGAGAGGGAGAGGGCGGTTGAGGGGGGATACAGGGGAGTGAGGGGGGAAGGAGACACAGGGGAGGCAGAGGGGGAAGAGGGAGAAAGGAGGGACAGGAGATGGCTGAGGAGTAAAGGAGGTACAGGGGAGAGAGAGGGGGGAAGGAGACACAGGGGATGGAGGAAGGAGACACAGGGGAGGGAGGAAGGAGACACAAGGGAGGGAGAGGGGTGGAAGAAGACACAAGGGAGGGAAAGGGGGGGGGGAGAGACACAGGGCCGGGAAGAGGGGGAAGAGACACAGGGGAAGGAGGAAGGGGAAGAGACACAGGGGAGGGAGAGGGGAGGAAGGAGACACAAGGTAGGGAGAGGGGGAAAGGATGTTCATGAGGGGGAGATGGGGGAAAGGAGACACAGGGGAGGGAGAGGGGGTCATGAAGGAGGAAAGAGAGAGGGGGAAAGGAGACACGGGGAAAGGGAGAGGGGAAAGGAGGAACAGGAGAGGGAGAGAGTGGTGAAAAGAGACACAGGGGAGGGAGATGAGGGGAAATGAGACACAGGGGAGGGACAGGGGTAAAGGGAGAGGGGGAAATGAGGTACAGGAGAGGGGGAAAGGAGACACAGGGGAGGGAGACAGGTGGAAAGGAAACACAGGGAGGGAGAGGGGAAAGGAGGCACAGGAGAGGGGGAAAGGAGACACAGCGGGGGGGAGACACAGAGGAGGTTTTTTTTATCCCCTTCATTTTTGACGGGCAATTTCCTAGTAATATATAATAATGTGCTATAAAAGTTAGTAAAATATAATTTTAATTTTATTTAATTTCTAAAACATTTTAGAAAACATTTTAACAAGACTAGTTCTTTAAAAGAGCATACGATAATATGGGAAGTCAGTGGCCTGTTATGTGTATATTTTTGTTACTAATCAATTTTCTTTTATTTTAGTAATATATAATTGTATATATCTGGGACCTGTTTACATATTCATAATGCCTATAATATAAACAGGAATATGTTATAACATACATATTATATGGCACAATGATACAGCATAATACATTCCAAAGACTTTTGCTATAAAAAATGATATACTTTTGCCGCAGAGTAATATGCTTGCAGGTACATGACCACTGATATTGTATGAAAATGTCTTACTATGTACTACTACTGCTTGTAGCTACACTGAAATTTTTTTAAGTAAAATTATACCTTTTTATTTAATTTATTAACATGTGACTCAGTTGTCAAAATTTTATTGGGTTGTAATAGTATGAAAAAAATCCTATCAAATGTTTGTTTTTCACCAAACCTGTATTATTTTAGATAAATAAGTTGCATAGTATGTGCACACAATCTAAAAACTTACAAAAAGTAAAGTTTAGGTTTTTATTTGATTATAGATACAATACATGTTTAGACGGTTAACTAGAGATGATAAGTACATGAGCACAACTTAAACAAGATCCATTAATACATAGACTTGGATAGAGATAAAAGAGAACCTATTTGACATACATTCAAATTTGGGGCTCAGTTAAAATAAGTGAATGGATAGGAATTTCAGATAACACAACTGCTACAGTAGACATAAACAGTCTTTATGGGTTTACACCTACAGTGCCTTGCAAAGGTATTCACCCACCTTGACTTTTTACATATTTTGTTACATTACAGCCTTAAGTTCAATGTTTTGTTAATCTGAATTTTATGTGCTGGATCAGAACACAATAGTCCAAGTTGGTGAAGTTAAATGAGAAAAATATATACATAAAACTATTGTTTAGAAATATAAAACAGAAAATTGGCATGTGCATATGTATTCACCCCCTTTGCTATGAAGCCCATAAAAAGCTCTGGTGCAACCAAATACCTTCAGAAGTCACATAATTAGTGAAATGATGTCCACCTGTGTGCAATTTAAATGTCACATGATCTGTCATTACATATACACACCTTTTTTGAAAGGCCCCAGAGGCTGCAACACCTATGCAAAAGGCACCACTAACCAAATACTGCCATAAAAACCAAGGAACTCTCCAAACAAGTAAGGTTGTTAAGGAGTACAAATCCGGGTTAGGTTATAAAAAAATATCCAAATCTTTGATGATCCCCAGGAGCACCATCAAATTTATCATAACCAAATGGAAAGAACATGGCACAACAGCAAACCTGCCAAGAGATGGCCGCCCACCAAAACTCACCGACCGGGCAAGGAGGGCATTAATCAGGGAGGACCTAAGGTAGCCCTGGGGGAGCTGCAGAGTTCCACAGCAGAGACTGGAGTATCTGTACATAGGACAACAATAAGCCGGACTCTCCATAGAGTTGGGCTTTATGGCAGAGGGGCCAGAAGAAAGCCATTGCTTTCAGCAAAAAAAAACAAAATGGCACATTTTGAGTTTGCGAAAAGGCATGTGGGAGACTCCCAAAATATATGGAGGAAGGTGCTCTGGTCTGATGAGACTAAAATTTAACTTTTCGGCCATCAAAGAAAACGCTACACATCACATGATCGGAGTTGAGGGAAAGATGGATGGTGCTAAATACAGGGATATTATTGAGCAAAACATGTACCACACTGTGCGTGATTTGAGGCTAGGATGGAGGTTCACCTTCCAGCAGGACAATGACCGCAAACACACTGCTAAAGCAACACTTGAGTGGTTTAAGGGGAAACATGTAAATGTGTTGGAATGGCCTAGTCAAAGCCCAGACCTCAATCTAATAGAAAATCTGTGGTCAGACTTAAAGATTGCTGTTCACAAGCACAAACCATCCAACTTGAAGGAGCTGGAGCAGTTTTGCAAGGAGGAATGGGCAAACATCCCAGTGGTAAGATGTGGCAAGCTCATAGAGACTTATCCAAAGATACTTGGAGCTGTGATTGCCGCAAAAGGTGGCTCTACAAAGTATTGACTTTAGGGGGGTGAATAGTTATGCACATTGACTTTTTCAATTATTTTGTCATATTTGTTGTTTGCTTCACAATAAAAAAAAAAAACATCTTCAAAGTTGTGGGCATGTTCGGTAAATTAAATGATGCAAATCCTCAAACAATCCATGTTAATTCCAGGTTGTGAGGCAACAAAGCACAAAACATGCCAAGGGGGTTGAATACTTTTGCAAGGCACTGTATGTGGGAAATATTATATTGGAAAAGCCACCACAGAACAGTATATTCAGTATATTCTGTTATCTTTGTCGGAGTACTGTAGGTTACAGAAAGCAAGAAGGTAAAAAGGGAAGATATGATGTAGTATCCCTGAAAACGGATTTGTACACTGCAACATTAAATGATTGTATCTGGTTCTCCCCATAGATACCTACAAAACTAAAGTTGTAGTAAAATCAATAAACATAAATTGCAATCTGATATGTCTTCTTTTTTATCTTCAACAGCAGAGAGGTGGGAATGGGGAATTACGAGGGGCATGGCACCAGGGGGAAATAGCAATGTATTCAGAAGGCAGGGGGACAAACACAGAGCTCATCCTAAATGCACTAAGCTAAGTGATCTTGAGGTGAATAACCACACAGTAATAAAATATAGCAAATCAGAAACTATTAGGACAGGAAGTAAAATTGTTTTACACATGACTAACATGGAACCCTCTTGGATTGTTACCTTGTTGTGGTGAAGGCGCTTGTATACCTCTGTGAAGCTGTGAGCTAGGACCTTTCCTTTTAGCTGACCTCTAGCAGTAGGGGCGCAGCCAAGATTTTAGTCAATTTCGGCTAAGATTTGAGTACATTTCCTATCTTTAGGGTTTAGGGTCAGGGTTTAGGGTGCGGGGTTAGGGTTTAGGTTTTAGGGTTCAGGGTTAGGGTTAGTGTTTAGGGTTATGGTTGAGGGCTAGGGCTTAGGGTTAGAGTACTGGCAAATGAAAAGCTTTACACTAACAAGAAATTAACTAAAATTTCGTACAGCCATTCCTGGAGGTCAGCTAAGAGGAAAGATCTGTGACCTATACCATATAGGGTCACCCAAAATCGTCAGGTCATAGCAGAGAGGTCAGACAAATACGATCCACTGGAGCAGGAACTTGCAACACACTCCAGTAATTTTACCATGAAAACCTTATGGATGAGCATAACCAGACACAAGATATGCCCAGTATCATATGATCCATAGGGTCACGGAGAGTCGGACATGACTGAACAACAACATAGAACCCAGTAAAGTATGTCAGAACTAAAGAATTAGTGATCCATGGGCTTCATTTATTTTGGTGGAGCTACTGGTATTAGCAAAAAAGTATCCAGCATAATAAATACAAAATAATAAAATTGCATACAAGTAGTATAGAAGTGCATAAAATAATATTTATGCTTATAAAATAATTAATATACTCTAATATATATTACAAAGCATTCCATTTGATAAATGACAGATATGACCAGAAGAGCTAACAATCTCTTTTGATTTTCCTGCAGCATACAATGTACATTTGGACTGTTGGTGACCTGAGGTGTAAGAGTCAGCAATGTGACAAGTTTTCAGTGTAAATAGTCTGCGTGCGCGAGGCCAAACTTTGTTTAGTTGTGTAATGTTATTAGTTGCAAGTTAGTGTTGTAAAATGGTGGTGATTGTCTGTGTTACGAGGCTCGCGAGCATTATCCGTCCTTACCTCATACGTTCCTTGTGCATTTTTTTTGTGTTTTTTGACTTGCGCGGTTTGGCCTTTAAATTTGTAAACATTCCATTGTAGAGTTGTGGCCTCTAGAGCATTACAGACACTTAGAAAAACTACTATGGGCATTATTATTATTATGCACAACATTTAGAAGTTCCAGGAGGGACCATGGGTCCTGGTTACAAGCAAAATGGACAGATATTTGGTGACCTTACAGATATTACCTATAGTGCTATAACATGGCTCCCGTAAGAGTTACTGAATATCCTACATGTTGTTATACGGCCCAACCCCCTGCAGCACCAAGTAAACTGCTAATGAGAGTTGTTATAGATCTCACTATATTTAAAGCTAGGGAAGGAAGTTAAATTATAATTTAAAAAAATGCAGGGGTTACATACATAGTTACATTGTAATTGAGGTTGAAAATGACTTTTAGTCCATAAAGTTCAACCTTTGTTGATCTCCTCTGATCTGCAATATGCAGATTAATTGTTAATCGAACCAGAGGAAGGCAAACAGAAAAAAACATCAACAAAACAAGTGAATCTTGCCAATTGTTAATAGCCCCTCTGCTTATGCCCACCTCCCCGCTATGAGCCCAGGTATCCTCACGACCCTTTCAATAGCACGGGGTCCACCGTCCCCACATTCTTTGTGTTTTGGGGTGGGGCTATATTAAACCCCATGTCTCCATATATACATAATCCACCTTATGGACCCCCATGGCACCTTAATTATTATTATTTTCTAAGAATATTTTTATATTTACATTTACAGTGCCTTGCAAAAGTATTTACCTCCCTTGCCATTTTTTATGTTGTTGCCTCACAACCTGGAATTAACATGGATTGTTTGAGGATTTACATCATTTAATTTACATAACATGCCCACAACTTTGGACAAAATAACAGAAAAAGTCAATGTGCATAACTATTCACCCCGCTAAAGTCAATATATGTGGAGCCACCTTTTGCGGCAATCACAGCTCCAAGTCGCTTTGGATAAGTCTCTGCCACATTTTACTACTGGGATTTTTGCCCATTCCTCCTTGCAAAACTGCTCCAGCTCCTTCAAGTTGGATGGTTTGTGCTTGTGAACAGCAATCTTTAAGTCTGACCACAGCTTTCCTATTGGATTGAGGTCTGGGCTTTGACTAGGCCATTCCAACACATTTACATGTTTCCCCTTAAACCACTCAAGCTTTGCTTTAGCAGTGTGTTTGCGGTCATTGTCCTGCTGGAAGGTGAACCTCCGACCTAGCCTCAAATCACGTACAGAGTGGTACAGGTTTTGCTCAAGAATATCCCTGTATTTAGCACGATCCATCTTTCCCTCAACTCCGACGAGTTTCCCAGTCCCGGCTGCTGAAAAACATCCCCACAGCATGATGCTGCCACCACCATATTTCACTGTGGGGATGGTGTTCTTTGGGTGATGTGTTGGGTTTGTGCCAGACATAGCATTTTCTTTGATGGCCGAAAAGTTTAATTCTAGTCTCATCAGACCAAATCACCTTCCTCCATACATTTTGGGAGTCTACCACATGCCTTTTCGCAAACTCAAAACGTGCCATTTAGTTTTTTGCCGAAAGTAATGGCTTTCTTCTGGTCACTCTGCCCTAAATCCAAACTCTATGGAGCGTACGGCTTGTTGTCGTCCTATGTACAGATAATCCAGTCTCTGCTGTAGAACTCTGCAGCTCCTTCAGGGTTATCTTAGGTCTCTGTTTTGCCTCTCTGATTAATGTCCTCGTTGCCCAATCCGTTAGTTTTGGTGGGCGGCCGTCTCTTGGCAGGTTTGCTGTTGTGCCATGTTCTTTCCATTTGATTATGATAGATTTGATAGTGCTCCTGGGGATCATCAAAGATTTGGATATTTGTTTATAACCTAACCCTGACTTGTACTTCTCAACAACATTGTCCCTTACTTGTTTGGAGAGTTCCTTGGTCTTCATGGCAGTGTTTGGCTTGTGGTGCCTCTCACTTAGGTGTTGGAGCCTCTGGGGCCTTTCAAAAAAGGTGTGTGTATGTAATGACAGATCATGTGACACTTAGATTGCACACAGGTGGGCATCATTTCACTAATTATGTGACTTCTGAAGGTAATTGGTTACACCAGAGCTTTTTATGGGCTTCATAACAAAGGGAGGGAATACATACGCACATGCCAATTTTCTGTTTTCTATTTCTAAATAATAGTTATGTATATATTTTTCTCATTTCACTTCACTAACTTAGACTATTGTGTTCTGATTCATCACATAAAATTCAGATTAACAAAACATTGAATTTAAGGCTGTAATGTTACAAAATAGGTAAAAAGTCAAGAGGGTGAATACTTTTGCAAGGCACTGTATGTAGCTTTTTTTTTTTATCCAAAGCACTTTACAAAATTAAGAGCCAATACAACTGGTCATAGTACAGATATGTTGAGGTAGGAAAGTTAAGATCAATTTGTTGTTTAATTGGTGCTATAGGTTTTGTGCAGTGACACAGCAAGGGAGAGATATTGGGAACGTATTTGCAGATTTGCTGTATAATCATGCACATGTCATTCATATGTTTTATAAAGCAGAGAGAGAGGCTAACTAATGGCAGGTACAAGAGGGGCAAGTAGGGAGGGAAATTGTCTTTTTGCACCGGTGCTCCCCATGCACTAGCTCCACCATTGAGGAGAGGGATTTGACTTTGATGATATTGTTTTTATTTATTTTGTTCATTTAGTTTAAACATTAGTTTGTATTCACTCCCAGAGCTCAATCTAATCTCCACCTGTTATTTATTGGGCCTCTGATAACCACAGGATTGGATTGAAATGGGATTAATACTTGGCAAACACTTTGTATTTTAGAGGTCCTAAAATCAATTTGTAATTCACTTGCACAACAATGAAAGCTGTCAAACTATCTTAGCGTAATTATATTGCTTTAGTGAAGCATGGTAAATTGCTTGTATATGGCAATTTGATTTATATATGGCTATGTAGGACTGCATTTTTAAACAAATCTCAGTAACAAAAGAAAGACAGCTAGGTGTCTTTTTGGAAGCAGAGTAGAAATAGGAGTAGGAGAGACAGGTCATACCAATTCATACATTTCTTCAAAGAGATGTACAAAAGTGAAAATACCTTAAATTCTGCAATGTCCGATCTGTCCAATGTGCAACAATAGCTGTGTGAGTCATCACATGTCTGATATCTAGAGTCTTGCATACTCTGTTAACACAGAGGCATTTGTGGTTAGTTTCAAGGATGTTTAAAGGTTTACTTTCACTCAAAAACCAATTTTTTTAATGTTTGAAACATATTCTTTTAAATATGTGGTATTAATATTTTTTTGTCTATGTCCTCTTTAAACAATACAAATGATAAAATTAGGGGTCAAAATTTGAGATTGAATGTTATGCATTAGAAATAAACAGCCCTATTAAATTCGGGGTACGTGTAACACCGCAACTCGTATTGTAGAAAGTAAGACCTACGGCTATTACATTTGCCACGGAAAGCAGGGCGCTGCCGATCTGCGGGTTTGGTGCGAAAAAAGTCTAAGGGATGAGGAACGTTAAACTTTGCAGCTATAAATCCTTTGAACTGTCAAGCCCGTAACCGCTACAATTCCAATCAGGCAATCAATGGGTTAATGCATATACTGTAACTCGCATGTGATAGAATATCATGTTTACGGCTTTATAAATATTGCATTATATCTGGAAAGTGGGTCAGATCGTAACTCGTAATTGAACGCCATAGGATTTTAAAAATCCCACTTCCATTTCTCAGTGACGTAATTCTGACGATCTCTGTTGCTATGTGCTCCATCCCAACTCGTAACTACGAGTTAGAGTAATTGATCATGTTCCCGGCCGCACATCTGGTTTGCCTCTCAAGCCTGTAACTCGCAGCATGTTCTAATTTAATAGTCCCGTAAATCTTTTCAAGCTCGCAGCCGTTGCAGGTCTCATGCTGCACATACGGGCCTGGAATTTAATGTGGCTGAAAGTGAGGAAGTATTGCATTACTGAATGGCTTGAGGATACAAAACAATTGTAACATATAAAGCAGGGTCTACAATCAATATAGAAATATATAGGAAGCTAAATATTGATTCTGGGACCAAGTATGGGTTTTATAGCTATAGCTCCGCTTCCATGCCAAGTGCTGAGTAAATTATCTTGATTGTATATGGTCAACTACAGTTCAAAGTTCAGTCCCATAAGCAAATCAACATCACATATATCATATAGGAATGTGCACAGATATAAGGTCTTGCAAACAATATGGGTTTATCACTAAACTGATGATTGCAGCTGATCAATTATTTACTATTAAAACAGATAGACAACAAAAACACAGGATATCTGAACCATGGAGCCACCTGTCAAAATGATAAGGTGAATTATTTACCTAGAGACAAGAAATAAACCAACTAAAGCAAAGGACTAGAATTTGCCAGATGTCCCACTGAAATCATTTTTGGATCTCAAGCATGGATTAAAAGCTGATTCTACATCACAAGCCCACAAATCTTGCATGGGAATAACATTGCCATGGACTAGCTTGTATCAGATCCACTCTAAATACAGCTTTGTAAAATATCTGATCAGTGGGTCATTTTATATTGAGCAATTATGAGAGGGAATGTTTTCCTAATGACGTTTCCCTGGTCATACAAATGCCAAAGACCAATTACAACATCTCTGAGAAACATATCTGCATAATAACATTTTTAGAGCCCTGTGATCATTTTTACAGACTACCAAAAACAAACAGACAAAACAAAATCCCGATTCTCCTAATTATTATCAGATAAGTGAAAAGGCGAATTACTTCATTTTATGAACATTATTAACCTGCCTTGTGAGCATAGTTCCATTAAATCTTTCACAGATACCTGGTCTCACTTCCAATTATTTATGTGTTAAATAATGTGCCGATTTGGATCTCGAGCTCTAGAACAACATATGACATGACTATATAATTGACTAAGTCTAAACACATGAATGGGTGAGTACAAGAGACAAAGTCACACAGCTCAGTGCAAGAGGCTTTGCCACATGACTGGCTGGTTGCAAATGCCCTTAGTATTACACTGTTATTAATAAACTAGCGACTTGCCCGTCAAAAATGACGGCATGATAGAGTATTATATATTTTGTTTTCTGTCTGTTTATATAGTATGTGTATGTGTAACATATATATGTCTGTCAATTTTTTCCAACTTTTTCAGGAATATTGCATAATTCCTATAATCAATGAAACTGTTATATGTTATTAAATTCTATTGGTATTTATTTATTTAACAATCAATAAGGAACAATCAGTTAATATGAAATTTAATCTCAATGTTTTTATTTGTAATATACACATAAATCATAATATGTTACAATATAAGTATGTGCTCACTTTGAATAATTAAATGAAACATTTAAAAATAAATCATTTTTAATTGCATGTATTTTTCTTATATTTTTTTCTGTGAAAGAAAAATGAACAATTCTTTTTGTATAAAACATGAAACATTTTATTATTATTAATATATTGTGCGGTTACACTTTTAATAATTTCATTGAACCACTAAGAAAAATGTATTTTTTATTACATATATATATATATATATATATATATATATATATATATATATATATATCTTTTTGTGTCAAACAATAATGAACAATACATTTTTTGTTAAACATGAAACATTTTATTATTAACATACATGATTATACTAATAATGTTTGAAAAATTGAGAAACTACTTCCATTTTTATAAGATAATTTTTTTATTAAATTTAATTGCTATAAATTTCTATTTATGAACTCATGAACAATGTATTGCTATAAATTTTGACAAATTATTTTTTTACTATACATAAATCTTGAAAATCTTGAAGTCTTACATTCTTTGCGTTGAGTTCTGTATGTGTTACGAGCCTCGCGTCACTATCACTGCAATGAGTGCCTTCGGCTTCAGCCTCATTTTGAGCCTTTAAAAAAATTTACGTCTTTACCGCAGCCATTATTTTTCCACGCTTAGCCGATTTTTTATCAGTGAAAATTAAGGCTCAAATTACCTTGCAACATCACTCACAGGCTACCTGCCTCTCCCCCTGTACTGTGTGTGAGGTTGTAATTTATTTTTTAAATAATTTGGTGTGTTTTTGCCCTATACCAACAGCTTCCTAGTTACGTGCTCAAAAAAATATTGTCTGTTAAAGATGTATTTTTTTTCAAAGTTTTGCGTGCCTCACGATCCTCACCAAAGTACTATGGCCTTCGTCGCCTATAGCGAGCATCAACATGAGCACCTTCAAAGCTCATGTTGATCCTGTTTCAACATCCTGTGCGCCTTCAACGCTCACGTCGATCCTGTTTCAACATCCTGCTGGCCTCGCAAGCCCTGCAATGAGCGCCTTTGGTGCTCATTGCAGCCCCCATTGAAAGTCCTACGGGTCTCGCAATGAGCGCCTGTGGCGCTCATTGTGAGCACTGCAATGAGTTCCTTCGGTGCTCATTGCAGCCTAAGTCTTGCGGCACCAGCATAACATTCCTGAGCGTTACCAACAAACTCGGAACTACGACAACTATATATATGATGAAGTTACACAGAATCGACATTCTATTAGACCTATAGCTCTAGATCACAAAATTAGCTTGACCAGCCTCATACTGTAGTGAGGCCCGAATGTTATGGGTTTGCCGAGGTCTGCAATGAGCCGCCGAAGGCAGGGAGAGGGGGGCAAAGAGACACGGGAGAGAGAGGGGGGGGGGGGAGACACTGGGGAGGGAGTGGGGAGAAAGAGACACAGTGGAGGGAGAGGGGGGCAAAGAGACATAGGGGAGGGAGAGGAGAGAAAGAGACACAGGGGTGAGAGTGTTTGTGTGTACTGCTCGCCTGCAGCTGCTCATCGCAAGGCCTGTAAAATAGAGGGGGGCAGAGGCTTGCAATGAGCGCCGATGGTGCTCACCACGAGGCCCGTAAAGTAGGTGGGAGAGGCTTGCTCAAAGAGAAGAAAAAAAGAAAAGCACAAAATACATGTAAAGATAGCATGGAAAATGTCTGTCGCAATAATGCTTTCTCTGGTCACCAAGGCAACCTGGTGAATGGATATTTGTTGAGTCCTGGTTTAAACCCATTAATGTATACTAGCTGTGACATAACTCAATAATCTTTAATAATATTAATGGATATAACCCCTCTGTGAATATAACTACATTGTATTATATGAATAGACACTGATTTTTAGGAGAGTGTTTCATTGTGTTTACAGCACTAAAACAATAAGTGACATAAACAGTATGAGAAAAGAACTATAAATATCAATGGCGAAAAATACATTTCCCACAGTGTCTAGTTTTTAACATTGTGTAATTGCCTGGGGTTGTGAAGATACCGGTAAGTAAATAGAATGAACAAAATGTAAAGTCTAGGGAAAAAAACAGGTCAAACTTTGATCGAAGATTTCCTTTAACCTTGAATATATATAAAAAAATATTGCTGGTGTTCTAAATTATTAAGTAACACCATTAACAGTCGTGTAATCAACAATTATAAAAACAGTTGTATAGAAAATCATAATTTTTTAAGTCTCTGTTACCTGTAGAAAGTTTCATTTTATCTGGTTTAATCACTTCCTGTGCCTATCTGTCTTTCAGTGGCGGTAGAGGTGGGGAGGAGGAAAGCAGAAAGGAAGGGAGCATTAAAGGACAGACAGCCCAAGCCTAGTCTATTTCAGAACTCTACTTTATTAAATAATATTTAGCGCACTCAAAAAAAGCCCTCTTTGCTTATTAGGGACTTCCCAGCCAGTGGCAAAGTAGGGGCCCATTACTACCAGCAGCAGGCATGGGTAAAGGGGACTCTTAATTTATTAAGTGAAAGGGGCAAATAATTATTTTATAGAAAGGTGATCTGATCATCCTAGGGTAATTGAACCACCTGATTATTTATTTTTTTAGAACACGGTAATCAATGTGAAGTCCTATGGGCTTCAACCTCCAAGGAAAAACATCCCGTAGGACTTTGAAAATAGAGGTTTGATGTCAAAGTCCTAAGGCCTTCACTTACGAGTTACGGGCTTGGAGGTTGGTCATGATGACAATCTATGTTTCCATTGGCTATTTCTGCATTGGGAGTTACAGGCTTGCTCCCAAGCCTGCAAATGACACTTCCGACGGCAATGGTTTCCGATTTTCGCAATGGGCCCCTAACTTGCGGGTATGGGCAATTAAATTACACCTTAACTCGGGCCAACATTAACTAACTTACGATGCCTCAATTGAATGTGGCTCCATGTCTCCAGTTCCTTTGGGTGCTTACTCTCAAAGTGTATTAGATCAATGGAACCGTAGAGTATCAGTTTTGCAGAAGATATGTCTTTCCTGAGCACACATCTCTAAAACATTGTTTACACATCTTACAAAATGGCACTATCACTTCCAATTAATACATAACTTATCAAAAATATGCCCCTTTTTGACTACTTGAGATGTGGAAGCTATGATAATGTGACAAACAAACTTTAATATAAAGGTAAGCAAAATATGTTTAGATATTTAAAACTAAAGTACAATATGTTAGATACTTTATTTATATATGGAAATGTTTAATGGAAACATAAAGAAAACATGCAATATCAGTTTATCTCATTAAAAACCCACATGATTTAAATGGGTGTACAATTATACTGGGGGTTCTCTTTGTGTACCATAAGTAAAAATAAACCTCAAAGAAGCGCTAAAGAGCAAAGTTCATTAAAGTTAACAAACCTTAGACACCAGAAACAGCAAAATCCACATAAGCTTCAAACAGTGCAAAGAAGTCAAAATTTTGGAAAAGCCTTACATTTTAAAGTCCCTAAAGGTTGAAAAAAAAAAAAAAAAAAAAAATATATATATATATATATATATATATATATATATATATATATATTTCACATATATAGTTGCCAGCAGGCGAGCTTGCCTGAAAGTGCTCCTTGCGCTGGTGGCCGTAGGCGCTCATCCCTGCAACCCTAGCACTTTGGCATTGAGTTAAACCATAGCAAAAAAATACGTCCGCAACTCGCAAACATGAAAAAAAAGACAAATACAATAAATCCACACAGCACATACATAAAATGCTTACCGACAGCAAGAGGGAGCATCCACAACCTCAAAAAAAAAAGTTACACCTTCATTTAGCTCAAAATAAAAGAGTTTAGACACTAAAAAATTCTCAAAGCGACAAAAAAAATGGCGGACGAACAAAACGAAAACGAGGCTACAGCACTATAACCACGGAAAACACGTACCGATAATCCGCTAAGACGCATACCACACATTACCCACCATTAAACGACGGACGGATCATCCGCTAAGACGCATACCACACATTATCCGCCATTTTAGGATAATGCGGAAGTACACAGCTACGTTAACGGCTTTGGCTCGCGCACGCACACTATTACACTGCTATTACACACTATTACACTACACGTTCATCGCGCTTACACAGTACCTCCACACCACTATTGCTGCAGCAACATCAACACAGATTGCCAGCTCTTCAACACAATGCATAAAAATACGTAAATTAATTTATTAATTTGAATTCTATATTTCAGTAGTACACACAAAACAACATTAGCTACCTTACAATTCCATACGTATATTAATAACTAAACAACTTTAAAAACATACACATCTCATTGCCGTCATTTTTTGACGGGCAATACGCTAGTAAGGTTATAAAAGAGAATGGAACCCCCACTACATTGAGAATAATTCCATATAAATGTTACATATGTAAAGGTTGTGTTTATTTTTTCAGATTTCTTAAAACATTTGATCATTTTTAAGTTTAGTTATTAAAAAGAAAACAATGTCCACTATGGTCCTTTAAGTGAAAATCATTCTACCTCTATGAAATCTCCTTTTTGTGATTGAAGCCCTTTTTTCTTTGTTGCATCTGAAAGTGGGCATTTCATAATGTTGAACAGTGTGTATCTTGTTTTGAAAATAAGCTCCTGGAGCAGATTAAACTGCTTCGAATGGATAACTTTTGGGGGTTTGTCCCTGTCAACCAATGTGCAGCAATATAGCTGTATGAGACATACGTTTAAACCAATGAGACCTAGAGTCATGCATAATCTCTGCTCACACAGAGGCATTTCCTATGACATATCCTGTTTGTTTCTAATACCTTTTAACCACGTTTTACTAAATATTCAAAACTGTAATTTTTCAATCATATGTCGGTGCTCTGAAAAGAAGCACTGTGTATGTTTGATTTTAAGCTCAACGACAGGGAGATAGTGCCCTCCATTCTTTTGCAGTGTGTTAATTTTGTATTTGTCTTGTAATTAACCCCTGTATAGCGATACAAAACATGTAGGCATGTTACAAATAAATGATAATAATAATAATAATAAATATTTGCTCATTAAAATATAATGTTTAAAACATGATAGGAACATTTTGCATTCCATGTCCTTTAAGTCCCTCAGTGAGAGAAATAGAGAGGTCTATATAATGTGAATTAACAGATTTATCTCTGATATATTGCACATATGATGCACATATAACAACAAAAAATGGAATCTTGGGAGTATAATTATTATTATTTATTTTATTTGTAACACGCCAACATATTCTGTAGCTCTATAGCGGGGTAAGTTCAAGTCAAAACAATATTAACTCAATGCAAAAAAAATGGAGAACCCTGTCTTTGAGCTTAAAATCAAATGTACATTGGGCCCTATTCTACACACTTAAAATCAATCTTAATATTGCCACATATTCTATTAGCTACTCACAATCTGATAACGACTTCCCTGCCCACAATCACTACAGGCCAGCCAAGGCCGCAAAATCGGCCTTAGAACTCAATTAGTTTCAGCACAGCTTGAATATTACAAGCTCTAAATAATTAAAGTTATACAAAACCAATATTCTATTAGACCTGCAGCTCTAGATCACAAATAAAGTCTAACCCGTCAATGAAAAAAGTATCACGTTTCTGTCAAAAATGTTATGAGCACTAAATAGGACTCACAAGGCATTTTTAAAACACGTATTAGGGCTGTAGCAGCTATTAAACACACAATACTGTACTTTTTGTTTCATTATTCTTTATTGTCACAAAGAAGATTAACAAATTAATAATAATCATACAAAAACCCCAAATAAACAAAAATAAAGATGTCCAGTACCTAAATAAATTCAAGTTCTCATTTCACTTGTACCTGTGTCGCAGCATATCTTCAAATCTGCTTCAAGTTGTTCCAGATTCAGAGTCTGAGCCCATCAGTATTCCATTCCCAATCAATTCTACCCATATAAAAATTCAAAGCATTCTAGGTAATAGATATAGTGTATCTAGAACTAAGCCAATCTTCCAAAATCCCCCTAAATGTTGGAAGCGTGTTGGAGAGAGTGTGGGTCATACTTCAAAGATCATGAGCGAATTAAACCTATTTACAACTAGAGAATTGCCGTCAAAAAATGACGGCAATGAAATTGTAAGGTAGCTAATGCTGTTTGGTGTGTAATAATGAAATATAAAATACATTAATAAATGAATATACTTTACCTATTTTGAAGCATTGTGTTGAAGAGCTGGCAATCTGTTTTGAGGTTGCTGCAGCATTAGTGGTGTGGAGCTGCTGTGTAAGCGTGCTGAATGTGTGCAGTGTAATACTGTGCATGCGCGAGACGAAACCGTTAGCGTAGTGGTGTACTTCCGCATTGGCGTAAAATGGCGGGTTATCTGTAGTATGCGTCTTTGCGGATTATCCGTCGGTGCTTCGTGGTGTTTTTCGAGTTTCGTGTGGTGTTTTGCGAGTGTGTTGTGGTGTTTTAAGTGTTGAGAGTGCTGTAGCCTCGTTTTCGTTTTATTCGGCGGCCATTCTTTCTCTCGCTTAGCGATTTTATTAGTGTCTAAAGTGTTTTATTTTTATTTAAATGAAGGTGTAACTTGGTTTTTTGAGGTGCTGGATCGTTCCTCTTGCTGTAGGTAAGCTTTTTATGTGTGTGTTGTGTGTATTTATTGTGTTTTAAATGTTTGTATGTCGGCGTGTTGCGTCCGAGGTTTGCGAGGTCGTAATGTCTGGTAACATGTCTCGTATGGTGTTTGCGTGTGTAGCCTCGTTTTAGTTTTTTTCGGCGGCCATTTTTTTCGCGCTTAGCAAATTTTTTAGTGTGTAAACTCTTTTATTTCGAGTGAAATGAAGGTGTAAGTTGCATTTTTGAGGTCCTGGGTGCTCCCTCTTGGTGTAGGTAAGCTTTTTATGTATGTGCTGTGTGTATGTATTGTGTTTTTAATTTTGTAATGTTCGCGAGTTGCGTCCGAGTGTTGCGAGGCCGTAATGTGTGTGAACGTGTGTCGTATGTTGTTTGCGAGTGTCATAATGTGTGTGTCGTGCTCTTTGGGTTGCAACGTGAAGTTTGCGAGGATCGCAGTTGCTGGCATGGAGCGCCTTCGGCGCTCCATGCCAGCAACTGAGACCTGAGACCCTCGGCCAGTGCCCTCGCTTCGCTAGGGTCTTGGCTCGCTGCGCGAGCCGCGGCCCTCGCTACGCGAGCCCGCAGCGTTAGCAACAACTCGTACGCTCACAACTATATATGTGATTTCTCGTCTATTCAAAATAACTGTTCTCCATTGTTTTGCCAAATGAGTCTTGGCCACCAGTATAAGAAACTGTAACCATTTATTTTGTTTTTTATTTATATGTGAGCAGGGAATGCCTACCAGGCTAAGCTCAACCGATGGATCAATGGAGGTATGTAATACTTCTGATGCTATTTCAGTAACCCCTAACCACATGTCCTGGGCTACCCTGCAGCCCCACCAGATGTGTAAAAAGGTCCCAGTTTCTCCACAATCTCAAAAACACTCTGAGGAAATTTGAGGATTCAACTTGTGCAATTTGTCTGGTGTAAAATACACTCTATGTAAAACCTTAGTAGCTGTTTCTAAGTAGCTAAAATACAGTGAGCCTTTGGATAGTCTTGAACAAATCCTCACCCATTTCTGAAGATCCCAGGAAACACCCAAATCTTGTTACCATTGTCAGATGGATCTAGACTTTTGATTATCTGCGGCCATGTTTAAAAAGGAATATATATCGTTCCCACCGTCCCCAGAGTGAGCAAAATTCTACTGCATATTCTGGAGAGCCAGGTGGACTGAGGATGCCCCCAAGATTGAATTGCCAAGGTGATCCAATGCCTATGTAATGATATAGGAATCACAAGGTTGTAGAGACCAGCAGCCAAGGTCAGCAATAATCCAGTTCAGCAACTTGTAGGTGAAACAGGAACAAGCTTTATTGAAGGGATCAGGAACCACACAATAATCTGGCAAGGTACATTGACAGGAAGTGCCTTATATAGGCCAAGGACCAGACACCTGACCAGGCACAGCTGAAGAGACTTAGGCACTGATACAATTGCTAGCAGAGTCAAGGTTATCAGATCTCAATGAAATTCTCAAAGGCAGGCTGGCACAGTGGTAGGGAAGAGGTATAGCAGCATGGGGACCAGGGTTCAAAACCCAGCAGAGTCAATTCCTCACAGCCTAATCATAGTTTTGACTCCTCACTCAGACTCTCTATGATTTGTGGGGAGGTAAAGACTGATGTTAATGGGCAAATCTTATGTTTAAATTGATGCTTGGAGTTAACCCAAGCCCAATTCTCCAAGGATAACTTAACCATAGGATTCTTTAATTTAATATCTAAGATTGTGCCTGGAGGGGTCCATATCACCGCATCCCATCTAAATGGTTTAATTTGTAGGTTTTCAATGAACACCCATAAACGGTTGACAATACTGTACTTTAAAAGCAGAGGAAGGCGTGGAAAGACATAAGAATTAATTGCACCACAGTCTCCAAGGAAGAAATAGGCAAAACAATGTTTTTTTTTATTATATTTTGGATTGGTCATGCATATGTTAATATTAAATGTGCTGCTGAAAGATGCATAAAGCAATTAAAGACACAATACATTAGTAAATTGAAATAAAAACATGGATCAGCCTTACAAATAATACGTAACACTCAAAGAGGCCCATATGTGGACTTGAAAAATATAGATATATTAATTTACATATTTTAGTCATCATATCTATACTAGCGATATAGTGTTATACATTGTATTTGCTGTCTGTTTATGTACTATCTCTCTGTGTACCCTGCATGTCTCTTTTTTTCCCCCTCTCCCTCCCGTGTCTCTTTCCCTCCTTCTCCCTCCCCTGTGTCTCTCCCTCTTCTGCTGTGCCTCTTCCCCCTCTCCCTCCCATGTCTCTTTCCCCCCTCCCCTGTGTCTCTTCTCCCTCCCATGTGTCTCTCCCCCTCTCCCTCCCCTGTGTCTCTTCCCCCTCCCTCTCCTGTGTCTTTTCCCCCCTTCCTCCCCTGTGACTCCTCCCCCTTTCCCTCCCCTGTGTCTCCTTTCTTCCTTTCTTTCTCCTGTGCCTCCTTTCCCCCTCTCCCTTTCACTCTCTCCCTCCACTGTGTCTCTTTCCCCCATCTCCCTCCACTGTGTCTTCCCCCCTCTCCCTTATCCTGTGTCTGTTCCCCCCTCTCCCTGCACTGTGTCTCTTCTCACTCCACTGTGTCTCTTTCCCCCTCAACCTCCCCTTTTTCTGTTCTCCCCCTCCTCTGTGTCTCTTCCCCCTCTCCCTCCCCACTGTCTCCTTTCCCCCTCTCCTCTACCTTCTTGCCCCCTCTCCCTCTTATTTTCCCCTCTACCTCCCCTGTGTCTCTTTCCCACCTCTCTTTCCCTTCTCCCTCCCCTGTGTCTCTTCCCCCACTCTCCCTCCCGTGTCTGCCCCCCCCCCCTCTACCTCCCCTGTGTCTCTTATAACCTAAGGGGTTAAAGGCAATATCTGTATAATAATAATAATACGTTGCATCTACAAGGGTCACATGTGGTCACTAAACAACAGTAACCAGAATAAAATGAATAAAAAATCTCATCATAAACGATAATAATCATGCCAGTAATGCACATAGCACTTAGAAATGGTCTTCATCTGCTCAATTAAACAGTTGCAATAACTCATGGATCATGTAATCCAATTACACACATGCAGTGTTCTGAAAATAAGCTATAGAATCAAAATGATGGTAAAAATCTAAATAAAGAGGAGGAAAAAATCTCTAACAATCAATAACTGTATTTAACATACAGTGTTTCATGCTATTACTGTAACAATTAACATATGACCTCATCCTCATCTATGAGCAGTGCTAACCAAAGTTGCGCAGTGCTAACCAATCACCTGCCATTAGTAAAGATGTGTAAGTTCACAAGGAATTCTTCACTGTGACCACAACCATTTCGCCAGGAGTATTCCACATTAAATAGTTGAGCCACACTGATATCACATTTCATTAATATACAGGTGTTGTCTGAACAAACATTATTATAATACTAACATGATTTGTAAGACAAAGGACATCATTCATAATGTCTGTAAATTAAATCAGTCAAATGATTCTGCTATCATAATGTTAGGAGGATGACAACAATAATGCATGTATTACAACAATAACACATATATAACTTCTAGGTGAGATTATCAGATGCTAATGGGACTATGTAAGTCAACAGCCATGACAGTATTGATAGTAATTGCAACAGTCAGTTTTTTTTTAGATGATATGTATAGTTAGATATGGCATTTAAAATCTGTCCTGGGATGTACCAGGCATTTCAATAGGATGAGGTGGCAACGGAGGAGGTGGTGTTGGTGAAGTGGGGAGGTCCGGAGGGACCAATGTTGGGAGTGGCACAGGTAGCAGTGGGCCTGTTGTCCCTGGCTCCAGTAGATGGTAGGAGGTGAAGGTGACAGTAGGCCTGGTTGTTCCTGGCTTCAGTAGATGGTAGGTGGTGGAGGTGGCAGTGGTGGTTATTCTTGGCTCAGTAGATGGTAGTAGGTAGAGATGGCGGAAGAGGCAGAGAGCGGTAGCCAGATCTCTGGGAGGGCCCGAATGGAGATTCATAATGGACGAACAGTGGCTGACTGCTCTCATACTGAACCTGCTTCCAGATGAGGTCCCGGCCTCCGTCTGTGGGTCCGTGGTAGACTGGTCCTCATGGGTACTGACAAATAGTGTATGAGCTAATATTATTATATGAACAATTGGTTGCTTTGTGTTTCTGTATACCTGACATCAGGGTCACTTCAGACATAATTGGCTTTAGTGATTGTATTACACCAGTGTTCCTCAACTTCAGTCCACAGGGTGTCACCAAAAGTTCACATTTTAGGTATATCCCTGCTTGAACACTGGCGAGCTAATCAGAGACTCAACAGGTGGTTAAACAGAATTACTGAGCCTGTTGGTGGCCCCTGAGGACTGGAGTTAAGGAACACTGTATCACAGAGATGAAAATTGCTCTGTATAATGAGCTTTGTTGATCGTATCAAACTATGTGATACTGCAACTCATGAATACACTTGCTATGCTGAATCTGCTGTGCAGTGAGTAAGACTGACAAATCTGTGACCATTTCTCAGCAATAATTGTTAACATGCTTATGAGAAATGGTCCAAAATAGGCTAGTGCATGACACTGCACGTGCAGTCCTACAGAGCCTGTATCTGCATATGATGCAGTGGGAACACCCAAACAAGTACTATCTATTGGATGTTAAATCACTCTGAATGTATTTGGTGACTGCTAACCAGAATCAGGGATAACTGCAGATATTAGAGACATATTTTATTCAGCATTTTATGACATTAATATATTTGCTTTCTGGATTTGCATAGTGATCCCTGATTCTGCATCTATCCCTAGACAAAACCAGGAAGCTTACATATCCCTTTCATATTTGTACAGCATTAACATTTTATATGTACTAACATTGCATTGTACTGTTCTCCTGCAAGTCCACCAGGCCTGAATGTCCCAGAACTGCTGCCAGTCCAATCCAGCCCCTCAATGTTCTCTCCCACTCAGTATAGTTGATGCTAACTGGAGGGCCACCACCTGTTGCTTGGGCTGCTCTGGCCTCATATTCCAACTTATTCTTGATTTTGGCCCGGCTGTCATCATACCTATCCTAGAAGAGTCCTCACATCCCTGTTAGCAAAGCCCAACACAGATATAATTGTAGCAACCTCTCTCCTAAAATGTGCCCTCCAGCTCGGCCTCACTTCGCTCCTCACATACATTGTACTGTAGCGTGCCTGGATTGCATGGAGGAGGGCTCTCACTTCCTCTGGTTAAAATTAGGGGCCCTGTCCCTTGACACAACCTCTTGTCCTCCCAACTGTGCCTGGGGGTACTGACCTCCCTCATTTGTCCCTGGGGCCTGTCCATCCCCACCACTACCTCCATCCCTAGGATTAGGCTCTTGACCCTCTGTCTCTGCACATCGCTCCCCCTCTTGCTCTCCTACACCTCTCCCTCTCTCATTACTGCTATCCCTCCCTCCTTTCCATCTATCTTCACTACTCTCGCTCTCTCCATACCTCTCCTCCTCTCCAACACAAATGTTACTCTACTCTCCTCCTTCCCTCCTACAGAAATGAAAAATAATATGATAACTGAATATAAAATGAACGTGTATTTGAGGTAAAAATAGAATGTGTGTATTATAATATGTGTAGGGAAATGGGGGGCTGGAGGGGGTGTATATGTGCTGAGAACTGTATATATACCTATGTGTAGGTATTAATCTATGTGTGTGAGATATGTAATATCAGTAATTATGAGTAGTGTATATTGTTAAACATTTTTATTATAGAAATCCGCAAAAAAAGCTTACAGTACAGCTTCTTCTCTCTCTCTGATAATCTCCAACTCACCAACTCCTAGACTTGTTCAGCTACAACACTAATTGTTACGAGTTTTACAGGTTTTTAAAGACCTTTCACACTGAGTTGATCAGTTTTAGGCTTCCTATTGGTTCCCAGGGCTGTCACAAGGTCGCAATTTACAAACTTATTAGTTTGTTAGTATTAGTTATAAGTTTAAGAAGGTAAATTGCGGGCTTGCAGCAATAGAATACATCTAAACATTTAGAAGAAAAAAAACACCCACAGACAAAATTACAGGTTTGAGGCATTTGCAAGCTTCTAATAGAATAGGGCTCATAGTGCTTTCTCTAAAGCACTTAGCAAGATTAAAAACTTTCAATCTAAAGGTAATTTATTCATATATGAAATGAGAAATATCAGTGTTTACATTTAAACAAAAACAGCAAAAGAAAAAGATCTGTATTTTTGCTTAATATCTTTGTAATATGGTGTATTAAAACAAAAGTAAATGCAACAAAAAATAGAAAAAGTGCAATGTTTCCTGCAGTCTCCTGTGTGTAGCCTCAGATAGGCTGGCACTTCCTTCTCTGTGCAGGAGGAGGAGCACTTCTTCCTTCCTAACGTCACACTCAGTCATTCCTAAACACCTCTAATACAGTCAGACTGTTCCTTCCCTGTCAGACTGTGAGAGGCAGAGCAGGGAGGCAAGGTCTGCACAGACTGGAGAGAGGCTCCTTTATCTGGAATCATACCCTGGGACCCAGAACCCCCCACCAGAGACAACAACACGGGTGTCCCAGCAACCCCCACTGCCCTTGTCCAAAGTCCTCTGCACTTTCGTAAGTATCATGTTACTTGTTGGGCTCTTCCAAACTGTCACCAGGAGCTGGGTGGGTAACACATCTAAAGTGAGCATGAGCTTTATTATTAAGATGGATATGAAAACAGGACAAATTACTAACATAACAAAGTATAACCAGTCCATGTCATCCTTATATTGGTCTGTACATTAGATTGCAAGTTCTTGGGAATGTTTTAGATTGTAGCCTACAGCACATCCTGTGCTATTTCTGCACACTTAAAATGTATGTATTGTACCTACTCTATTATGCACTACTGTAGTAAATAGCATTACAGAGAATGCTTGGGGCATTATAAATAGAGAAACAATACTAATAAATCAATACGCTAGATAGATCGATTAGAATAGATAGATAGATAGATAGATAGACAGACAGATAGATAGATACAGGTGGTCCCCTGGTTAAGAACAAAATCTTTTCCTGCTCTTAAGTCATATTTGTTTGTAAGTCGGATCCCTGATGATAATAATAACAATAATATAATTGCTTATGGCAATAATAATACAGTCTAATAATAATAACACTGTACTGTAATAATAAGTTACAGAAACTATTGTGCTCAGAACATAAAATGCATTGGGAGAAAGTATGGGTCATTTGTAAGTCAGGTTGTTTGAAATGCGGGGGACCACCTGTATATATATATATATATATATATATATATATATATATTCATATATATATATATATATATACATATATATATATATATATATATATGACAAATTTGATTAAACTTATGAACCATCATAAATCGGTAATGACCAGCCTCCAGCACGTTTACAATTTATGCTTATAGATAAATGTTCAGAATTAAGATTTTTGGAGCCAGTTGCTCTTGTACTTAGTTTTTTAAACATGCAATAATAATCATCTGTAATAATAATCATTCTGACTCCTAAATATTTTTCTAAAGTATAATGTATCAACAGGAACTATTTTTTTTTTTCTCAATCTGAAAAATCAGAAATAAGTTCGCACTACTCAGGACTTTTCTTCCAAAATATATCAGTGCCAACTGATTCTATATTTAAAGATTACTGTACTATGGTATATAGTAACATGTTTCATGCTGTCATATCTTACTTTCAATGTTGCAAGATATTATTCATATGGCAAAGTTTGTTGGCCGGCTTGGGACATGGCACTGAGCCCTTGCTTTATGCAGGATCCCCTTATCTATCATGTTCAGCTTTCTTTATTCTGTCCTGTTTTTACTCAACCAGATGACCTGACTGTCATGAAAAATACATTCCCCGAGAGTACTTTTCTCATGTCAGCTTCTTTTGCTCTGGGTTTTTACTGCCGTGCTGTGAGAACAAAGTCCTATAGGAGGCTGTCATTCTTTTTTATGGAATTTTTCTGCACTCACCTGTTTGACAGGTAAATACAGAAATAATTGACTAGCTGTTCATAGCATTTTGGCGCCTTTTTATTGCAAAGCCTGGAAACTGAAACTCCCCCTTCAAGCAGTATCCTGTTTATGTTCTATATTTCATTTTGATGCCAGGAAGGGCCCAGCATCTATTGCAGAGCAAAAAAGTGCCGTCTTCTGGCATTGAAGTTGTTAAAACATTCCTCAGTATTTGTGAATGTTGCAATACTTTTTATGGATAGTATTGTTATAACAGCAAATGACAGGGTGTGGATATTTTGGTTTCTTTTGCAGCTGTCTAGAAATATTCTTTCCGTTCAGAAATATATTATTTTCCACTGCATTTGTGAAATAACGGGGACTTCTGTCAATTATTCATAGACATGTCTCTTCAGTGTCCCTCATTTATGCTTGTACCACTTTAGATATTTATTCAGATGTGTGCTTGCACCCCAAAATGCATAATGGCAACGCCAGCGGTGCATCACTAGGAAAGATGTGTCCTGCATGGTAATTACTTAGTAGAAAGGGTAGTAGATAAGTGGAACAGAGTTCCTGCAGAACTGGTAGGAACAAAGCCAGTAAAGCAATTCAAGTGTAATACCATCCTGTGGATTAAAGGAGCACTGTAGTTTGGAAAAAGCTTAATATGTTTGTGATGTATTTTATAAACAAACAGCATTAGCATCAATGGAAGCCATGAGCATGGAAGCCTTTTTAGAGAAAATACTTGAAAATACCTTATTCTTAGCTCTTCTTGTTCATTGCCTATTCCATCTGGGTCAGCTTGTCTGTTGTCTGAATACAAGTTTTTACTGTGGTTTATGCTTGTATTTAATTATTTTTTCAACAGAACTGAATTGAGATGTTAGCTGAATTCACAGTTTCTGCCATTCGTCCAGGTTTCTAATCATGTTAGAAGCAAAAGAAAATGTCTGCTGACAACGCAAACTGAATAAAATAGTTTACATATATATACAACATTACATTTTCTTACTTAAAAATGTATTGCATTGTCAAGCCAACGCTGCTCTGATTCTCTTCACTGTGCTGCTAGGGGTGTAGAAGACAGAATAATTCTGGGGGGATACAGCTCATTCTATACACCTTCCGTAAAATAGCCTATGTATACATACATACCGTACATAGAAACATAGAAAAGTCTGGGGGGGGGGGGGGGGGGGGGGGTCCAGCTCATCCCCCCCGTTCCTACACCCATGGTGCTGCTTTTGGCTGGAAGGTTAATATAGGGTTAAAACTGTACTTGGATACGTTTTTTCTATTGGTTAGTACGTGTTGCATATGTAGGCACCTCCGGGGTTGTGGAAGCCAAATTTTGCTTGTAAAAAAAATAAATCTGTATGTGTATAAAATGACTAAATGTAATATGGGTTTCTCATACAGTATGTGTTAAATTAGAAAAAGTTAAAAACAGGGAAATTTCCATATGCCTTTAAACATAACACTTCAGCAGTTCTTTAACTAAGCCAAACGTTTTAGGTAGAATAATTAGGTGGACTTAGATGGCCTTTTGGTTCTTATTTTTTATTCAGTCTGTTTCTATGGTATTAGAAGTTAGAAGGACACAGAAAAGGTCACAAGTCTGGTAACAATAAAAACTATATTTAAACAAATACGTTTGCAACTGAATTTCATAAAAAATACTTTAGTAGGCTAAAACTGAAACTGAACATGTTTTGTGTGTCTTGCAGTAAATTGCAGAAAGCACTATGAGCATGTGCTAGTTTTAGCCAATCGCTTGACACCAACTAAGCTCACTTGCCAGAGAGTAGATCACTTCTGCACAGCAGATAGTAAAATTGTGCACCCTGATCTGGGCTAATACTAGTGATCCCCCGCAGTCAGGGAGTGTTTCAAAGCTTTCCTGCTAATGCAGCAAGACAAAGCAAAACCGGCTCAGACTCTGCAAGTTCTACAGCATAAAGGATAAATGTTCTAGTTTTCATGCTAATAAAAATGCTTATAAATATGCAGAGAGTGCCAAAATATCAAAAAAACATTTGTATCATAACCTGCCTATATATATATATATATATATATATATATATATATATATATGAATGTCTATAATAAGTTATATACTTTGTTCCATGAGCTTCAGTAACTAGAATTAAAAATATATGTGTAAAATAATAAAATGCATAGGTAGTGAAGCAGAAGTGCTGTGTTTTACTAATACTGAAGCGTACACAGTCTATATCTATAAATGACTAGTGTGTTGTAGTTGTTAAATAACAGAAAGAAAAATCATTATCACAAAACCATGTGATACCTCAGAACCACAGCTTTATATGATATCTATATGGACATACTGTTTTATTTTTTTTATCAAATTCACCACATTTCAAATGTAGAAATTAAGTCAATGTTAGAAATATATGTAATTTCACAGATAGGCACACAGTTAGTTTATTATGAACTAATTAATTAAATTACAAGAAAGTGCAGTTATTTCTGAGCTGGGATGAGGTAATCCGTGAACTTGCTCTTTCCCAAGTGCTTTTTCATTTCAGTGCGATGTCTTACACCACAGGAGAGCCCCTTACATACTATAGACAATACAGAGAAAAGACTCGGTTTATTTAACTTAAAGGTTTCATCTAAAGATTCTGCAGGATGGAAAAGTAATAAGTGTAAAGAAGTAGTAAACGTCTGGAAGACAGGGGCCTGAGGGCAGGATTCTGACCCAGGTTTATTGCCGCTGCCATTTTGTACAAAATTGCAGAAACATAAATAACTTATCTTTAATACCGTGTCTTGAAAACAGCTTAGAAGGTGCTGACTGACTGTGTCCAGGGCTCTGTGTGTAATATTGGTATTTATTATAAGATTGACAATTTATTTTAAGAACGACACAGTATAAAGACCCTGTATAATTATAGGAATTTGTTTTAGTTTGCTTTTCAGATTTTTACACATTGAATTTTCCTACATTCAGTGGTAAACCCGACCTGACCCTATCCCACTTTCTCTGGATTCTCCTGTTATTTCCTCTCAAAGTGTAGGAAAAAGCAACTTGGAGTGTCAGTTTTACAAAATATATGAGTGTATGGAGCATTGTACACATATTAGGTGTGTATGAAGCTTAGCTTACACATTATACAGATTGGCGGTAACACTGCCTATCAGTGCATCATTTTTTAAGAATAGTAAGTGTCCCTTATTGCCCATTTGAAATGTGGCGTGACAAGTGAAATGCCAGTGTAATGCTTATCCCTAGCATGGGTGTAGAAACAGGAAATCAAATGACCTCACCCACAGATTTGTCAGTGTCTTTATGTATGTGCACTGATGTAGCTGTTTTGTGATCTGTGTATACAATGAACTTTACCACCTACAAAATTATTTTAGGACCTCTTTTGTCCCCATCATCAGTGGCGACAATGGCTCGCTGATACTTTGTCCAATTTGTTCTTAGGGTAAGTGTAAGGGGTTATGGCTAGGGTTTAAGGATAGGGTTTAGGGTTAGGGTCGGTGCAGATGATAAGCTTTACATTGTAAAATAGTGATGGGCACAGTGCACAACTACATTACTATGTAAAGCTTATCATCTGCCACTACCCTAACCCTAAACCCTATCCCTAAACCTAGCCCTAGGAACAAAGTGAACATATTAAAGTCTTAGGGCCTCATTCTATTATCGGCCGCAGCCGTTGCGGGGCCGCAAGGACCGGCCGCAAGCTATTCTGCTATTCTATTCCCCTCCGGCCGGGGATTCCGGCAGGCTTGCGGCCGGTGCCTTGCTATCTCTTGCGGCCGATCGCGCCGGAGGAAAGCCTTTGATCTAAAACGGCCGCAAGAGATTTGCAATTCAATTGCTCCGGGAAACCTCTCTGCAAGGCTAAAAACGAGCCGCAGTTACTTGCAGGAAAAAGGTCTCGCTAGCACCAATTAAGCACATAAAATAGCTCAAATAAAGCCATCCTGCACTTTGAGAAGACTATAAAGGGATTTTAGGTGTTAGAAAAAATAGCACATAATTATCCTGTACTCAAATCCGTAAAATATTTTATTTTTAATATCCGTAAAATATACATGTAAAAAGTCCAGAGTGCTTGGAGCACCTCAGACACGCCCACGCCGCAGCCGGAAAATAAACAGTTAATTTGAACTCGGGTTTGGGCAGATGTGCAAGCTTGAGAGTGGGTTCCTTTTAATCCTCATGTCCCCCAATATGATCCCTAGCATTTACAGAGCTGTACAGTGCAGGCTTGAATTTATTTTTCAGTTTTTATATTTCACAGATTACGGCCGGTTCCAAGATATGCGGCCGGCCGTAAAAGGAGATCCTTGCGGGGCCGTATAATAGAATCGCGAGTTAACTGAACCCTCGCAAGGAATCGCAGCCTTACGGCCGATTTACGGCCGATAATAGAATGAGGCCCTAAGTGCGCAACCGTCACCTCACGTACTGGCCGCTACACGCCACTGCTATCTTACAGGTCCTTTTGGATTTTGCAAATTTGATCCCTCGTATGTGTCAGGTGACCATAGTGGCTAGTATTATTTCTCTGGGATACAGAATTTTCCATTAGGATTGCATGTGTATTTGGACATGTAATACTGCCTCCAGCTACCACATAATGACTGCAATAACAGGAGTGTCTTCTTCCCCTCTGAAAATCTCTCACTGCATTACCCCAAGTGGAGCAGTGTTAGCTGAGGGGTTGGTTATTTTATCTCACATTTTCATATTTCTGTCCAGTTTTATTATTTTATAAAAAATATATGTGGGCGGGGAGCAGCCATTGCTTCCTGTGCGTCCATATCCATCATGTGACCTCACTACTTATGCACCCTGTGTGTACAAGGTACTAGGCCACATGTGCATTCAGCACTGAGCACATCATATATTACATTAGTGGGACTAAAATAGTGTGTGGTCTAAAAGATAGACTTCATGGCCTGAATATATATATCACATATATAGTTGTGAGCGTACGAGTCGTTGCTCACGCTTGCGGGCCTCGCGTAGCGAGCCCGCGGGCCTCGCGTAGCGAGCCGCGGGCCTCGCGAAGCGAGGGCCGCGGCTAGCGCAGCGAGCCGCGGCCCTCGCGTAGCGAGGTCACTGGGCAAGGGCCTCAGTTGCTGGCATGGAGCGCCGAAGGCGCTCCATGCCAGCAACTGAGGCCCCTCGCGAAGCGAGGGCCTCAGTTGCTGGCGAGGTCACTGGGCACGGGCCTCAGTTGCTGGCATGGAGCGCCGAAGGCGCTCCATGTCAGCAACTGAGGCCCCTCGCGAAGCGAGGGCCTCAGTTGCTGGCGAGGTCACTGGGCAAGGGCCTCAAACCCTCGCAAAATTCACGTCGCTACTCAAAAAACACGACACACAAATTACGACACTCGCTAAATTTTACGAGGAACGCAAACAACGTACGAAACACGTTACCACACATTACGACCTCGCAAACATCGGACGCAACACGCCGACATACAAACATTTAAAACACAATACATACACACAGCACATACATAAAAAACTTACCTACACCAAGAGGGAGCACCCAGGACCTCAAAAATGCAACTTACACCTCGATTTTACTCGAAATAAAACAGTTTAGAGACTAAAAAAAAATCTAAGCGAGAGAAAAAATGGCCGCCGAACAAAACGAAAACGAGGCTACAGCACTCTAAACTCGCAAAACACCACAAAACACCTACGGATATTCCGATACAGACCTATACCACACATTACTCGCCATTTTACACCAATGCGGAAGTACACGACTACGCTAACGGTTTGGTCTCGCGCACGCACAGTGTTACACTGCACACATTCAGCATGCTTATACAGCAGCTCCACACCACTAATGCTGCAGCAACATCAACACAGATTGCCAGCTCTTCATCACAATGCTTCAAAATAGGTACACTATATTCATTTACTAATTTCGCTACCTTACAATTTCATTGCCGTCATTTTTTGACGGGCAATTCGCTAGTCACATATATAGTTGTGAGCATGCGAGCCGTTGATCACGCTTGCGAGCCTGCAGCCCTCGCAAAAAAGTACGAGACACGTTACGACCAATTATGACCTCGCAAAAATTGGCCGCAACCCTCGGACATGAAAAAATTTAAAACACAATAAATACACACAACACATACATAAAACGCTTACCTACAGCAAGAGGGAGCATCCAGGACCTCAAAAACTGAAGTTACACCTCATTTTAACTCCAAATAAAAGAGTTTAGACACTAAAAATTCTCTATGGGAGAGAAAAAATGGCCGCCGAAACAAATGAAAACGAGGCTACAGCACTCTAAAGACGCAAAACACCACAAAATACCTACGGAATTGCCGAAAACCACATACGAGATTCGAAAACAAGGACGCAACCTGCGGGACCCCAAACACATTACAAACATAATAAATACACAAAACAAACATATAAAAAGCTTACCCACAGCAAGGTGGTGCACCTAGGACCTCTGCAAGTAAAGTTACACCGCGATTTAAGTCCAAATTTCGGGGTTTAAAAACCTGAAAATCACCTAAGCGAGAGAAAAAATGGCCGCCGAACAAAACGAAAACGAGGCTACAGGACTCTAAACACGCAAAACACCACCACAAACACGCAAGACACCACAAAACAGCTACAGATATTCCGCCACAGCCGCATACCACACATTAGCCGCCATTTTAGAACAATAACTTATACAATGCGGAACTACACAGCTACGCTAACGGATTTGCCTTGTGCATGCACACTATTACACGGCACACATTCATCACGCTTACACAGCAGCTCAACAGCACAAGAGATTGCCAGCTCTTCAACACAATGCTTTCTGCATATATTACTTCAAAATAGTTAAAGTATATTAATTTATTAATGTATTATTTATTTGATTATTATACAACAAACAGCATTAGCTCACTTACAATTTCATTGCCGTCATTTTTTGACGGGCAATACTGTAGTATATATATATACACAGGACTAAAGGGAGAGGGATGGTATGCTGTGTGTGTTCTGTCCTTTGGTTCTGTCCGACTCTGGGTGACCATATGGATGCAGCAGGGCAGGTACATCTGTGTGTGTTTCTGGTTGTGCTTATCCATATGGGTTTCAAGGTAAAGATACTGGATTGGGTTGCCAGTACCTTCTCCAGTGGACCGCAATTTGTCTGACTTTTTATTATTATTATTATTATTATTATTGTTTCTTTTGTAATGTGCCAACATATTCCGTAGCTCTATACAGTGGTTAAAATCAAGGCAAAAAACAATAGAATAACACGTTGCAAAGGATGGAGGGCCTTACAATCTAAAGGGTTTGAGTGAGGCACAGGAGAGTGACAGATAAAACAGATACTTTTTAGTGAGAATTTGAGGCAAGGAGATAGTCTAGAGGAGCGAGGCAAGGAGTTCTAGAGAATAGGGGCAGCACAAGAAAAGTCCTGAAGGCAGAAGTAAGAGGAGGTGATAAGAGAGGTGGAAAGAATAAGGTCGTTAGCAGAAAAGAAGGTCTGCAATGATCTGCCCATCCTGGGTGTCCCTAAATGGGATGCCTCACAGCTTCATTGAGGTACACAAGCTTCTTCACCACTACAAAGTAGCAATCCAGAAGGGGAGTGGTATGTTAGAAACCTTCAAATAGGTGTTTTGCATGAAAACATAGTAAGAAAACCTGCTTAAATGTAAAAATAACAGGAAATGGACAAAGCATACATACATTTGCATGAAAAAATCCCCAAATAAACATTATTATACTTACAGTAAAGTTTGATAAATCTGCAGGCAGGGAGTTAACACCCCTGATAATCCAAGCTTAAAATAATTTGCTCAGGCCAATTACAGGCAGTTAATAGATTGTATCAATCTAAGATGGCAGTTTGTGTAGCAAGAAAGCAGAGGAGTAAGGCAATGCACTGTAGATCTCTGCACTGTGCTGCTGTTGGCTTGAAGGCTGGTAAAAGGTTAAAATTCATACCCAAATGCAGTGTTTCTATTGGTAGATACACTATGCCTATGTAAGCAGCTCTGGGGGAGTGGAAAACAAGTTTTATTTATGTAATGACTGTAATGAAGGGCCCGTAGGCCACCTCAGGCTTGCCTGGGGTTGGAAGGAGGGACCACCTGACCTGGCAGGACCGGGTAGGGGCAGGAGGTGGCTAGCTGTGGGAGGTGGAGCCATTATAGGCTTTTGGTGCCAATTTCCACCAGTTTGCCCCCAGCTAGCCATGGGAGCAGATGCCCACCGACCCATCCCTAAAGCATTGTTGTTAAAGTGATGTATATGTTGTACTGTTAAAGAAAAAAAAAAAAAAAGATGAATAGTAAGTTGTGGATTATGTTGTTTATTGTCTGAAGTACTCATTGTTGTGGATGTATCATTAAGTATATATTATATGGTATCAAACGTTTGTTTATTTTGTCACAGCGGCGGGTGGTGAGGGGAGTTGCCGGGACAGTGGAAAATGGGGTAGATCCTACCCTACGGTGGTACGGATGTTCCAACACGGTAGGCCCTGGATGAGGCTTCAGGGCGTAGGGTGTATGGTCTCTGTCCAGGCTCCTCCCCTCGGGTTATGTTTATTTATTTATCGTTATGGTTATTACATCATGTTGTGTTTACCAATAAACGCTGTGGCCAGTTATCTCCCAAGAAATGGTCTGTGTCTAATTTTATATTCAATGGGTGATGGGGTATACATTCTTATATGCACCTACCAAATGGGCCTTGCTTAGGTCATGTGTGTGTATGATATGAGTATGTGTTAGATCAGATAAAGGTGAAAACATTGAATCTTAGTTATACCTTTGACGCAATTTCAGCATTCCTGGCATAAAGCCACCCTGAATAATTAAGCCAAGGTTTTGGGCAGTTAGATGGCAGACTAGATGGACCTTGTTGGTTCTTATATGGCTTCAGATATGCAGATGTGTATTTGTCAGTGAGGGCTGTTTAAAGAAATAGGGAGGGTTTGCTGTTTTTAATATTAAAATAAAATAAACGGTCTAAACATCATTTTTATTAACAAATGATTAACAGCTCTGTTTTTACTGACTGAAACCTTCCAAACAATCTTTGCAAAGGCCCCCTTCCTATAACTCATGCACTAGCCAATCACAAATTGTCTCTCAGCAGCATTTAAAAAAAGTCAGCCAGTATTAATTCAAACACGTTGTGCATGGCCTGTTGGGGGCAGACCGTTTTAGAGACTATTTTTAAAGTTTCAGTGAGTAAAAACAGAGCTTTTGAACTCTTCTTAATGAAATGATTTTTAGATATGCAAATGAACACTTAGGCATTATTTCAATATTAAAACAGGGAACCTTCCACATCCCTTTAAGTTTGTTCTTTATTTAAAGTAGATGAGATGTAGTACCATTGTTAGCAAAAAAGCATCAGAATTTTGTTTAATGGAAATAATACTTTTAAGTGACTAAACACTCAAGGCCATAGCCCTGTTATCAAGTCAAGGGTCTATGACCTTGAAAGCAGGCAATTAAATCCAACTCAGCCATTGAAACGTATTTTCTCATCTAAAAATCCATTCCAACTGTATATACTCCTCTATCTCAGTCTGTGACCTCTTTGTCTCACTCTCTATTTATGACAGTGTGTACTGTTACCCAATATACAGTGCTGTGCAAAAGTATTTGCCCCCTTCCTGATTTCCTCTAATATTGCATATCTTTACACTGAATGTTTTTACTTATTTAAGTTATTTAAAGGGCATCTGCAGTTCAAGACAAAAGACACTTATTTGACAAGTATGTACCAAACGTACAATATTAGCAGCTGTGGACATAAAACTACCTATATATATTTTTGAAGACTCTTTATAATTACAAGAATCCATTTTCTCTTTGTTACATCATTTTCTCAGAGCTAAATCATGAGGGTGTGTGTTTTGGTGGAGAGATGGGTGTGGAATTAGAGAACAGCCTTTATTAGAGCCATTTACCTCACTGCAAGTGCTCTTCATGGTATGAAAGAGTACAATATTGTATTTTAAAATTATCTGTTTTTTAATTCTAATAATAGCTAGGAAATCTAAATGATTAATCCTGTGTCTAATGACTGTTGCAGTAAAAACAGATGGCGAGCTGGAGGTGAGGATAGTGCTACGAAATATGTGAGGCCGTTACAAAGTAACAATAATAATAATTGTTAGCAGTTTCTCCCTGCACTCAGGAATGCACTGAAAAGTTAACCTATAGCTGACTTGATTAGGTGATTCCAGCATTCTATGCTCTGCACAGATTGATTTGGTAAGGGTTAACCTATCTTTTCTCACTAGTGGGGCTGTGGCTGCGGGTCTGGTTTGGGGCAGTCTGTTATACATGTAAACACAGATTTAATTTATTTGATTTCTTAGTGAAAAAAGCATGTTTTCAAAAATTCTAAAAGTATTTCAACATGCTTTTAGGACACCTTTACTCTGATGTGATCCAAACTGTACTGAATTAAGTGGCCCTCTAAGATATCTAGATAAGATTAAAATTGACACCACATCCCTTCCCCCCTCACTGGCCCAGAAGCAGACTTCTTGTATCCTACAATCAATAATAGCTCTCCAGAAATGTAAATGGCCCTCTCATCCACCAACCTACCGCCGACTTTTGATGGTAACATTTCTTTACCTCTCACCAGTGCCGCAATAACTCATTTCGGGTTATATAAAACACATGACCCTCGCTACGTATTGCCCTGTACTTACTAGATAATGATCTGGTCCTGACTGCTGTCCCTAAAGGCTCTCTCACCAGCTCTCCAACCAGCCAAGCGTGGCGCAGCGTGTCTCAAATGTCAGCGACGCCATCTAGCAATTACCCTGCCGTCCACCATGAACGCTTGAATCGGTAGGGACCAGGGTGACTACCACTGATTTAGATAAATCAGGAGGTGGAGAGAGAGAGGAAAATGTGGGAACTAGAGATGAGAATCAAGCTTTACAATGGGATATGAGGAGGAGAAAAAAATATTTGATACAGAGAATTGGAATTATGTTTATGTAGAAATATTCTTTTTAATGATATCCTCCAAAAAGTAAGTTTATGAAGCAACAAAATAAATATCATTGCAATGTGTTACTTGAAAAATATTTTTTTTTTGCTTCTGGGCTTTTACTCTTCCCTAGCATAGCAGTTGGTATTAACCCGTATCATTATCATCAAATTATTATTTTTCTGACATTCTGACAACAGCTTTACTTATTTTAAAATTCTTTATCAAAATGTTATTACAAAATGTCAAAGTAAATACTGATTTTGCCCCATTGAATGATATATCTAGTTACAAGAAATGAATATTTATTAGGCAAATTTCACAAAGAAACTTGAAAAAAAGAATCTATTCTCAGTTGCAATAATGAGTCTCAATGATCTCCACAACCCTTCCCAGTACCCCAACACTGCACTGCAAGGTCCAAAACCAGTCCACAGACAGAACTTTAAATTGCTCCACAAAAAAAGCTTTCAACAAGGAGAAACCATTTCAGACTATATTAGCCTGCAATTTTTAATGAGTTAAATTGCCATTGCAGCCCTCCACAGCTCCTGAGATAGCTTGGTGAAACTTCCCCATTGTATCACTGAATGTTTCTCCATCATCCCTTCTTGATATCCAATGCATATGCAAAATAACCTTTCTGAGATTAATTACCTGTATTAACCACCTCAAAGCATTTATTCACTGTAAAAGAGTTAACAATATCAGTATAGACCTGTCTATATTAGTAAACCTAAATTTTTAGTCTTTGTATAGGCTGATTGTCCAATCTTTATCACAGTTTGCCCTTTTGCCCACTCTCCTCCCTTACTCTTCAATTTCTACAGACATTATTTGCTGAAAATTCATGGGTGAGCCATTTGTCTTTGAGATAGTGCTCAACTGCAATATGTATGTTTACATAGCTTTAAAAGATAAGGTTGCAGAAAATGAAACATTAAATCTATTTATAGGAACATATGGATGAGATAGGGCAGATGGCTCCAGAATTATTCACTGACTTTATTATGACTTTCTCTATTCTTAATTCGATTGTCATAGCCATATTGTTTCACTAATGTATCTACCAGAGAGAAAGATAGTTGATAGACATTAAAGGGGAAGTTACACTTATATGTGTGAAATTATTTAGTACTTTCCTTTTATTGCTACAGTCCAGCTTCCGCTCTCCAAAAGCATGAAGGAGTAACTGACAAAAAAGACAAATTTCATAGCTTTTATGTGGATATTTTAATCTGTAATAGTGCTCTCTAATACTAAAGAAGGCTAAGATTAGATGGACCTTGCCCGCTAACACAGTGAGGATCAGGTACATATTTTAGAATCTGAATATGTTTTCACCTCACTTCTGTCTGATTGTTCAGCAAGCTCAAAAAAACTTAACACTACTGATATAGTTGCTGCAACTGCTGTTTGCAGATAAAAATGCTGACGCAGCTTTTGATTATCTGCACGAGTGATGCTTATGGGCTAAATGGGGCAGTATTGCATGGGGCAATGTTGTAATAACATAGAATATAAGGGAGAGTGGATTACATGATCAGGGAGAATAGAGTCAATGTGAGTGAATTGACCTTTGTAGCTTCCTAATATGTCAGCTGATAAATCCAGCCTTAAAGGCATATCTAAGTATCCTGGATTATGAATGCATCTGATAGAGGAGAATCAGTAGAGCATGCAAAACATTTTTGCATGAAAAAATACCACTATAAACATTTACAAACTCCCCCTGATGTTTGCTAAATATCTTTAGTTTGCAAACTGCAGCTTTTGTTGGTTGACATCCCTGAAAATCCCTGCTAAAATTAGCATAAAATTGATAATTTGTTTTGGCCAATCAGGAGAAAGCAGAGGTTAGTTGATACATTTGTATCATCTTCTGAGGTTCTTGCATTGCAAAGCAGCATGGGATATGTCCCTCTCTCTCTCTCTATCCTTTTGGCTGATTCAGTTGTGAGCTCAGACCCCATCCAACCAAGTGATTTAATCCAGCAGCAGTTACTTCCTGTGGTATCTACGAGAAAGGTCAAACTCAGTACTTGGCTGCCTTCCTAATCATACTTGGTTATGTAAGCTTCCTGTGGGTTTGCAAAGCTGGATTTTACTCTCCTGCCTATAACTTTGTAAGTGTGCTGAACTTATCTATATAACACATGTTTTCGGATAATCACTGCCTGTTTCTTACCAAACATTTGAAACCCAGGTAACGTGTATATATACCTTTAATGATGATAGTTTTGTTGTCTCCTTGCAAACCATTAACTTGTTATATATATAGTATGCTCTTATGAAAAACTTGACTGGGTAATGGGCAGATGGTTTTCGAAAAGTTAGAATAAATAAAACACAACCTTTCATTTTAATGGAAAACTACATTTTTGTCAAATGGAAAAATGAAGGTGTTTCTACAATAACTTTTTACGCTGAATTCCAAAATGCAATCAGAATTTTGCTTTTTTTATAATGCTTTTTATTAATAAATATATACATTTTACATTATGTTATTATTATTTGTTTATATATTTATGTATTTGTAAGCAGACAACAGCCAGAAAAACTAGCAGAAGCTAAACTTAAAATTATTAAACTTAATAATAAGACAATAAATGAACTGGGTCTCTCATTTTGCTGGGTCACCTGTAAGTAAATGATTTACACCATATACCCTTTGCAGTTCCCATAGTTTTGATGGAATCTAAAGACCATTCTTCAGTTATTTTTTCCTAACAAACATCTGATTATTAACAAATAAATACAAACACAATGGGAAATATCCAAATTTGCCATCAGCGATAAGGCCAGTTTCTCACAGTGAGGATTTACATGTACCACAGCCCCTAAAAAATGTAACTGTAGCAGATAAAGACTCGAAAAAACAATCATGCTAGCCCAGTTCAACATGAGGAGCAACGTGACCCTGCTTCTGAAGCAAGTACATCTCCTGATCCCCATCATTAATTGAAGGTGATTTAAATGACCTTGTTTGGAACTTGTCCAAAAAACAGGCTGAACATTTGGGATCTAGAATCTGCTTCATCTAGACACCAAAGTGTGTTTTTTTTTCAAACTGCCAAGATGAGTTTTAAACCTTTTATTTGCAAGGAAACTATTTTGTTTATTGTAACAATATTTGCTCTGTAATGAAAGCACTTGGCCATGAAGATAAAACAACAGTTTGGTGACTCCACCTCTAAAACTAATTTGAAAGGCGTCCTTTTGCACAATTGAAACAAATCTCCTGTACAGATAGCTTATGAATATGAAAGAATTGTATGAAAATATGATATTCCTGTTGCACTGTTAATTGGTTTGCAGGAAAAGTAATTACATCAAGATATTTCAGTCACTTACTCCTCGAAAGAAAAATGTTGCACCCCCTCCATTAGTCAACCTTGAAAACATTTTTTTTTCTGCACTCCATATAAATTAGGGATTTAAAAAAAACTTTGTTAAAGCCATGGATAAAAATGGTGCTGAGTATGCTTATTTAAAGGATGAGTTCCCTAGAATAAGTGATGCTTTTGTGGGCCCTCCAAAAGGAGATTTGATTTGATCTGTTAAAACAAGTTTAAAATACCGAGTTGAGATAGTTGAAAAGTGTTACAGAACGTTTTTAAGGAAATGTTAAAGCACAGAACTACTGTGGTACCGTCTTACATTCAATAAAAGTTATGGAATATTAGATGTCCCTTAAAATTAATTTCATGTATTCTCAGTTGGATTTCTTACCATGGCAAGCGATTTCACCAAGACTTCTCGTAAATGGCAAAAGAGGTACCAGGGCAAGAGGAGCCCTAGTATGTCTTCTGACTACTGCTGGCCACTTAAGAGGGATATTCCAGATGCTCAGTACTGAAGTACTGTTACATAGTTAAATAGTAATTAAGGTTGAAAAAAGACTTTCAGTCCATCAAGTTCAACCTTTTACAATCTCCTCTGATCTGCAATATCGGATTAAATAATAATTAATTAGTTGTAAATTAATTATTAATCAATTATTTCATTATTTATTTTTTATTTTATTTTAAATTATTACCGTATATACTCGAGTATAAGCTGACCCAAGTATAAGCTGAGGCACCTATTTTACCACAAAATACTGGGTAAAATGAGTGACTCGAGTATAAGCAGAGGATGGGAAATGTGCTGCCCCCTGTGTCCCTTTTGTGCCTTCTGTGTCTCCCTCTCTCCCGTGTCTCTTCTCCCCTCTCCCTTCCCTGTGTCTCTTCCCCCCTCTTCCTTCCCTGTGTCTCTTCCCCTCTCCTCATTCTCAACCTCCCTCCTCAACCCCACTCCTCATCCTCAACCTCCCTCCTCATCATCCCTCCTCAATCTCCCTCCTCAACCCCCCATCCTCAACCCCCTCCTCAACCTCAACACCCCTCCTTATCCTCAACCCCCTCCTCAACCTCCCTCCTCAACCTCAACCTCCCTCCTCATCCTCAACCTCCCTCCTCAACCTCCCTCCTCCTCATCCACAACCCCCCGTCCTCAACCTCCCTCCTCAACCTCAACCCCCCATCCTCAACCCCCTCCTCAACCTCAACCCCCCTTTCTCAACCTCAATCCCCCTCCTCAACCTTCCTCCTCAACCCCCCTCCTCAACCTCCCTCCTCATCCTCAGCCCCTCCTCATCCTCAGCCCCCTCCTCATCCTCAGCCCCTCCTCATCCTCAGCACCCTCCTCATCCTCAACCCCCTCCTCAACCTCAACCCCCCCATCCTCAACCCCCTTCTCAACCTCCCTCCTCAACCCCCCCATCCTCAACCTCCCTCCTCAACCTCAACCCCCCATCCTCAACCCCCTCTTCAACCTCAACCCCCCTCCTCATCCTCCCTCCTCATCCTCCCTCCTCATCCTCAACCCCCCCTTCATTCTAAACCCCCCCCCACATACTACCCCTCTAAATACCTCGGCACCCGGTATATGCTAATGACGTTGCGCGTGTGTGACGTCACGGCATTAGCATATACCGGGTGCCGGCACCCGGTATATGCTAATGACGTGGCGCGCATGTGACGTCCCGGCATTAGCATATACCGGTTGCCGGCACCCGGTATATGCTAATGACGTGGCACGCATGTGACGTCGAGGCATTAGCATATACCGGGTGCCGGCACCCGGTATATGCTAATGACGTGGTGCACATTTGAGGTTACATGCGCGCCACATCAAGACCCGGAAGGAGCGGAGGACGGAGCAGGTAAGTCAGGGGAGGGGGGGGGGTTAGAATGAGGTGGGGTTGAGGATGAGGAGGGGGGAGGGAAAGAGACACGGGGGGGTAGAGGGACACGGGGGGTAGAGAGACACAAGGGGGGGTTAGAGAGACATGGGGGGTAAAGAGACACAGGGGGGGGGGGTTAGAGAGACACGGGGGGGGGGAGTGACTCGAGTATAAGCCAAGGGGGCCCTTTTTAGCCTTAAAAAAGGGCTGAAAAACTCAGCTTATACTCGAGTATATACGGTAATTAATCCAGAGGAAGGCAAAGAGAAAAAAAAACAAGTGAGACTTAGCCAATCGTCTCAAAGGGAAAGACAAAATTAATTCCTTCCTGAACCCAGATACTGGCGATCGGGTTTCTCTCTGGATCAAGACTGTCTCTCTAATTATCCATGATAACCCTGAAAGCCTTTGCAAAATCCAAAAAGACTACATCCACTGAGTTGCCTTGATCCAGGTTCATACTAACCTCCTCATAGAAACTAATTAGATTTGTTTGACATGACCTATCCCTCATAAATCCATGTTGGCTCCTACTTATAATCCTGTTCAAATAGACATATTCTTGTATATTATCCCTTATTAACCATTCTAAAAGCTTCCCCACTACAGAAGTGAGGCTCACTGGTCTATAATTCCCCAGATTTGCTCTTGCTCCCTTTTTAAATATAGGTATCACATCTGCTTTTCTCCAGTCATCTGGTAGAGACCCTGTGTTGAGTGAATCTTGAAAAATTAAATATAATGGTTTGGCCATTACAGAACCCAGTTCCCTCACCATGGATGTATTCCATCAGGACCCAGGGCTTTATTAACATTTATTTTTTCCAACCTCTTTTGGATTACTTCCTGCGTTAACCAATTATTTGTTGACGGTAGTGTAGCCCCATTATGTTGCAGTGTCCCAACCACTTGTACCTCCCTTGTGTATACCAAAGAAAATAACCTATTTAGCTCATTTGCCTTTTCCTGGTCACTCATTTTCAGATGGCCTGTGTCACATTGTAATGCTCCTATAGCTTCCTTCCTCGCCTTCTTCCCATTAATATACTTAAAAAATATTTTTGGGTTAGTCTATTACGCTTTACGTAACATGAATAGTGTTACAAATGTACGTAAATAAACAATATTTTATGATTGAACCTGTGTGGTCATTTAAACAATAATAGTCTGTTTAGTGAGGATCCAGCCAAACTTTTTTTAGGAGCCAGGGAAGGTAATGTGTACTGAAATTCATGTTTAAAAACTATTTAGAAGTAAAAAGTCAACCTACAAAAAGGAGCACTCCACAAACTATGCACCTTCACCACACAGCAATAACAGAACCTTGTGACCTTTGTCTGATAGAGGTATTCAAAATGGTTCTTTTGAAGTTTTAGTTTCAAAAGACTCCAAGAATGATGTTGCGTAGCATTCAGGAAGCACTTCAGAAGATACTGAAACGTGTTGTTGCAGAGTTTGGAGCCTAGTTAAAATCTTTTATTTTTCTCATGAGAAAAAGAAAATTGTGTTAAATATTTTCTATTCAAGGCTTAGGCCTGGGCAGATAGTTGTCTAAAATGTCAGGGAAAATTCTGTTTACGTTTTAGATGGGTCTTACACTGTTGTGGACTATTAAAGGGATATGGAAGGTTCCCTGTTTTTAATATAAAAATCTGTAAGTTTGTTTGCATATCTAAACATAATTTTATTAACAAGTGCTTAAAAGCTCTGTTTTTGATCACTTAAACTTTCCAAATAGTGCCAGCAAAGGTTCACCCCAGCAGCTCATGCACATAATGTTTCTAATCACCTTTAAGTGATCTCTGAGCCTACAAACAATTGTATTCATGGGTGTAGGAGCCAAAGAAAATCTTGGGGGCTACCCCATATAGTATAAAAATACAACACAACTGCTTCTCTACACACATTGAATAATCTTGGGGGGATTTGTCCCCCCAGTTCCTACACCCATGATTATATTGCAGTATTTTATGGCATTTTTGGAAGATGATGGAAGTGTTATTTAATATCAGAGGCTAACACAGTCAAATTTTAGGAAAACACCTTTCATAGACATTCAGCCCATTAAATTCCATGCCCGTAGCGGCTACGGCACACCCACAAAGCCTGCAGGCTTGAGATTCCGCAACGTTACAGAGGTATTACATCCAGCCATGCCGCAAGCTACGGGCCGCGCATGCAAGCTGTTAAGGGGCTGGCCGAGCCGCAATCGGCCATTACTATCCAATTGCGGTATAACGTAGTGCAACACAGGCCTCTCAGCCAATAGAAAGCGGTCTAGCCGCAGATGATTGACAGAGGGAGATTATACATTTGTATTCCACCCGCCCATGCGTTGACTGTGTTGTAGGTCCCGGAGTTGGTTTTTGAGAGAGAGAGAGAGCAGGAGTATTTTGTGGTTTTGTTGATTTTTCTTATACTATTTACTATTTTATACTTAATCCTTGATTACACATATTTACAAATTACACACAATTGCAATACACATAATTTAAACAACACATAGAGACTTATATAGCAAGGTCACTCCATCCACCCCATCCCCCGACAGTTATTAATTACACATAAAACACAATTTTTTTTTCCCATCACATATTTCCAGTAACACTTATTTTCATTTATTGTTCTATTATTTTTGGGATTGGTATGGAGAGAGGGGTGGGGAGGAGGAGAAGAGGAGAGGCAAGGAGGAGAGAGAGGAGAGAAAGGTGGCCCGGGGGAGTAGTGATGGAGAGAAGGAGGAGGTGAGGAGTGGTGGAGAAGCGGAGGTTGAGGAGGAGGGAAGGTGAGTGTAGAGGAGGAGGAGGTGGGTGGTGGTAGGACAGGTCAGTGAGGTAAGGATCCCCGTCCACAGTCAGGAGGACAAGAGGCTAAGTGCAAGCACAGGGCCCACAACTACACGCACCAGGAGAATGTGGTCCTCCTTGGTGCTATCTGTGGCCGCCCCGTGCTTCTTGCACAGGGAGGGAAGTTAGGCCAGGGCCTAGGGCTCAGGCATGGAAAGAGGTAGCGGCTGAGGTTACAGAAGTAGGCACAGTGCCAAGGGATGTGAGATCCATCAAGCATCGGTTTGACAACATCAGGGCCAAGGTGAGGAGGATGATGGCCAAGGAGGACAACAACGTGACTGTGACCCTTGTGGAACAGCACCTAGCTAAATGGGCTGCAGTCCATAGGGTCACAGAGAGTCTGAACAACAAATAATAAAATGTTCCCCTAGTACTTGATCTATGTGATGTGGCGGTGTAATTTGGCCACTATTTGTTTTCCCAATGTAGATGTGATGAGTGAGATGTATATGCAATTATATATATATATATATATATATATATATATATATATATATATATATATATATATTCCAGGGTCTAGGTCTACATTAGAGCATCTGTGAGTGAGAAAAGAATATGGCATCAGTTTCATGTTTTTGTGTTGTAATTTAAGCAGGTTGTGTGTTTTTAATTGCTTTATGCATGTTGCAGCATGGCTTTTCATATTGGCATATGCATGACCATTCCAACATATGATGAAATAAATTATTCTTTAAATGCCTATTTTCTATTTGGGGATTATTGTGCAAGTAATTGTAATGCTTTTCCATGCTTTCCCGGTATTTCAAAGTCCACTGGTGTGTTTATATTATCTTTTACAGTGTTGAGAAATTGTCTGTAAACCCTTTGCATTTCCTATTTGGAGGCCGTAATATTTTTGCCTCCATTTGCTAGTTACGGGTTTGAACTCCAGGGCATCTTTGGGAAGTAGTAGCACATTAATAGCGATTTTCAAGCGTAACATTTACGGATTTGACAGATCAAAGGTTTTGCAGACACAGAGTTCAGATTTCGACATCCCGTAGAGTTTTTGCGCCTGTAACCAGCAGTTTGTTTAAGGGTACCTTTAAGAGGCCAATTTTAAGTTTTGCAGGCTCCGTTACGGGCTACGGTTTTAAACATTGGGGGAATTTAATGGGGCTGATTGTTTCTTAAAAAGAGGGGTCTTGCATAAATAAATAGAAGTGCCAAGTGGTCACCATAAACATGGCTCTTAAGGGAAACCAAAAAGTTCCTTTTAACAAAATAACCATTCAAAGGTTAATTAAAGAAATGCTAATATATGTCATGGTGGTAAATAGTTGAACTAAAGTATATAAATATAGTTATGCCAATCAGCCTGTTTACACTCCCATATGCATTTTGTTCACTGCCTGCTAATCATTATTAAAAGTCCAAAAGATATATGGAAAAAAAAAATCTCTGGAAAAAAAGGAAAAGACACCTTTTTTTTAGTACCTGCTTGGCCCTTAAAACATTCAATCTGGCTCTTTATGTTTAAATAGTTTTGTTCACCCCTGACTCCCACTACTAATGCAGTCTTACTGTGCAAGGACAGCCTAGTGTAAACTCCATTTAAATAGTTCTGTAAATTATGCTAATTATTTTTTCTTTTTCATTTCGATCACAGTGTGCTGTGGTTTTTAGATCTTGAGAAAAAAATCTGTCAAACCGATTTTGTGAAGCTTTTGAAAAAGTGGTCATTCTTTTTTTAATTTTCTTACATAAAAATTGTATAGCTCAGTCAGGAACACATCACTGTGACATTTTATTTAACGCCTGATTCTCAAAGTAACAGATTATAAAAGGAAAATGTACATTATAGTTGGTGAAATTTGTCCTTTTTGACTACATAGAAAAGCATTTGTATAATAAAGCTGAATTTATGAATTTATTTATTGCAAACACGAGACTATTTTGGGGCCTTATTGTACAGATAGTATCATTTTATACCAAGTTTTGAGATGACATTGGTTTCTTGAGCAAAATAGTATGTTTTTTTTTTAAAGGACCAGTCTAAGATCCACACAACCAAATTGTATCCAGCAGATCACCACACAAATATCAAAAATACATATGCTACGAATAGATCATGCATTCTTTATTAGAAAAACATATTTAAACTATTACCTTAATTCAAAGATGGCTGTCTGCTCCCCTCCCCCATCTCTATGTGTAGGTGACCTAGATGACAAGCTGAGTAGCCATGTTAAACTAAGTGATAAATAAATTATGCATGCAGGCATGCTCAGTACCACTAGTAGGGCTTGGGCGTCAATCCCAGAAATGAGCAGGAGACTAGATACTTTAGGTGTGAACCTATAAAAGATTGCAAGCTTTCAAACTTGACAGGCGGTTACATGAAAGCATATCTGTGGTCCACCCAGATAATATTCACAGTCTAAAAATAATTGTATATAATGAAACACCACATTGACATATCACCTCACCGGGCCTACAACAAGTCCTACTGTTGGAACTGAGCATGTCTGCATGCATAGTTTAGTTCTCAGTTGGTGAATCATGGCTACCAAGTTTGTTATATTGATCACCTTCTTATAAAGACTAGATTTACTGCTTGATATAGTTTGGTTGTGTGGTGCTTACACGGGTCCTTTACTTAAAGCAAAGGAAGACGTAACTTATTAACCAAAGTCATCTGTGTTTATGGCCAGAATGTTTTCTCAGTTGTATTCCTGCCCAGCATTTAATGAGTGTTATATGTAATTTCCCACCATTTGAAAGTATTGTGCTTTATTAAACTACAATAATCTCCTTTTGGTAACCTAGAAACCTTGAAGAATTTTTGTTGGCAGGTTATCTCCCATACTAATTGTATTAAATTCTTATATGTCATATATTTCTTTAATTAGCTATGTGTATTGTTGTAATAAAGGCTTTTTTTCCGATATCAGAGAGATTGGGAGTTATTGTAGAATCTAAGGAATAGCTTGCTAGGTTATTATTTAGGGGTATGTTTCACATCTGTGTTATTCACTTTACGTAGCATTTTACAATGTTGACTTACGGTTTCTTCTGGTTTTCTGCCAATTAAAATTTGATTCAGCTATTTTTATGCTTATTGCCCATTAGTATGAGTATTAGACTAGGCAACCATAGACATAATGATATGGCACTTGAAGATGAGCCCCTCAGGTCAGAAGATGCCTGCCACATTACTAAGGGGAAGAGCTAGTATGAGTAGCAGATGTAATGAAGTGGTTAGGCAAAAGTCAGCCGCTGCCAAGAGTAATTCAGCATAGGAATGTTCTAACTATTAACCAAGGCAACTGGACATGGTCAATCAAGAGATTACAAGATTAAACAATATCCCTGTATTTAGTGAACTCAAATGGACTGGAATTGGACATTTCATATCAAACAACCACCAGATTTCTACTCAGAAGAAACAGAGAAGCTTTCATGATCAATCAGAGGGTGGTCAAGATAGTGCTCGGTTACAACCCAGTAAATTACAAAATTATTTTAATTCAAATTCAAGGCAAGCCACTGCAGTAATCCAAGTCTATGCTCCAACAATGGATACTTAAGAGGCTGAAGTCCCATTCTACAAGGATATTTAATATTCCATAGATATAACACCAAGAAAAAATAATAATCTTATCATATGAAATTGAAATGCTAAAGTAGGGAAACAAAAAATACCTGGAATAATGGGCATGTTTGGCCTTGGAGCACAAAAGGAGGCAGGTCAGAGATTATTAGACAAGATAATTTCTTGTCATAGTAAACACCCTCTACCAACAGTCTCAGAGACGACTATACAGGTGAACATCACCAAATGGACAATATAAAAATCAGATTGACTATATACATTGTAGCCAAAGATGGAGAAGCTCTATACAGCCAGCCAAAACAAGACATGTAACTGACTGCAGCTCAGATCATTTGTTTATTATTGCAAAGCTCAAAATTAAACTGGGTTAAAAGAGGGAAAATCATCAGATCAAGGAAATACAAAGTAAGAATATAGAAAACTAATAAGGCAAAATAAAGGTCTGTTAATGCTTTGAAAGTAGTGGAGACTGGAAAAAATGTGTCCAACTGAATGCAGAGTTCCAGAGGATAGCAAGTAGAGACAAGAAGACATTCTATAATGAACAATGTGAAGAGATAGAAGAAGATAACAGAATGGGAAAGTCAAGAGATCTCTTTAAGAAAGTTGGGCGTCTCAAGGGGCCCTTTCATGCCAAAGTGAGCATGATAAAATACAAAAATGGTAGGGACTTAACCGAAGCAGATCAGATAAAGAAGAGATGATAGAAATGCACAGAAGATCTTTACAATAAGGATCTTAACAGCAGCATTTATAACCTCAATAGTATGTCTAATGAACTGGAGCCAGACATCATGGAGAGTGAAGTCAGATGGGCCCTAGGAAGCCCTGCTGATAACAAGGCTGTATGATTGGATGGAATCCTAACTGAAAAAAAAATGGTCAGCCTACATCATTGATATGAAAAAAGGCAGTGCCAAAGAGTCATTCAATTATCCAACAATCGCACACATTTCACATGCCAGTAAAGTAATGGTTAAAATCATGCAAAGCTAGACACCAACAATATATGGACGGACAACTACCAGATGTGCAGGTCAGAGACAAAGTCCCCTATTTAACTGTCCAAATCGCAATTACTTGAGCCCATAATGGGTAAATTAATATTCAATTGGCTACTTTTAGCTACTTGCAATCCATTTGCGAGTTTCAGGCTCAAAAGCACTGCGGTTGTCAAAAACATAACTCTGTCCTATCTCCTCCTGTGATGTACTAAGCCTGCAAATGTTCCCAAAATAAAATCCCTATTCAATAACAACAATTCAACAAGCCCTCAATAGCCTTCAAACACGTAAATTGTAAATGTATAAAAAAAATCTATGACCACTAGATAGGACTCGCAAGTGGGTTAAACACCTGTTCATAACACTGCGAAAGTAAATAAACACTCAATACTGTACTTAAAAATACTGGGAAAGACACTAGACAGAATGAAAGACATTAGAATGAATTGCACAACAAATCACAAATCTTAAGCTTGTTTTATGTCTGTGTTAAATTGATACCGGGATTCAAGGAGTTAATACATATCATGGAACCTGCATGGACTAGAACAGTTAATCTATAGATTTTTATTGATTTCTACATTTCTGGATTGCGAGTCTGATTGCAAATTAGAGTTCTAAACACTAAGTGATTGTTTAAACTCCCTATTTTACTGACGTCATGATGACGGCCTCATTTACTATTGGCTCCTATCAAAATTGTAACTTATGGGCTTGCTTAATTGATCATGATCATGTCCTGAAATGTTACTTATGGGTTAATGGTTTGCATGTTGGGGTTGTGAGTCTGTAATTGCGGGCTTGAGTCAATGAAATATATCTATAAATGTAAATATTTTGTAACCCGCAGCCAAAAGTTCAGTTTGAAGGGTAATTACGGACTTGCAACTAAATGGCGGGCTAAAGAGATCAAATTGTCAATATCCACTGCATAATAGAGAAAGAAAGAAAGCTCCAGAAAAACATTTTACCTCTGCTTTAAAAAGGTGGGGGGCAACCCCATCTTATCCGCCTCCTAAGGAATCTGTTTGTGGACCAAGGGCCACAATTAGAACCGAACATTGAACCAAATGTTCCAAGGTCGGGAAAGGAGGACAACAAGGCTGTATATTGGCAACTTATTGATTCAACTTATACGTGGAATACATTATGTGTAAGGCCAGTCTGGATGAATCCAAAACAGGAATCAATATTGCTGAGAGAAATTTCAACATCCTCAGCTACTTGAATGACATTACTCTGATGGCTGAAGTTGAGGAGGAACTGAAGGGCTTATTGATAACGGAGATAGAAGATAAAGTGGAGGCAGTGACAGATTTTATTTTCCTGGGCTCCAAGATTTCTGCAGACATTAAATTAAGACATATGCTTCTGGGGAAGAAAACTATGGTAAGTCTGGACAATCTATTAAAAATGTATTCCACTATCAACAAAGGTCTGCATTTTTTAGAACTGTATTCCTATTAGTAATATACGGATGTTAGAACAACAGAAGTTCCTTGAGGTAAATTACGAAATACCTAGATTATGAGTCAGTGCATACTGTTATTGGTTTATTTTATAATATTGTGTTATGGCTTTTTCCTACAAAATCTTGCTCTACTGGTTATACAATATAATTTATGTAAGTTGTGTTTACAATCAGAATATTTCTCTAGCTATTGAACCTTTTGTATAAATACTTTAGCACATGGCTTGACAAATACAAATTGTGCTGCTGACTATTATAGATATAATGCTATATATAATCTATACTCTGGCTCCTAAAAAGGTTTGACTGCCGCCTTGGCTGGCTCCTAAATTTCAGACAAATTTGTCCATCCATACTTTTAACAGAAAGTTAGTCTGTATGTATTGTGTTTGTGCTTGTTTGCAATCAATAGTTATAAAGCAATAAATAAAGATACTTTAGGGAGCTACCTTTAAAACAAAATGATGTACGGTAATAACATTTTAAATATTAAATGACTGACAAAACTGATTCACTATTGGAAACAATAAAAATAAGAAAAGGAAGTACAGAAACCGAAGAAGATGATTTAAATCTTGAAACACAAGGATGCACCTGTTTCTGAAAATATTGTGCATGAGAACTAAATTTGATATTTCAAACTTGTATCAGAAGTGAATCTGAAACCATTCTCAGTATGAAATGTTATTATCCCTGTGACAGTTGTTACTTCTATTATTAATATTTCCTTTATTTGTAACACGCCAACATATTCCGTAGCGATGTAAAGGGGTTCTATAGGAGTATTAAAATAAAAATCTAGAGAAAAATGTACAAATAAAATAATGAAAAGATGAAAATAAACTACCAAAAATAAAAAATATACACCTGTTGGGGGGGGGGGGGAATTATACTTACCTTTCATCTGATGATCTAACAGCGACGATCACCAATGCCCTGGTTGTCATCAGCCCTGGATATCCATGTTGCTAGTAGAAATACGTCCTCTTTCTTGATTGAAGTCACTTGGCTCCTCTGCTCTTAAAAAATACAGCTTCTCTAAAAATAATGGAGCTTCCCTACCGACTAATGGCTATCTGTCCATGTTGACATTTTGTTCTCAGATTGGCTTTTTCAATTGCCAATCAGATAAGGGCAACATTAGGGAAAAAAAAGCTTTACAATTGGTTTAAGAATGACAGATTTCATTACATGCATTCTTATTGGTTGAAAAATTAGCCAATCAGAAAATTAGTGGTATTTTCTCTGTTTGGTTACTGAGTAGTCAATCAGAGCTCCTATATTCAAATGCTTGATTCTGATTCTGACACATAATTTAGAGAATCAGGAGCCTTAAAAATTAGAAAGCTGCTAGGAGGAGTTATTCAGAGGAGGAGATCCGTTTTTTTTTTTTTTTTTTTAGAGCGGCAGTATCTTTTTTTTTTAGGTGGAGGTGAGATTTTTAAATCAAGAAAGAAGATAACCAATTTCTACTAGCAGTATGGATGTGCTCGCTTATCCAGGAGTGAGGAATGAAGACCAGGGTGTGGGCAATCATTGTTGGATGGTCATCAGAGGGAGGGTAAATATAATCTACCCCAGCAGGTGTATTTTACATTTTTGGTAGTTTGTTTTATTTACATTTTACTATTTTTATTATTGTATTTGTATTTCTCAGTGTAGTTTTTATTTTCTGTAAATCTTTTTTATTTTCTGTAAATCTTTTTTTTAATGTATATACGTTAATTGTATTAGTGGGGATAGTGACTATTGGGGTCTTTGTTAACCCCTATGGTAGTAGATAGCGTGCCACAGTGATCTATAGGACCCCCATGGTTATATTCTAGTATACCATGGCATCCTAATGGATCACCATGATATAGTTGTTATTTATTATTTAGTAGAGTACCATATGGGTCCCTGGGGACCCATGGGTATATTTAGAGGCTCCATAGAGACCCCTGATGAGATTAATGTTCACCACCCCAAGGCACAAGGGGTGAGGGAAGTCCGTCTGAAGGCTGGGTCCTGGGCGATATCCAGGTACATATGGGGTAGTGTAGTGTGTTCACTTTAGATATTTTATTAATATGTAGTGCTGATTACAATGCCGTGCATGTTATAATTTTCCTGAGTTTGTTGTCATACATCATTATTGACATATTGCAATTGCAGGTTTGCCAACCAAGGACGGAAAATGCTTGTGAGTCGCGTAACACACAATCTCCGCCATTTTACAACACTAACTTTTAACATTACGAATCTAAAATGGCGCTTTACCCGACTAAACCAACGGTTTGGCCTCGCGCACGCAGCCTATTTATACTGCACAATTGGCACATTGCTGACACTTTCTCATCAGGGCAGCAACAGTCCAACTGTACATTGTTATGCTGCAGGAAAATCAAAAGAGATAGTTAGCGCTTCAGGATATTGATTGCTGGATATATTAATTACAAATAGGTAAAGTATATTAATCTATTAAGTAATTAAATATATCTATAAAAAAGAAAAACGCTAAATAGCATATTTTCCACTGCCGTTACTTTATGAATACATTCATGCTTCACACTTCCTAATTCATTTGTTAATTCAGAATTAATTATTAACGTACATTAATTTAATAAGCATTAATTAGTAATGGAAAATAAAAAAATATACTTTCAACTGCACTAAAAATATTTTACTTTTTTCACTGCAGTTATATATATCTGGATTACTGCTCATTGGCTGCCAGCGATAGCACTCTCAAAGCAGTTACATATTTAAATCACTTTATTATGCTCTGAGACGTAAACATATTTTCTTTTCTTTTTTTTATTACTTTATTTTTTCTCGTTTTTCTTTAACAAACATCAAAAACATAACAAAACAAAACAATCATACATTCCAGAGGTATCAGTAATTCAACAGTTTAGCAATTGCATATGTATAAATACGCTGTTAAAATCTCCTCCCTCCCATCTCTTCGAATACCAATTTTTATGTACTATATTGTACTCCTGATGGGAAGGCGGTTCCCTAATAGCTAATTCACTTAACTTGATACCTCCACCAAGCATACAAAGGAACCGGCACTACTCTCAATATAGTTAATTTAAATAATAGTTTAGCACAGAAATCATGTGCTTCTGGGGAGACTCGGGTGAAGAAGGAAAATAGAAAACAGTAAAACAAAATCTCTTTCCTCTTCCCTTCCCCTCCCCCCTCCCTCCCCCTCCCCCCTCCCTCCCCCTCCCCCCACTCCAATAGGAGCAGAGAAGAGAAGAGAAAAGGGAGGGAGAAAGAGAGACGGAGAAAAGCAAAGGGAAAGAGAAAATCTGATTTAACAGCAGAAGCATATAACACCAATGGTAACCAATTATCAAACATAATTTCTCATATATTACCCTTTCTATTACAATAACTATCCCAAACAGACCATCTGTCTAGTCCTTTTCTTCCAGTTCGCTTGACTAAGCTCTCTCCTTGGACTTCAAACTTTCTATTTCTTATAACACAATTTATAATTTCTTGAAGAGATGGGGAGGACTCTGATTTCCAATATTTCACAATATACATTTTAATAACCAAAAGAATATGAGAGACCAGGAGGTAGACTTTTGGAAAAGTCTCCCTTAAGTTTATATGTAATAGGAGAAGCTCTGGAACAAAAGGAACCTCTACCTCACATATATCCTCAATCAGATATGTACAAGCTCTCCAAAAAGGCTTTATTTTTGTACAGTTCCACCAAGCATGGAGTGAATCACTGTTTATACCACAGCCCTTCCAACATGTATTCCCTTTGTTCTGTGCAAATTTATTAATCGCATCTGGTGTCCAATACCATCTATTGATCAACTTGAAATATAATTCAATATAGTTACTAGAGCAGGAAGAGATTTTTACGATTTTTAGAGCCTCCTCCCATTTATCTCCGTCCATTAATATATGTAGATCTTTCTGCCACTCTAACATACCTTTCGTTGTATTTACTTTATCCTGTGGCGTTAGAATCTTATGACATCTTGAAATTCTATGCGGTAACGCCTTCTGATATAGCATACTTTCAAAGTCAGTAATCGAATAGCTAATCTTTTTACCATATCCCTTTGCTTTCACCAAGGATTGTAAGGATCTAAATGCCAACCATTGGTTGTTCTTAAGTTTATATTTTTGTTTCAAGTTAGACCAGGATATTTTGACACCAGATGCGTAGAGATCATCTATAAGGGATATTCCCTGCAATTTCCATCCACCTATTAAGTCAACATTGAACGGTGATAAAAGACACTCTATAGGGGCACCTAACGAAGGATATCTCGAAAGGTTCAATTTATCTCTATTTGTCACCCAGAATTTTAACAATGTTCTTACTCCTCTGGGTAGCCGTTCACTCTTGACATCATTTAACCCATCAATCCACAGCAATGTATTAGGAGTGTCTATTTTTAATATATCGTATTCTAAGGACTTCCAACCTGGATTAATGGCAGAAGTACTCCATATCATAATTTGAGAGAGGGCAATAGCATTATATAAATCTCTTATAGAGGGTGATGCCAATCCACCCTTAAGCATGGGTCTTTTGGTAATTGAAAGAGGGATTCTAGTTCTTTTACCACCCAAAATAAATGCATCTATACCTCTTTGCAGTTTAACAATCCAATATTTTGGCGGAACTTCCGGAATTGTTCTAAGGATATAAGTGATTTTAGGGATCAATATCATCTTACTAATTGCGATTCTAGCTGACCATGCAAATTTTACATCTTTCCACTCTAAGAGGATTTTCTGAATCTGTTTCCATATCTTTTCTAGATTAGATTTCAAAATCTTATTAACCTTGAATGATAGGTCTATACCCAGATGACTTATTTTATTAGAGTTCCATTTAAAATTGAGAGAGCTTTTTAAACTTGTAATTTCTTCAAAGGAGAGATCCCTCCATATAATATCTGATTTCTCATGGTTGACCTTATAATAAGAGAGTCTTCCAAATTCTTTAAAGATGATATCAAGAGCTCCCAAAGATTTGATAGGGTTCTTCAAAATAACTATCAGATCATCTGCATATATAGCAATTTTATACTCTTTAAGACCGACTTTTACTCCCTCAATATCCTTTGCTTCCCTTATTTTCAATAGAAGAGGCTCCACATAAAGATTAAATAATATGGGAGACAAGGGACAGCCCTGCCTAGTTCCATTTTTTATGGGGAAAAAAGATGTTTCATAATTAGGCCCACTAATCTTAGCTGTAGGGTTGATATAAAGAGCCATAATTGCTTTAGAAGCAAATTCCTCTAGTCCATAACATTCCAAGGCAATCTTAAGGAAGGCCCAGCTGACTCTGTCGAAGGCTTTCTCTGCATCTATCGACAGAGCTAAACTGGGGCCCCCATCACTCCTCCCTATAGAGAGAATATCTATCAATGTTCTTATATTATCCCCTCCTTGTCGGGACTTAACAAATCCTGTCTGCTCTGGATTAATCAACTGCGGAATTAAAGGGATCAAACGATTAGTTAACACCTTAGAATATATTTTTAAATCATAATTAATAAGAGAGATAGGTCTATAGCTCTTCCTATCTTCCGGGTCTTTTCCTTCTTTTAGTATATTTATAATTTTTGCTTCAGTTAACTCCTCTCTAATAATGCCGCTGTTCTTAATCTCATTAAACATACTGGCCAATAAAGGGGCCAGCTGGTCTTTAAACGTTGTATAGAATAGTTTATCTAGGCCATCAATACCAGGGGCCTTATTGTTTTTTGTTTCAATAATAACCTTTATTATCTCTTTCTCCGTTATTGGTTCATTTAGATATAATAATTCTTCCTCTGATATCTTAGGGAATTTAATATCCTTCAAAAAGTTTTTTATCTCATTCAAACTAGGTTTCTGAAAATCTTTCTGCTTCTCAATATTATATAATATTAGTTGGAAAATATGTTGCCAATTTTTTCTGGATGGTTATATAGCTGATTATCTTCTCCCCTGAGTCCCTGGATATGGTTTTGAATTTTTTGATTCTTAACTTTATTGGCCAAATATTTCCCCATTTTTCCTCCCATGAGGTAATTGTTTTGTTGTGCTTTCCAAACCATTCTATCTTGAATTAACTGAAAGATCTTTTTAATTTGTAAATTGATATCTTTAATTTTTTCCCTCTTTTGCATAGATGGAAGATTTTTATTGCTATTCTGTAATATATCTAACTGAATATAAAGATTTCTTAGGGTTGTTCCCCTAGCTCTCTTCATTTGCGCTTCTTTTTCTATTAGAATGCCTCTAACAAATGCTTTTAATGTACACCATATGAGTGAAGGAGATGATACTGAATCTATATTTAAGCGCATAAATTCTCTAATAGCTGTTCTTATTTCTTCTATATATATCTTATCTTTTAAAATCAGAGGTTCTATTCTCCAATTTCTTATTTTACCATAGGTTTCAACCCCTTTTAGTTCCAACATCAGTGGAAAGTGATCTGATAGTGCAGTAGATAAGATAGTTATTTTTTTTGTATCGTATACCACTGAAGGATCCCCCAAGAAATAATCTATTCTAGAGCATACATTATATTTCTTTGAGTGATATGTAAACTCTATCTTTTCTGGATTAAATGTTCTCCAAATATCAAAGAGGTCAAGCTCTATCATTAGTTTTTTAATTCTTAATCTTAAATAGCTCAAAGTATTATTATTTTTCTTATATTTAGATTTTGATCTATCCTGAACTGGATCCATAGCTAAATTTAAGTCTCCACATATAATAACTTTTCCTTTTTTGAATTTATGAACTAACTTCAATATTTTTATAAGAAATCTTTCTTGATTCTTATTTGGGGCGTATATATTTACAATTGTGTAGATGCTTTTATTTATTTCTCCTACCCACAATATATATCTTCCCTCTATATCAATCTTTTTAAACTCTTCCTCCACCACTAAGTTAGCTTTAAATAATATCGAGACTCCCCTCGTTTTACTAGTATAATTAGCATCTACTCTCTTCAAAAAATATTTATTATTTAGTAGATGGTTATGCTTCATTTTCAGATGTGTTTCTTGTAGGCAGATTATTTCTGCACCTGAATTATTATATTCTGAAAATGCAATTTTTCTTTTAATGGGCATATTCAATCCATTGGTGTTATGTGATATTATCCTTAATGACATAGTTTCTTTATTGACTTAATTCCTCTTAACCCATGTTTCCCCTTCCTATCCTCACTATTTAAATTTGTGCTTCTCTGTTCCTTTAAACATATATACTGACTACAGACATACCGAATATGACCCATCCTATCTCTCATGTTGGGTCGAATTCCTACGGGCTGATTAGCCAATGTTTAGAAGTGGTAGGTGAACCTTTCTAATGGAGGCAGCTACCTCCCAGTCTCTCAAAAACCTATAAGCATTTATCTATGCAGGATTATTAAAGCATTTCTGACAAAATCTTTACCTCAGAATTTGAGGGAACAAACATAAAAAATAAAAAAAAAATGAGACACAAACCCAAAAACGAAAAAGTGACATGTATTAACAAGCCCTTCACATCCTATACACATGCATACATATATATATACATATTTATACATACACATATATATATATACATATATATACACACATATACATAAACGGCCTCTATTGCCCAATTCCAACTCTGTGTAAATTTCTTATAGTCAGGTGTCAACGCTTCATTTGTTGAGATTTCTTAAGTCATACTTATAACTACATTTTTATCATTAAATATGACAGTGCCAAATCCTATCTATAAACATATCTGTGAAGCTTTTAACCTCTTAATTAAAGTGACCGGTGCTAACATATTTTCTAATTTACACTGCACTTAAAAAAAAAATGTATATTTAACACTGTACTTATATATCTGTCTTTGCGATGAGCACCGAACATGATTGTTGCAAAGCACAAAACTTGAAGGACACGAGGGGAGAGGCTCGCAATGAGCCCTCGAAGGTACTCATATGAGCAAAAGTACACAAGAGGAGAAGGCGCGAGGCTCGCAATGAAAGCCAAAGCTCCTCAGAGTAGCAAAAGTTTTACATTGTGTGGCAAACAGCATTGTCATGGCTTGTATTGCCCCATCATCTTTGACGGGCAAGTCGCTAGTATTATTATAAATGGTAAAATATAACAATTATTGTTAAAAAAAATGATAGAAAGGGGAGATTTCTATCAATATTAGGATTTATAATGTGCCTCTCACTTTTTGTTTTGTGTATGCAAATACCTTAGGATTTCACCCAAGGGATATATAGAATCCATGAAGTAAGTACCTCACTGTGTCTATGGAAATCAATAGCTTCCCACTGAAGATATCCATTTATGGCTGATACATATGTCTGGGGATTACTGGCACCTCCACTCAAGGAGACTTGCTTGTCATTTCAGTTCTGGCCTGCCGTAATCGATGGTAATTGTTTTTAGTTGTAATTATTATATTTAGTAATTTATAATAATACATTGTATAATGTAAATTATGAATATTAGCATATCTCCACATTTTTATCCTCACAGTTTTTTTTTCTCAATTTGAAAGAAAAATATCCTGTCAGTTTAAATTTCATCTTCTAACAGGAAAAATAGGAGTGTGAATCCTTACCCATGGATGTGTTGCCATAGCCTAGCTCTGAAAAATGCATCATTACTAGTTGACAGATGTGAATGATGACAGAAAACAGATTCAATAAACCTACCAAGTGCTGCAAAGCAGTTACTGAAAGTTGTGATGTGTGTTTTGTATAGGAAACTGTTCTTACAGGCTCTTCATGAGTTAATGTCACAAAGGCTTTGTAAATTTAGGACATAGTCTATCACATGACATACTTGCAATTTATGTAAGTTCACATATTGAAGAGGACAGACTCTTAAGTTCCATAGTAAGTTCACATGTTGAAAAGATTTAGAAATCTTTATGAACAACTATAAACTCCTCATTCACTGGGTTTACTCAAACATTTAATTATAGTATGGTATTTTAAACTTTCATGAAAGAAGATAAGAGAAGACACTATGAGGAGATTCTTATAAATGACATTTCAAGTAATGCCGTCTTTAGATATGGAACATGAAGCAGAGAATCAATAATCAGTTACCATTTATCAGGAGAGAACTCACTAAGCCCTTTCTGATGCTTTAATGTGACCTATGTGAAGCTTCAAATACAAAAAATGGCATTTAACAAGAATTTTCACTTAGTGTTTGCTCTCCTGATGTAGGTTAGATCAAGGCCAACCGTTATAATGCTAAACTCTTCTGAAACTCTTCTTGATCTTTTTTTGTTACATGAGCTTATATACAAGTAAAATTTCAGAAGTAATGATAACAAGTGTCTACTGCCAGTCAAATGTCCCCTGGTGTCCCATTACTAAAGCTGCATGTGAGTCAGTTTCGCAAGGCAATGGCATTGGTATACTGGTCACATATCAAGTTGTAGAGTTTTAATTTCTGATGTTTCAAAAAAATCTTTCTTTAGAAGTGTTACTACCCAATCCAACACAAAGTTTAATCTTTGTGCCAAGAAAGAAAGCATTTTCTAATGTTTATGTTGCCAAAACTAGGTGTGTAATGTACAACATCTTCTGGTTAAGTGTTTTTATTGTTTTCTTACATTCTCCTGTTTATGTTTTGGCAGAATGAAGAGGCTTTCGTGTTCTCCTAATTGTATACTGCGACAGAAGATTTCCCTACTGCTTTTGCTTACTGTGTCCTTGCTCTGTATATTGAAACTAATATTCCCGAGAACATCCAGTTATTTTGTGGAGCCAAACTTATTTATTTCAGAAACCTTGAAAAACAGGCCTTCCCTCCAAAATGATCCAGCCAGTGATATTAACTGCACATCCATTTTTGAGCTTGAACCGGTTGAGATTGGGAAAAGTTTAGAACTTCGAAGAAAGCGAATACTTGACTTGGAAGATGATAATGTTGTAGCAATGACACATGACTGTGATGCTTACAAAAATATACGAAAATATGGCTTGAAACCTGTCTCTTCCAATGAGAAAGACTTTCCAATAGCATTCTCTATGGTTGTTCATAAAGAAGCTATAAATGTTGAAAGACTTCTGTATACTATTTACAGTCCATGGAATGTTTACTGTATTCATTATGATGAGAAGGCATCGACTGGTTTCAAAACTGCAATGAAAAACATAGCCAAATGCTTTTCTAATGTTTTTATTGCATCTAAACTTGAACATGTGACATATGCTCATATTTCCAGACTACAAGCAGATCTAAATTGCTTGTCCGACCTGCTAAAGTCTTCTGTCCAGTGGAAATATGTCATCAATTTGTGTGGACAAGATATGCCACTGAAGTCAAACTTTGAACTCATCTCGGAGTTGAAGAAGTTGAATGGGAAAATTATGCTAGAGACAACAAGACCTTCTGACTTAAAGAAAGAGCGATTTAAATACCATTATGAAATCAGTGAAGCTTCTCAGAGATATCAAATGCAGATGCCTATTAAAACATCTATTATCAAAGATCCTCCACCTTCGAATATTGAGATGTTTGTTGGAAGTGCCTATTTTGTTTTAAGCCACCAATTCATTAGCTACATTTTTAATAGTCCTTTAGTTACCGATTTTTTAGCTTGGTCTAAAGACACATTTTCTCCAGATGAGCATTTCTGGGCAACCCTTGCTCGATTGCCAGGAATTCCAGGGGAAATTCCAAGGACAGATGCTGATGTAACAGATCTTCAGAGCAGAACTCGTCTGGTCAAATGGAACTATCTTGAAGACAACATCTATCCCTCTTGCACTGGAACTCATGTCCGTAGTGTGTGTATTTATGGAGCTGCGGAATTGAGATGGCTTATTAAATCTGGACACTGGTTTGCCAATAAGTTTGACCCAAAAGTTGATCCAGTGTTAGTAAAATGCCTAATTGAAACTCTTGAAGAACAACAGAGAGAATGGGTAAATTTGCCCTCAATTTAATCCTCACACTTTAAGTGCAATGATAATCATCTACTTTTGGTAGATTCCACAGAATTGTACATTTTGTTCCAGGTACACTGTATGAAATGGAGCTGCCATTTTACCAAAGGTTTTAATTATTTTTTTTTGTAAGATGAATGTATATGGTTATGAGTAGGGGTATATGTAAACATATTTTGGGTGCATTAAATCGTACAATTTGCATCAAAGGAAACAAATTTATTATAGTGTTTCTATTAGCTATACATGGTTTAATTAGCTTAGAGAACTTCTCCATTTATATATTACCCTATGGGGCATATACAGGGGGGGGGGGAGTATTTGATTGCCTGCTGATTTTGAACGTTTGTCCACTGACAAAGAAATTATCAATCTATCATTTTAATGGTAGGTGTATGTTAACAGTTGCATAGTTACATAGTATTTAAGGTTGAAAAAAGACTTTCAGTCCATCAAGTTCAACCTTTTAAGATCTCCTCTGATCTGCAATATGCGGATTAACTATTAATTAGTTGTATATAAAAATAAATAAATAATCAATTCCCTCCTGATCCCAGACACCGGCGACCGGACTTCTCCCTGGATCAATACTGCCTCTCTAATTATCAGTGAGAGACAAAATAACACAAAAAAAAAAACAAGAACAAATACATGTCAAAAAAGTTATAAATTGATTTGCATGTCAATGAGGGAAATATGTATTTGACCCCTTCGTGTTAGGGCTTGGTGGCAAAACTCTTGTTGGCAATCACAGAGGTCAGACATTTCTTGTAGTTTGCCACCAAGTTTGCACACATCTCACAAGGGATTTTGGCCCACTCCTCTTTGTAGATCCTCTCCAAGTCATTAAGATCTCGAGGTTGATGTTTGGCAACTCCCTCCACAGATTTTCTTTGGGATTAAGGTCTGGAGACTGCCTAGGCCACTCCAGGACCTTAATGTGTGTCTTCTTGAGCCACTCCTTTGTTGCCTTGGTTGTGTGTTTTGGGTCATTGTCATGGAACACCCATCCAACACCCAAGATTAGACGGTACATGGCCTCGCCCAGCATCCCTTTCATGCGGTGCAGTTGTCCTGTCCCCTTAGCAGAAAAACGGTAGCACGTCTTTCGCGCACAGCACATGTGTACGCATACATCTGTGCGCTCTGCGCACATGGCGCGCACGACCACAGTGCAGGCAAGATATGCAAGCAGGACCATGGTGAAGACACAGCCCTGGATCGCAGAAGAAGAGATGGATACAGAGACAGGAGAGAGAAGAAGAGAAGGACTGAGAGAGACAGGAGAGAGGAAGAGAGAGAGAAGAAGAGATGGACTGAGATAGACAAGAGAGAGAGGAAGAGATATGGTAGGGGTTAGGGATAGGCTTTGGAGGTGCAGGGGTTAGGGTTAGGCTTTTGGGGTGTAGGGGTTAAGGTGTTAAAAAGGTTTCTGTGTTTTTTATTGGTGTACACTGCATCACTGGCAGATATGGTTCATCATTGGATTATGAATATACAAATTCCTCTTCATTTCAATGTTACCATATAGTGTATATGTAAAAATATTTGACATCCTTATGACGTCTACACCAATGACAGCAATGTTGGAGGCGTGCTCAGCCCTGGATGAGGAGAGAGTCTGAGGGTGCAGTTAGCACAGTGTGGAGCTGAGATGCTGCTCTGTGGAGATGGAGTGATGCTGCATAATTATTGTACTGAGTCTGCTTGTCCAGTGTAAGGCTCTGATCCTGTAGTGTTTCCTCCTGTTGTGCAGTGTGTAGAGTGTGGCTCTACTCCTGTAGTGTGTATTGTGTGTCTTCTCCTGTAGTGTTTGGTGTGTGACTGCCCCTGTTTGTTTTTTGTTTTTTTTGTTATTCTGTCTCTCACTGGTAAAATACACCTACCATTAAAATGACAGACTGATCATTTCTTTATCAGTGGGCAAACGTTCAAAATCAGCAGGGGATCAAATACTTTCCCCCCCCACTGTATACTAAGAAGTGACATCTCATAAAGAGTACTCAAACGATCCTCCATTTAGTACACATGGTCCCATTTGATGTAAAATATATCAATAAATAATTTATATAGCCAATACATTTTCCTAATGTTATTTTAAAGTAAATCTGTAAATATATTGATTTTTGTGCTTTTCAAGGCTTCACAGATGTGCCTTCGCAGAGCCTTGATATGCCTAATGAAGCAAGGCCACATCATATAAACATTTATACATGGCACAGTCGTGTATGTCCACAAAAAAGCACATGAAGAAAACATGAAGGATCTTATTCTAGGCTCAGGGCAAAATATTCAAGTAATTCTTCTTTTTTTATATAAATGCAATCATTGTAAATAAACTGTATTGCATAGTTCTACTTTACTTTTAACTTATAATAACTTGATGTTTGTGTCACAACATTTAGTAGGGGCCTAGCTCATGTCTCTGATTGGATGCCAGCATTATGAATGTATTAGAAAATACTTGAGTAGGCTGTCTAGGCTGACTGAATAGTTGTGGATAAATTCAAATTTATGTTAACAATTCTAAAATTATTTTACACCAATGCCACTCTGAGCTTGCAAATAATTTTCCACTAGTCATGAATTTGGATTTTTTAGCAGGATGTACAACTACTTTAGTGTCACTCCTAATATTCTGTTGCAAGGTTTTTGCTAACTTTATGTTAATGTACATTTTAGGAAGTATACAGGAAGCAACATAAAATAATTTAGCATAATATACTGTAGATATGTCTGTTCCATGGACGTATTTATAGTACTTCACAGTGATTACCCAATCCTACAGAATATATTGCAACTATTTTTCTTTAGCATCATTCTTTATGCCAAATCCTAAGGCCTTTATGGCATTTAGAGAAGTTATATAACCTCATCATGAAAGCGTTCTTTTGCAATTAGAATTGTTTATTTTTTTCTTAATTATTAATGTAATGATTGCATAATAACATAATGGGGAGGGACAGTTCTTGCATTATAGATAGATAATTTTATGTATATTTGTATTTAATGAAAAAGAGATTTATTATTAATATTTCAACGTTGCTTAATTTTGCCAAATGTTAAAAAAATCTTTGTATACACTTATGCACTATTTTAAGAATTCTTTATATGACTTTATACTTAATGTCAATTTTACTTTACACAAAACCTGGATTATTTTATTATGCCAAATAATTGTTTTTTTTAACTTTTTGTTCTATATTTTGATGACAAGAACACGCTTTATAAATTCTAATTACCTAAAAATACATTTCAAAATACTTAAATCTTGTGTACAGTTCTAGTATTATATTGTTAAATTGTTTTCCAAATGCACTTTTATTTATTTTATAGAAAATACAACATTAGAGAAGATCTATATAGCTATTATGAGGATGGGAGTGTGCTTTTTTGAAGTAGGGATGACGCTTGAAGTGATTTAATAAATGTATTCAATATTGCTTCCTTTCCTATGTAGATTTTATCAAAATATCTTATTTGAACAATTTAATGTACTACATTTCTCACATCTACAATATATAGATTATGTTTGTTTTTATAGTTACGCCTTCATCTTGGTTGAGTTTGATAACTAATATCGTCAATATCAGCATCATAAAGCGCTCTATATAAGAACACAGCATGTTCGTGAAGATCTTGCCTTTGGATAGAAGTTCACTAACTAAAAACTTCTGTAAAAAATATGATCTGTGCTTATATAGAGCGCTTTAGAATTTGCAGAATTGCAATTTAATAAGGCTGTATATATCTAATTAATGAATCCATAGCATTTTCATCAAAGGTCATCTAAGTTTGTGATGATTTTATTCCATCAACATGTCAGTACAGAGAAGATATATAAATAAGGCAAGCAGACATCGTTATCACGGAGAAGATGTAATTTTAACCCCCTACAAAGCAAGAGAGAGCAAGGTCTGTATATCTTCAGGCTCCAACAAACTATACTGAAAAGCTTTATTTTGGACGGTCAACATAAGAAAGACAAAAGAATGCACCATGTTGATAGTGCACCCTATAAAAATTGAGATCTGCTCTTTATTTGTGTATTTTTTTTATATTTGTCAAAGCTCCTTTATATATTTAACTTGAGATAAATTAGATAATGTCCTTTATTAATCTATGAAGCATATTCATCAAATAAGTATGGTATCACAAAATATATCTCACACTCTAGCTTACATTCCTACAGCAGTTCAGTTCCTCTTGTTTCTTTATCCAAGAAGACAAAACATAGTGTGATGATTTTTGTGTTTAAAATATAACATACATGTTGGAAGAGGAATTATTTCCTGATATATTACTGTGGAACAAATTAACTTCCCTACATATAATTTCAATATAATTTAGAATGGTTTCCTTTTCAGATGCATTTTTTTGTAAGAACGTTTTGTACACTAATGTTAAAGGACAAGTTCCATCAAAACTTTGATCTTTTTATATTCACAATCCCTGTTAGATGAATTGCCTATGTGAAAGTTATGTAAATGCCTAGTTTACCAGATAATTACTACATGATGTGTCACTGACAACCAGAATGCTGTGCTGTTTGGCTGAAAAGTTCAAGAGCCAGTCAAACTGCAACTGAGTTGTGAACTGTAGCAGTTACATTCGGGTTTTGTGTTCTCCAGCCTTTTAAATCACCCAACTTACACATTTTTACACATTGAACTTATATAAACATACTCTTTCATATAAGTGCACATTGTGTTTATTCCCATTTAAGACTAAAGGCCCTATTAAATTCAGCTAATAAATATGATATTCTAGTCCATGCAAGTTCTATTATATGTATTAATACACTGATTGCCAGGATCGATATAACACGGAAATGAAACATAAAATAAATATTTTTTTATTGGCGATTTGCGTGCTTGACAAAATTGTGCTAATAATATTAATACCTTACATCAACTTTCCTTTTAATTTAAAATACAATATTGTGTTTATATTTTCTCTTACAGTGCTACGGACTTTAACCCCCCTTGCGGGTCCTCTCTAGTACCCGTAGGATTTTTGGCTCCATTTGCCATTTACGGGTTTCAACGCCGGTGCGTCTTTGCGGAATCATTGCAATTTAATAGCGATTTGCGATTGTAACATTTACAGGCTTGAGAGATCATAGGCTTAGCTGTGACGGAGTTCAGATTTTGATGGCCCGTAGGGGTTTTCCACCTGTAACCCATAGATCGTTTGCCGGTAGCTAAAAGAGGCCAACTTAATAGCTGTAACTTTTACGGGCTATTTAACGAGCTACAAGAACTCAAAAAGGCCCTATGTGTCAAATGGTAAGTTTATAATTGAAATAAAGTGTTTTTTTTTCTGCCAACATAATATTTAAATGCTATTTTATACATGTATACCTGTAAACATTTATTTTACCTAATTTTTGCTGTTATGTATGAATTGTATTTCAGATATCTAAGGTAAAAACAGATGCTGAGAAGCATATTACTCAAAGTTGTTGATTCTGTTTCCTATGAGAAAGCTTTTCATTGCAGCCTCAGAGAATCCGGTATGAAGGCGAGCTAATCTATCTACCCCATGTAGGGTTAAAGTCTTCAGGACGTCTGCCAGAGTTGAAGAGAAGTTACATTTAATTCTTACAAGCCCAGCTGAGTTCTGTTGGCTGGTGTACAATGGTAACATTTATAGATACAGTAACAACGCGTTTAGTATAATAAATGATTAAAAACACCCAGATGCAGCAGTTCAGGGTCAATGAAACTTGGATTTAAAAATAAACATTATTTTATGTGTCTACTTTGCTTTAAACTTTGAGATCAAAGTACAAAGAGGTGAAGAAATTGTATCAAGATTTACTAAGTTTATGGGCTATAAAATGAAGTTATCAAATATATAAATATATGTATAAATATATACATAATATATACAAATAATATATAAATTATCAGCAAATATGAACATTTAATAAAAGTATAAAATAATTACAAGGTAATGTACAAATACATGTTTCATATAGTTGAATATAATGCATATACTTGGTAACTTTTCTGTATTGGCCACAAAATATCTATGAAAAAACATGTTTTTAATGTATAAAAGTTTTTTTTTTAATTCATGTTTAAAGTTATTCAGATTAATATAAGAGAAATTATCTTCAGATTGAAAATGTATATGATTTATTGTATTTAAAAAAAATATATATTTTTATTGTAATTAAAATGAAATACAAATAATTAATAATTATTTTGTATATATACCTAATTACAGAAATTATTTTATTCTTTTATATAATTTTTCATAACAGTGATAAATAAATAAAAACAGCTGAGTGCGGGAGAAGATAAATAGTAAGGTAATTTGAAAATGTATTTGCTTTCTCTTTCTTTGAAGGTATTGTTATGTTATTCATTTTTGCCTATTTTCAGTGTCTAAATGTTCCGGACATCCATTTTTTAAATGTTTTGTCTATAACTGCTGATATCATGTACATTGTGTGTATATATTGATTTTTTTTCTCTCTTCTATTGTGGGTTTATTTGATTTCAAATGAAAAGTATCTTTGCATTTCTGGTGTTATGTTGGGTTATTATTATTATTAAATTGAATAAATTGTAGGTCTTTTTGGCAGGTAGTAAAATAAAATTAAATGTCTCCTCTTCCTTTATTTTCTATGAAGTCTTTTTATCAAATGAAATTAAAGTTTATTCTCATCTGATAAACATGTTTTCTAGAAAATATAGGTAGTAGGGATATTTTAGCTTAACTACATAAATACATTCCAATTTTCTCCCAATTTAATCCCACTTTAAAATATACATACGTTGCATTTTATTTTTTTGTAATGTCACAAGTAAAACTGGCAACCACTAACATCACTTATCTTTCTATTTTAGAGAAAGGCATTCACTCTAAAGATTTCAAAAGAAATGTGGAATAACTAAGATTAAAAGATAAGCATGTCCAGTTGATATAAATTTGTATAATGACACTTAGTTCAAGTCAGACCCAACACCTTGTGGATTATCTCTTTTTGTTGATGGATCAGAAAGGCTGACTGACAGATTACAAATTCAGTATTAGTTTTCTGTAGGAAAATTTATTTTTTAAATCACACTCAGTTGATAAAGTATTTGTCAATAAATTTATTTTAAAATTATACCATAATTTGGAACATCTGATTTGTCACTTTAACTATTAAATATCTGTGGCTATTAGCATTTATTGAACCTTGATATGTTACTTGATACATGGGTGTAGGGTATATTGGAAATGTTCTTCATTATACTGGGATTTATTGTAAAACAGAACTCTGTCCCAACTTTGGTTTAAGTCAGACAGATATTTCTGCTCCTAATCAGTGTTTGTTATCCTTTAGTAGCTTACCATTTATTTTTCATTGCCCAAACATTTATTGTAATGTATGAAATAAGCTGTTTTACATTCGATATTAATGTTACCACTAAAATGTCCAAATAAATTGTCATACAATATGACCGTGTATCATAGTCACTAGCTTACCATTTGAGTTGTTTATTATTTGAACTAAATACTATTATATATTAATATATGCATTATAGTTATTGTTAATATAGCTATTGAAGCCCTCCCACAAGAAGATGAATAGATAATGAGGATGGAGGCTTGACCACACAGGAAGTGAGTTACTTCCTGTGGCTAGTCAATTAAGCTGTTCAGAGAGAGTCTCTCACCAAACACAAGTTTCTATCTCTGATTTTCTAAGGCTGAAAATTTAAATTATTTAATGAATCTGAAAACATGTACTTTTATATGTGTATAAAACCTTAATTTCCAATTGTGCCTTCTCTACTTTGTAGACTCTAAACCAGTTAAGGTGCTAAAGACTAACACTGGATTTGAGCTGTACAGAATGTTTAATAAATTCCTATTTTATACAATGTGAATTTAATGTGTTTCATTATAGAATTCAGTGGTGTTAAAAATACATATGGAAGAGCACTGTCACAACCTATTTCTAATAATATATAACATTATGCAGAATATTTCCATTTAGGTGAAGTCGTTCAGTGTAGTGCATCCTGTAATTTAATAAAATATGAAGTTTAAAGGAATGTTGTAGTTTAGGAAAATCTTTACAAGTATATAAATGATAATAATTTATCACATAAAATATAAATGTTTGCAGACTTTGCTAGTGTATAGAATCTAAATAATTTATTCTGTGCTTGAAATCTTCAATCCCACTGTTATGGTAAATAAAATAATATGTGTATGTTAAACAGCAATGTGGGTTTGAGTACATTAAAAATTGGAAAAAGTACTTTTGTTTGTTTATTTATTTGTATATACTTAGTGGTATAGTGTACAGAAGTTGCATGACATTGGCCTTTCCAGTTTAAGGCATGAAAGTCCAGAGCAAGTAACCTCAAATACAATAAATATAAATTCAGTTATTTTTCTGAGCTGGTGTTAGATTTCCTAGTGAGAACCCAATTCATTGAATCTCTAGGCAGATGTCCTAGTGAGCACCTGATCCATTAAATCTATAGGCCATTTAATGCGCAGGTCGGTCTCCTTTGCTTTATTTAGAGGGCTCTTGGTTTACCATCCTGTACGTCTTAGATCAAACTTAGAGAAAAGTATAAAAACAGTAGTATACCACTAAATAACTACAACATTTTTTGTAAAATGCGTGACCTGAGTTGCTTTTTGAATATAACATGTACAAAATACTAATGTACAGTGCCTTGCAAAAGTATTCACCCCCCTTGGCATTTTTCGTGTTTTGTTGCCTCACAACTTGGAATTAACATGGATTGTTTGAGGATTTGCATCATTTAATTTACAGAACACGCCCACAACTTTGAAGGTATTTTTTATTTTTTTTATTTTGAAGCAAACAACAAAATAACATAAAAAGTCAATGTGCATAACTAATCACCCCCCTAAAGTCAATACGTTGTAGAGCCACCTTTTGCGGCAATCACAGCTACAAGTCACTTTGGATAAGTCTCTATGAGCTTGCCAAATCTTACCACTGGGATTTTTGCCCATTCCTCCTTGCAAAACTGCTCCAGCTCCTTCAAGTTGGATGGTTTGCGCTTGTGAACAACAATCTTTAAGTCTGACCACAGATTTTCTATTGGATTGAGGTCTGGGCTTTGACTAAAACCATTCCAACACATTTACATTTTTTCCCTTAAACCACTAAAAGGTTGCTTTAGCAGTGTGTTTGGGGTCATTGTCTTTCTGGGAGGTGAACCTCCATCCTAGCCTCAAATCACGCACAGAGTGGTACAGGTTTTGATCAAGAATATCCCTGTATTTAGCACCATCCATCTTTCCCAGTCCCAGCTGCTGAAAAACATCCCCACAGCATGATGCTGCCACCACCATGTTTCACTGTGGGGATGGTGTTCTTTGGGTGATGTGATGTGTTGGGTTTGGGCCAGACATAGCATTTTCTTTGATGGCCGAAAAGTTCAATTTTAGTCTTATCAGACCAGAGCACTTTCCTCCATACATTTTGGGAATCTCCCACATGCCTTTTCGCAAACTCACAACGTGCCATTTAGTTTTTTGCTGAAAGTAATGTCTTTCTTCTGGCCACTCTGCCATAAAGCCCAACTCTATGGAGCGTATGGCTTATTGTCGTCCTATGTACAGATATTCCAGTCTCTGCTGTGGAACTCTGCAGCTCCTCCAGGGTTACCGTAGGTCTTTGTGCTGCCTCTCTGATAAATGCCCTCCTTGCGCGGTCCGTTAGTTTTGGTGGGCGGCCGTTGTGCCATGTTTCTTCCATTTGGTTATGATAGATTTGATGGTGCTCCTGGGGATCATCACAGAATTGGATATTTTTTTATAACCTATGCCTGACTTGTACTTCTCAACAACATTGTCCCTTACTTTTTTGGAGAGTTCCTTGGTATTCATGGCAGTATTTGGTTAGTGGTGCCTCTTGCTTAGGTGTTGCAGCCTCTGGGACCTTTCAAAAAAGGTGTATATATGTAATGACAGATCATGTGACACTTAGATTGCGCACAGGTGGACATCATTTCACTAATTATGTGACTTCTGAAGGTAATTGGTTGCACCAGAGCTTTTTGTGGGCTTGATAACAAATAGGGTGAATACATACGCACATGCCAATTTTCTGTTTTCTATTTCTAAAAAATAGTTTTATGTATATATTTTTCTCATTTCACTTCACCAACTTAGACTATTGTGTCCTGATCCGTCACATAAAAGTCAGATTAACAAAACATTGAACTTAAGGCTAAAATGTAACAAAATAGGTAAAATGTCAAGGGGGTGAAAACTTTTGCAAGACACTGTAGATGCTCAGTCATTCTCTATAAAATAACTGTGTTTATAAAGAACAATATCATTAACATGAGTCAGACCTATTCAATAATCATACCATAGAACATATGCAAATGGTACTCAGAATGAACCACCTTAGTGCCACTAGCCCACTTAATATGGGACCCATTAAGGTTTATATGAGCCACTCTCAGCTGTTTTGTTATGGAGCTAATCAATGTGAGGATTAACAGAAATCAAAGACATTACAGGTTAGAAAAACTTTCATCTTAGTGAATTTAGCCCTTAGTGATATGAGTTACTGTAGTGCTAAAACATGCTTTTCGGGGTTAGGGTGATATTTACAGCCTTATTAAATTGTGATTCAGTAAATTTAAAAGGGCTCTATTTAAGCACAGAGCAAATTTTATTTACAGAAGTTTTTAGTTAGTGAAGACCTTGCTTTTGAATAGAAGTTCACTAACTAAAAACTTCTGTAAAAAAATATGCTGTGTGCTTATATAGAGCCCTTTTAAATTTATAGAATGGCAATTTAATAAGGCTATTAGTATGTAATTTTAATAATTTCATTTTAATAACACCTGACACATTTTAAGAAGATATTTGATAGGCAATGTCTAACCTAGGTATGTGTGTATTTGCGTCTTTAGTTGTGTCCGACTCTCCATTATCTCATGCATTAGATACTGGAGTGGGTTGCCAGGTCTGCCTTCTCCAGTGGGCCACAGCACACAGCTCCTGGTATTCCTAGGTGCTCTCCCACCTAGAAACTGATGGACCAGGTCCAACCCTGCATGGCATCATAGTTGTGTGACCTATTGGGTCCCTGACTGGAATTGAACCCAGGTTGCAGTGGTGAAAGCACCAAATCCTAACCACTGTACCACCAGGGAACCTTAACTTAGGTATACGGCCTAGTCATTTTACATTGTGCCATTAGAGGCCTCGAATGAAACAAGACATCAAGAACAGAATTAAAAAGAGATGGATATTTTAGCCAATAAACAGTTTTGCTGTCTGAGTACCCCAACATTCTCTGCTTGCATCACCATATTCACAGTGACATCACAATGACTGCTTAGTATAAATAGAACCACACCCACAAAAGCTGCTCATTCAGCCATAGCCTCCTCTGGTGCCTGGGCCAGAGGTGTCCTGTGTCCCACAGTGCCAAACTACAGAGCCTCATAGGTTATATATATCACTTGCAAATTCAGATGAGGATGGAGGGGGAGTATGTGACCCTGGAACTGGCCAGTGATGGATAAAGAGGTAGATTTTAGCATTTAGTGCACTGGCTCCATACAATAGAGTAGAAATCAAAGAGATCTCACCTTGCTAATAAGAAAATGCTCACGTTACTAAATTAAGCCATAATAGTATAATGTATTACTTTAGTTAGTGCTAAGAGAGTATTTAAAAAAATAAGAAACCAAAAATATATATGTGGCATCCAGGGATTATGATAGTATTTAGTATCTAATTAAATTAAAACCTAACTAAAATTAATTGATAAAATTCAACAACATATTTATCCAACAACATCGGATCTTTATCAACACAGCCCATGAAATTGTATTATTAAACGTTATCAGTTATTATTAAACGTTAAAAACAATCCCTATGATCCATTGTTTTCTATTATTTTTTAATAAACAATAATTGTGCAACTTTTTTTAACGCATAATAACAGCTGATAAGACTTAATGATATATTTGATGGGCTGTATTGATATAGATACTACGTAGTTAGACATCAAATATGATGTTGAATTGTATTTGTTATTAAAAGTTACAAAATCACTGTGGTCAATTGTTTTCTGTATGATTTATTTTTTACAAAAAATTAGCAAATTGCTGTTAGAAAATAAAAAAATAAGAAAAACCTTTATATTTTTCACTTTCATAAGCATATACTCCTTAATGCAGAGTGCAATGTATGCTCAACAGGACATGTCCTTGTATACTAATGAGCTTTGCATTGGATGTAATGAGAGCATTGGCAGATGTATCTGCCACTTTGCCATTGTGCAGATACAAACTTCTTGTGTATTTCACCTAACTCAGAAAGTTGATCACTTGAAACTAAAATGGTACAATTTTTTTTTTTTCACATGTAGTGCTATTTTAATTTTTAATTTAAAATCCCACTACAATCCTATAATTCCTGAAAATCCTAATATATATTATTATTTTTTTATTCATAGCATTGGTTTTCCTGCAGTAAACTATTATTACAATATAATTTTTGACCTAGGATTCTTCTTAAATTGTAAATATGATAGTTTTTTCCCCAAAGAGTGTTTACCTAACTGAAATCAATTATTTACTTTCTATAATCAGTGCTCCATGAAAATTGTATACTGTTTATAGACATACAAAATAAGTGGTATAAAATGACTTTAAGTTGGACTAGGAGTATAATTAATCAGGAAACAAATCCTACAGTTAGTGTTTAATGAGATAAAAATAAATGTTGATACCTCTGCAAGGCCATGGATGGATCCATGATATATTGGTGTAAGTTATGTGTGTGAGAGGCACGTTTACATTTCTTGAAAGCCGAGAGTTGTGTTGAACGATGCAAGGTGTCTGCTTCTGGGCCAGGGAAGGGAAGGGGCATGGTGTCAATTTCAATCTTATCCAGTTATCAAACAAAGGCTTTGAACTTTGGTCTGTTCCATTCTCCCTCATGCCTCCCTCCACTAATAACTAAAAACACCCCCACCTTCCAGCTATCAGGACATAATGTGACAAGCTCAAAATAGATTCCTGTACTCATAAGCAGAGTCTTCAAAAAATTCTGATCTTCTCACAAAATTGACCAGCTAAGGCAAGTTAAGTATGTCCATGGCTTCTTCCACTGCAGTGGTTCTTTAAGTAGCTAAGTACAAGATATTTTAAGTGTGTGCACACACTGATATAATTCAGATAAAATTTGAATATTCATCTATATATACTCATGTAATAACTACAAGTTTAACTCAAGTTCCTTCTTTAGACGACCTTAGATGAGGATATTGTTATCATCCAACCATGGTTTGAACTTTGCTGTGTAAAAAAGGTTTATTTTGAATTCCACGTTCCATTTATCAGCAGGGCTTACATGTAGCGTAACAATTATAGAGCCTCATTCAATTGAGCAATTGTAAGTTACAGTGGGCCGTAATGGAGGCCATAAGTTATTTTGCTATCCAATTGGCGTTTTTTTTGCGAGCCGCAAACGGGCTACATGTTACGGGCTTGAAATCCTTGCGGTTGTTACAACCTGAGCTTACAACCTCCTGAAGACTTTGATCTTTCACGTCCGCAAGAGTTACTATTGTTAAAATCCCAAATTGCTATTCAATTGCTAAAATCCCTCAAGACCGCAAACGCATTCAAACCCGCAAACGGCAAATGACGGCCAAAATCTTACGGGTTCCAAATAGGATCTGCAAAGGGTTTACAGGCTAGTTTGTAACACTGCAAAACACAATAAAAACACACCAATGGACTTTAAAATATGGGCAAAGGAATTGAAGGCATTACAATTACTTGCACAACAATTCTCAATTATCAAATAGCTTCAAAACACATTTTTATTTTTTTCATATGTTGTAATGGTAATGGTCATGCATATGCTAATATGGACAGTCATGCTGCAAGATGCGGAAAGCCATTAAAGACACACTACCTGTTTAAATTGCAACACAAATACATGCAAATGGCTGACATATTAACCCTTTCTCACTCACATAGGCTTTAATGTGGACCCTAAAAATCCTCTGATATACATCTCACTCATCACATCTACAATTGTAGAATTGGTTATTCAGCCGCTCAGTTGTGTCTGTGACCCTATGGACTGCAGCACACTTATGTCTCTGTCTGTGCTTATCCGCAAGGTTTGCATGGAAAACATACTGGGTGGGTTGCCAGTTCCTTCTCCAGTGGGCTGTGATTTGTCTGACCTCTCTGCTATGACCTGCCCACCTACAGTGGCCCTACATGGTATAGCTCACAGTACATAAGTCCCTTCACCACCAATCCAGAAGGGCAATCCAGAAGGGGACATGGGGAACATACACCACACTAATCTACTCTAACCCATCAGGAAGGGCCGCAAACACACATGGAGCCTGTGCAGAGGCACGTGGATCAACAGCCAACTCACCTCCATCAGGGATAATCTCCACTATGCCCATCCTATGCCAAGTCCCACGTCATTGCTAGTGGCCATGTGCCAAGATGTAAACCCATTATCATTTGATGACATCCCATTAAAGGTTTTGCTATCAATCAATTGACATTATCACCTGTCATATTCTTCTCAGGCCTGCAGGGGAATGTTGCTTCTCCACAGTATGACAAATTGGACTTTGCATGTGTGTTGACCCTTTTCTTATATATATTATGTATATTATTATATGACATCTTGTTATACTATTATTATTATTATATGTTATTCTATAATCTATTGCATAGTGATTGGGGCTCATTAGTTTACAGATATAGGAATGTGACACAAATGTGATGTATGTAGATGTCCCAAAACCCCAACACACTGACACGGTATAACAAAGCTTTATTTCATACACAGAGCACAATCGGAAATGACCACAACTGTACATTAATATAATGGGAGGGCAAGAGGCTTGTGGGAAAAAGGGGATACCAACAAGGGGTAATGTGATAGTCTAGAATAAGCAAGATGCATAGCACCTACCAGGGTCACATGTGGTCACTACACCACTGCAACCCGAATCTGATGAAAAAAAGGATAATCAGAAATTACTCCATGTAATTGCTGAAACCATTAATGTGCATAGCACTTACAGTACAACTTGTCTAGATCTGCTCAATGAAACAGATGATTCAACCTTTGGACTGTGTAATCCAATCCAGTTTCACACATACAGTACAGTGTGTTCCCAAAACAACAATCTGAAAAAAAAAGGAAAGGAAGAGGAGGATAAAAAAAAAAAAACATGAATACAGTACAGTGCTAAATACTGTAACTGGAACAATATACCAACTCAATAAGGGAGTCCATCTGGTCAAAAAAGGGTGTCTTTCTTTCCTTTTTGTAAAATGCCTAAATTTACATCCTTCCAGTAACTGGCATATATCATTAATAAAAATATGAATAATAAGATTTAAAATTATCAAAACAATCAGCCTTATTCTACTCCCAATTATTTATTTTCTTCCGTTATTCTCAAAAAAACTTCAATATACCAACTCACCTGATTTCCATCTGCAAGCATTACTAACCATTAGCTAGTTCTCAGGATACCTCACTGGCCATGACCATTAATAATGATGTATCATCTCACAATAAATGCTAAGCTGTGACCAGCGTCAGTGGTCAAGGTGTACTATCACCTTTTCTATATGATATTGTTCATCAACACTGATATCACATCCATCAGCTATACAGGTGTTAGCACATGTTAAAGGATACTCATGATATCAGCAATAGGGGAAATACCCAATAATACGGAGAGGACACAAAGGGCAGCAGCCACATGCAATGTTACTTACATAAGACCCAAGGATCTGTTCTCAGACTGATATTGAGGTCAGGATCACATGCTTCACTAGTGCATATATTAATGCTGGCTGTCATTAACATGCTATTGTGAGACTTGGCAAGTCCACCGGCATAGCAGTATTAGTCTACATTTAAACTAACAACAATCATGTCTTAGTTATCTGGCTATATGATAGTGTTAATAGTGTGGGAGCTACATTTTAAGGTGGGGCTGTCATTGAAGGAATGTCTACCTGAGAGGCATTGGGAAAATCTTACACTTAATACATTTCTTTCACAATGCTTGCAGAAGCAGAAGATGCCTTCATGGACCTGAATTGTACCTAAAACAAAACATAACAAAAGCATAACACCGGCAAAATTAGGCCTTAGAAAATATAGGGACTGCAGTATCTTTTCTCCACAGCATTCCTCAATGACCATCAATTGGGGAAATGTTACACAGAACCCTACGTGTCCACAGAGAGGAGGCTCATGGACCATGTGATGGGAGGTGGCCATCTGCAAACAATATATCACCATCACATAGGCCATGATCCTATACTTCATAGCCAGGCTAGATTATGTTAACATTTGAACCAATACATTGTCACTGAGGAGGGCTATTGAGAAGGCAAAAAATATGTGCAGCCCCTACAACCTCCTCCGCCTAGCATCAGGGCCCCAATCACCTGTGGGCGGCCGCCGTCTCCTTGGTGGGGGAGGTGGTTAGGGCAGGCATCCCTCCATCAGGTAGCTGAAAGAGCAGTGGTGTTGCTGGTGGTGGTGGCCTTGTCGGAGGCATGGGGGGAAGAGAGGAGCTGCTGGGTGTGCGGGGGAGGCCTCCAGGGTGGAGGAGGCGGGGCTGGGGACCAGAGCTCTGAGCAAGGTATCTGTGTGTGGGTGTTGGAATGCGATCTGAGCAGCTCAGTAAGGTAAGATTCTGTCATAAGATGGTGCCTCCTCTCTTCCCTATTGTGCCTGGCCAGGCTGCACATGAAATCCGCATGATGTCTGGGTCCCCCGAAGACACTCCATCTGCTGCCTCATCATGGCCAGCATCTCCGCCTGCGTAGCCTGGCTTCGTAGTGGGGATGGAGGTCCGCGGGGCGTTGCTGGGTGAGGAGGTGGCGGTGTTGTTGGTGGTGGCCTTGTGGGTAGGTCTAGGGACCTACTGGAGCCTCGCTCCATGCAGGGGGTGGTGGTGTTGCTGGGGCTGATGGTTGTGGTGGTGGTAGCTGCACATACATTGTTTGGTTTTCATTCCTAACTATCTGACATTTAGTCTTGAACCTGGATGATTCTCCTAATTGCAACTATGAGTAGCTGTCATTTGCTAGATGTGATCTATTCTCTGCTTCTTGATTTTGATTGTTCATGGCTCCTAACGCTATCTTGATTCCGGCTTTGGGTCTGTAACTGCATAGGCTGCATTGGGCACACCAATACATGAACTCTCTATTGATTGATTACTGTTGTTGTACCCACGAATGACAGTGATTTGTCAGCTTCTTGGATTTAATGACGCACCCATCTATCCCTTGTTAATTCCATAGAGCTGACATGTCATTGCCCTTGTTTGTCATCATGTACATGTGTAGTGTGTGTGATGTACATGTGGTGGCATGTTGGTGTATGTGATATTCACCTGGAGGATGGATCCTGCTGGGCAACCAGGCTGGAAGCTCCAGCGGCGGGCACCTAGTTGAGAAGCTCCTTTGCCACCCTCTCCCACTCATTATAGCACACAGTCACTCGGGGGCCACCACTTGGTGCCGCAGCTTGCTTGCCCTCCTTGGCCATCATCCTACTAACCTTGGCCCTGATGTCATCAAAGTGGTGCTTCACAGACCCACATCCCTTTCTGCTGTTCCCACTGCTGTTACTGCAGCCGCTACCTCCTTCCATGCCTGGGCAGTAGTGCTGGGCCTAACTTCCCTCCCCCCGCAAGCATAACGGGGCGTCCATGAATGGCACCATGGATGACCCCATTCTTCTGGTGCTTGATCCTTTTTTCAGTTGCTGGTTAGACTTTATGTGTAAGTTAGAGCTACGGGTCTAACAGAATATCGATTTTGTGTAACTTTAATTATTTAGTTCCCGTAATATTTGAGCTGTGCTAAAACCAATGGAGTGCAAAGGTCTAATTTGCTTCTTTGGCTGGCTTATAGTGGTTGTGGGTGGGTAACTCGTAACTGGTTTGCGATTAGCTAATAGAATATGTGGCAATTTTAAGTGCAGTTTTAAAAGTTTATGATTGCCAAATAGAATAGTGCCCTATGTCTGCATGAAGTAAAATGAATATAAAGCTGATCAGCTGTGTGTGGAACTACTTTTTCCCAAATACAATGTTAACCGTTCTGAACTAATATCATTCTATTAGTAATGCCCATGAATCTGAAATTACTATTTCTTTTTTTTTTAAAGAAAAGATGGCTACTCTTAGGTTCTACCTATCAAGGCAATACTGTTTTGTAGAGGGAGAACGTAAAATGTCAGTTGTTGAAACTGATTTTTACAGCATGCAATAAAACCATGGTAAAATGCTATCAATTATAATATCAACCATACAAAATATCCCTATTTTTCTCCTATTTTCCTAGATCATAAAAACTTGAAATATTGTAAAATATCTTGCAGTGCTCGCAATATACTCATCAGACATAATCCCTCACACTCATATTTTCACTTGGTTATAGACTAAGCTAAAGATTTTGTAAATGATTTCCATGCAGATTTTCTACTGAACACTGACAAATTGAGCCAGCCTTGCTTTCAATATGGTCACTTAATAAATAGTACACAAATACACGTAATAAATAAATAGTGGTTTGAGCAGATACACTGGACAAAGTGAACTGTGCTTGGCTGCCTGGAGACTGAGAGGACAGTGGAATACACAACTATCAGCAGAAAAAAAATGCAAAGGATAGGGAAGAGTTGATAGATAGATAGATATATAGATACTGTAGATATATAGATAGATTCTGCTGCCTCCCAGGTAACCTTTCCACATCTACACATGAGACATACACCTGACTAGAAAGTTTACAAAAACATTAAAATAATTAAATCAAAGCAACAGTGTGGTTATTCATGTTGGGAAGCATAGCGGCAAACCCCTACTTGCTGTCCTTCATAAGATACATTTATATTGAGGAATGTTGTAGACAATGTTTAACGTATTTACCTTAAATTATATTTCCTTGACGTCTTAAAAGGCAGAACACATGAGACATGACATCTCACATCATCCAGTGGTAGGACAGATGTCAAAGATTTTATCCAGAGCTTTGACTGACCTTCCATCAACAAATAGTTTAAAATAACTTAGCACATGAGGGAAGCCCATGTGCCACCTCCAGGCATCAATGAAATAGAATTTACAGTAAGTAATTTAACATTCTCTATTTCCATTAAGTCTTCTTCGCAGCACACACATGAGATTTAAAAGCGCAGTAGTTTACAAACTTGGGCCTCGATTCCATGGCTCCCGTAAGAACTCCTGTAAGGCTGACTCAAAATGATGGGAGTTTTTATATGCAAGTTTGCAGATCTATTCCTTGGCTCCAACAAATAGGGATCCTGTAAAGTTCCACACTCGTACCATGGGTTTTTTGGCCGTAGCTCTCTATCCCTAATGTGTGCTCACAGACTGCCTAAAGTATACCGGTAGGAGACTCTGATTATGAAATTCAGCAGTCTCTATCTATATAAAACACCTCCAATGGCAGGGAAGGGGTTAAAAATGCAGGGGGTTATGACGCCTCCTCCAATAACCGCTACGATCTTTGGCCCTCTACTCCAGGGGCATCCAAACTCGGTCCTGGAGGGCCCCAGACAGGCCTTAATTTGAGGATTTACTTTCTGTGCACAGGTGAGTCAATCAGGATGACTGAAGAAGCAATAGTCTCACCTGCTTGCAGCAAGGATATACACAAATCCAGGCCTGTGTGCGGCCCTCCAGGACCAAGTTTGGACACCAATGCTCTACTGCCTATGAGCACAGCAATCCTCCAGGATTTGCCCAACAATACCTTATGTTGTGGGTTGGGGTTCCATTATACCCATGAGGGTCCCTATGTACCACTCCTGGGCCTCTAACTATAACCATGGGGATCGCTAAGACCCCAAAATATTAACCCATTAACATAGGGGTCCCTATGGACCCTCATGATAATCTAAAGTATACCTAAAATTTAAAAAAAACAGTGATCACAACAAAAACTCTTAATTTTAAAAAGGCAGATTTTAACGGTCTAAGGGCAGCAAAACAAAGAATAGACTGGGACAGAGAACTGATAGGTAAAAACACTGAACATAAATGGACAACATTTAAATCCTTACTAAATATACATACACATCGGCATATACCGTGTGGAAAAAATCACATCCAATGTTGCTTTACAATGATTTAAAGATAAAGATGAGGAGTAAAAAACAGGCTTTAAATTATACAAACAAGAGGGGACAGAGACTGCTTTACGGGAGTACAAGGAAATCAACAAGGCTTGCAAAAGGGCGATTAGACTGGCTAAAATGGAAAATGAGAAGTAAGTTGCAAAGGAGAGTAAGACTAACCCTAAAATATTTTTAAAATATATTAATGGGAAGAAGGTGAAGAAGGAAGCTATAGGAACATTACAATGTGACACATGCTGATAATTAGTGACCAGGAAAAGGCAGATGAGCTAAATAGGTTCTTTTCTTCGGTATACACAAGGGAGGTACCAGTGGGTGGAACAACGCAACATAATGGGGCTACACTACCTTCACCAAATAATTGGTTAACACAGGAAAAATGCAAAAGAGATTGGAAAAAATAAATGTTAATAAAGCCCCGGGTCCTGATGGAATACACCCAAGGGTACTGAGAGAACTGAGCTCCATAATAGCAAAACCATTATATCTAATTTTTCAAGATAATCATAGCATAGAACATATGCAAATGGGACTCAAAATGTACCAACCTTGTGCCACTAGCCCCCTTAATATGGGATCCATCAAGGTTTATGTGAGTCACTCTCAGCTGTTTTGTTATGGAACTAATCAGTGTGAGGAATAACAGAAATCAAAGACATTACGAGTTAGAAAAACTTTAATCTTAGTGAGTGTTACTTCAGTTAGTGCTAATTACATGCATTTCAGGATTACGGTGATATTTAGTATGTAATTGCACTAAATTTTAATAATACCTGATACAATCTAATAAGATATTTGATGGGCAATGTCCAATCTAGGTATGTGTGGCTGACCTGTGATCTCATGAACCATCACACCATGCTAATTCACTTGGTATTCATGCCAGAGATACTGGAGTGAGTTGCCATTTCCTTCTCCAGTGGGTCACAGCATTCAGCTCCTGTTATTCCTATGTGGTCTCCCATCCAAATACTGGCCAGGTCCAACCCTGCATGGCATCAGGGTAGTGTGACCTTTCAGTTCCCTGACTGGACTTGAACTCAGGTCACAGCAGTAAAAGCCCTGAATCATAACCACTGGGCCACCAGGGAACCTTAATCTAGCTATATGGCCTAGTATTTTTACATTATGCCATTAGAGGCAGGTAATGAAAAAAAGTCATCAAGAACAGAATTAAAAAGATATGGATATTTTAGTCTTGCTGTTTGAGTCCCCCAACCTTCTCTGCTTGCATCACCATATTCACAGTGACATCACAATGACTGCTTAGTATAAATAGAACCACACCCACAAAAGCTGCTCATTCAGCCATAGCCTCCTCTGGTGCCTGGGCCAGGGGTGTCTTGTGTCCCACAGTGCCAAACTACAGAGCCTCGTAGGTTATACATACCACTTGCAAATTCAGATGAGGATGAGGTGGCACACAGGTGTCTCCAGCGGTTGAGTATGTGACCCTGGAACTGACCAGTGATGGATAAAGAGGTAGGTTTTAGCATTTAGTGCACTGGCTCCATACAATAGAGTAGAAATCAAAGATATTTCACCTTGCTAATTAACAATTTCTCCCCTTACTGAATTAAGTCATAATAGTATAATGTATTACTATAGTTAGTGCTAATAGAGTAAAAAAAAAAAGATAGAAACCAAAAATATACATTTAGTATCCAGGGATTATGATAGTATTTGTATCTAATTAAATTAAAACTTAATAATAATTGATAAAACTCCACAAAATATCTGATGTGCAACAACTTAGTAACTTCATCAACACAGCCTATCAAATTGTATTATTAAACTTTATCAGATATTAGTAAATATTAAAAATTATCCCTGTGAGCTATTGCTTTCTATTATTTTTTGATAAACAAAAATTGTGCAAACTTTTTTTAACGTTTAATAATAGCTGATAAAATTTAATAATACAATTTGATGAGTTGTATTGATATAGATACTATGTTATTGGATATCAAATATGTTGTTGAATTTTATCGGTTATTATTAAAAGTTACAAAATCACTGTGGTCAATTGTTTTCTGTATGATTTTTTGGACAAACAAAAATTGTGAAAATTGCTGTTAGAAAAAAAATAATAGGAAAAACCTTTATATTTTTCACTTTCATAAGCAATGCAGATTGCAATGTATGCTCAACAGGACATGTCCTTGCATACTAATGAGCTTTGCATTAGATGTAATGAGAGCATTGGCAGATGTATCTGCCACTTTGCCATTGTGCAGATACAAACTTTTTGTGTATTTCACCCAAATCAGAATTTGTTCACTTGAAACCAAATTGGTACATTCCACAGTTGCATAACAGCAAAAATAATTAAAAGCTCTATCTTTATGTTTTTTACACTCCAAAAACATTTAGCTTTTTTCACATGTAGTGCTATTTTAATTTTTTCACCAAATTGATCCTTTACATTATAATTTAAAACCCCACTACAATCCTATAATTCCTGAAAATCCTAATATATATTATTTTTTTTATCCCTGTTTTCAATTAAATGATATATCTTTTATAGCATTGGTTTTCCTGCACTAAACTATTATTACAATACGATTTTTTACCTTCAATACGAGTTTAGGATTCTTCTTAAATTGTAAAAGAGTTTTTTTCCCCAAACAGCGTCTACCTGACTGGAATCAATTATTAACTTTCTACAATTAGTGCTTTATGAAGATTGTATACTGTTTACAGACATATAAAATAAGTGGTATAAAAAAACATTTTAAGTCTGACTAAGAATATAATTATTTCACTGTCTTATTCTGAGATCCAGTGCCTTAGAATTACACTGCTTGTGCCTATATGCACCTCTCTTTCTTTTGTTCTTTAAGAATATAATTAGTCAGGAAATCAATCATACAGTTAGTTTTCAATGAGATAAAAATAAATGTTGATACCTCTTCAAGGCCATGGAGGTATCCATTATATATTGGTGGAAGTTGTGTGTGTAAGAGGCACGTTTATATTTCTTGAGAGCCAAGAGTTGTGTTGAACGATGCAAGGTGTCTGCTTCTGGGTGTGGTGTCAATCTCAATCTTATCCAGTTTTCAAAGAAAGGCTTTGGGCTTCGGTCTGTTCCCTCCTCCCTCACCCCTCCCTCCACTAATAACTAAAAACACCCCCATCATCCAGCTATTGGATATAATGTGACAAGCTCAAAATGTATACCTGTACTCATAAAAAGAGTCTTCAAAAATTCTGATATTCTCACAAAATTGACCAGCTAAGACAAGTTAAGTATGTCTGTGGCTTCTTCCACTGCAGTGGTTCTTTAAGCAGCTAATCACAATATATTGTAAGTGTGTGCACACACTGATATCATTCAGATACAATGAGAACATTCATCTATATCTATTCACTCAAGTTCCTTCTTTAGACGACCTTAGATGAGGATATTGCTATCATCTAACCATGGTGTAAACTTTGTAACAATGTTTTGGTTTAGAAATCAAATTGTTGTGTAAATAAGGTTTATTTTTTATTCTTCCTTCTTCCACATTCCACATTATCTGTAGGGGTTTCATGTGGGACTGTAGAATAATAATTCAAATTTTTACTTACCAGAACTTGACCTTGTTTGTTCATAACTGAAAATAAAGAAATAGATGTGTATGGAACTACTTGTTCACAAATACAGGGTTAACCATTTTGAACTCCTTAATATCATGCTATCAGTGATGCCCATGAATCTGAAATTACTACTTCTTTTTTTTTTTTAAGAAAAGAGGGCTATTCTTAAGATCCATAAAAACAAAACTATGGTTGTCACGATCTGCTACTTCAATTGGACTTGGTAAGAACCTAGTTCAAACCTATCCAGTAGAATCGTGCGGTCCTTTTACAACCCTGATAGCAGAAGATGGACCAAACACAGGTAGCACGACCAGGAGCTTGCTTCAAGGGTACCACAATATCAGGAACACCATATACCGTATTTTTCGCCGTATAAGACGCACTTTTTCTTCCCCAAACCGGGGGGGGGGGGGGGGGGGGGAGTTGGTATGTCTTATACGGCGAATATACCTTTTAAAACTGCCTCTCTGTCCTCTTGATCTCTTCCCACTCCTGATTGGCGCTTCCTACAGCACCAGCAGCATGCATCGCGTCGGCCGGTGCATCCTAGTGACGTCACACACGCGACGCAAGGGAAGGCTGCAGGTGGAGTGCTGGTAGGAAGCGCTGGGGTGAGATCAAGATGGGCCGAGGTGAGGATCAGGAGGGTCAAGAGCTTCTGGAGGCTCCCAAATGCTGCAAAATGTGTATGTGTATGTATGTATGTATATGTGTATGTATGTGTGTATGTATATGTGTGTATGTATGTATGTATATGTATGTATGTATGTATGTATATATATATATATATATATATATATATATATATATATTTGTGTGTAATGTAGGTGTGTATCTGTGTGTGAAGTGTATTTGTGTTTGATTCAGATTTTTTTTTCTTATTTTCCTCCTCTAAAAACTAGGTGCGTCTTATCTGCAGGTGCGTCTTATAGGGCGAAAACCCAGTACATCTGATCAACTGAGGGCTTTAATCTCATCCTGATGATTATATTTAGGTGGGGCTGAGTGAGTTATCAACAGATAACAACACTGCAACATGATAGGCTGCCCCTGCCCACTAGGAAACCCTGTACATCTGATGAGCTCAGGCCCCTAATCTCACCCTGGTGATTGTATTAATAATAACCCTTTGCTGTAATCTTGAAGTGTGTGTACAATCATTATTTGGTCGATGCAATAGCCTGCAGAATATCTAATGTTTTTTTTACAACAATTCCTATGACATGAAACATAATACATAAACCAACATACATACAATATAACAGTGTAGTCAAATTTTAACCATAAACACTAAGAAATACAAAACAATAATAATAAAAACAAGTGTAAATCTGGCCAGTCAGGCCCAAGCCATAGTGTAAAACAGTCCAGTCAGGCCCTGGGCATAACAATGGTAAAATGTTATCAATTATGATATCAACCACACAAAATATCCCGATCATTCTCCTATTTTCCTAGATCATAATAGCACTTCAATCGTTTTTAAATATCTTGCCGTGCTAGCAATATACTCATCAAAAAAAGATCTTCAAACATAATTCCTCATACTCATATTGTCACTTGGTTATAGACAAAGCTACCATGCAGATTTTTTTTTTACTGAACACTGCCAAATTGAGCGAGCCCTGCTTTCAAATTGGTCACTTAAGGAATAAAACACAAATGCATATAATAAATGCATAGTGGTCTGAGCAGATACAGTGGACAAAATAAACTGTGCATTGCTGTCTGGAGACTGGGAGCATAGTTGAATACACAACTATCAGCAGAATAAAATGCAGAGGATGGGGAAGAGCAGGTAAATATATAAACCTTTTAGATAGGTAGGTAGATACATAGATAGATAGAACATATAAACTAGCATAAGGAAACACTCTGACAGAAGACATACCCCTACTTGCTGTCCTTCATAAGAGAAGTGTATATTAGGAGGACAGATCTAGAGAATGTTTAACATATATCTACCTTAAATTCTATTTCCTTGATGTCTTAAAAGGCAGCACACATGAGACATAATATCTCACATTATGTGGTTGGACAGATTTCAAGGATTCTATCCATAGCTTTGACTGGACCTTCCATCATCCCTTTAGTATTTATTACAGAACTACCATTCAATAATTAGACATTGCAACCCAGAAATAGTTTAACTTTTTGCTATTTATTATATATTTTTAAAAGGAGGGAAGCCCATGTGCTACCTTCAAAGACATCAGGAAATAACATTTACGGTAGGTAATTTAAAATTCTCTATTTCCATTAAGTCTTCTTCGCAGCACACACATGAGAATGACAAGAGCAGTAGTTTACAAACTTGGGCCTCGATTCCATGGATCTCGTAAAGAACTCCTGTGAGGCTGACATAATTCATGGGAGTTTTTATATGCAAGTTTGCAGATCTAGTCCTTGGCTCCAACGAAAAGGGATCCTGTAAAGGTACTGACTGGTTCCATGGGGGTTTTGGCCGTAGCTCTCTATCTCTAACGTGTACTCACAGCCTGCCTAAAGTATACCGGTAGGAGACTCTGATTGTCAGCAGTCTCCATAGCAATGCTATGTAATATCACATACTAATTAATGTGAACACACTACACTAGCCCTAATATCCTCCCTTATTACTAGATATCTACCTATATAAATCACCTCCAATGGCAGGGAAGGGGTTAAAAAATGCAGGGGTTTATAAAACTTCCTCATATTAACTGCTACCGCCTATAACCCTCTACTCCCTATGAGCCCAGCTGTCCTCCAGGATTCACCCAACAATACCTTGTGTTGTGGGGTGGGGTTCCATTATACCCATGAGGGTCCCTATGGACCCATTCTAGGCCTCTAACCATAACCATGGGGATCACTAAGCCCCCAAATATTAACCTATGGACCCCCATGATAATCTAAAGTATAAATCTAAAATGAACCCCTATTTTATGCAATGATTATTATACAGTCATTTTATACAATATATAAATAAAATGTACAGCACATAAGTGGAACATTATAGGTATTGAGCCCCTTATCTGTAGCTCCTGGAAAAATGCATACTTAACTTGTCTTAGCTGGTCAAAATATTCTAAAATCCAGGACCTATGCCTAGGGTAGCAAATGTGGTCTGGCGCCTTCTCTCAAAGAAAGTCTATATTGGCTGCTCATTGGTTGAGATATTTTGAGCCAATAAGCAGGGTTGCTGTTTAAAACTCCAATACAACTTGTGTTAGTATTGCAATGTACACAGCGAACATCACAATGCCTGATTAGTATAAATATGATTACCTACACAACTCCTTTTCATACAGCATTATTCTCTTCTGGACTGACATCCAGACATGGGAATAGCTGACCAGCCATAGGCATGTGGTATCCAAGGCCAAGACTAGCTCCTCCAGTGTATTGCTGGCCATAACCTGCAAATGGAGCTGAGCAAGGTGGTGCTTTATTCCTCACAAAGATGTCACATTCGCATTTGCGGAGGTGGAGGCTCTATGCCGCCTCACAAGCTGTTACAAACACCCACAGAACCGGGACTTACACAAAAAATAGAAGCCGCGAGACTTAGAACGAAAAAATAACGAACTTACACAAAAAAAATACGAGCCGCGGGACTTCGAAAAAAAAACATTACGACCCTAGGCTACACGACCCTAAAGCCGCAAAACAACACCAAGCACATACGGCTTTTCCAAAAAAAACGTACGAGGTACAAGATACACTTTTAGCAGGGACGCTAAATCATACACAGCCGCCTAGCACATACACATTCGCCGTCATTTTACAACACTGACTTATACAATGCGGAAGTACACAGCTACACTAACGGCTTCCCCTCGCGCACGCAGCCTATTTACACTACACACATTGCTGACACTTACACATCAGTTCAGCAACAGTGCAAACCTACATTGTATGCTGCAGGAACATCAAAACAGATTGCCAGCTCTTCAGCACAATGCTTCCTGCATATATTACTTACAAATAGGTAAAGTAGTATATTAACTTATTAATTTACTACTTATTTAATTAGCATACAAAAATACATATACACAAAAAAAAACACTATCGCAATAAACGCAAAAGCCATTCACCGCGCGCCCCACAATGCATGCCAACGCTGCTCATAGAACACAAACTACACCAGGGGACAGCCTTGCAATAAGCGCAGAAAGCAGATCAGTGCAGACCTTACAATGACAGCAAAAGTGCCTCTGATACAAAAATATACAACAACCAAGAGGCTCGCAATGAGCGCCAAATGAGAACCGAAGGATGTCAGACCACCAAAAAAATTCATGTCTATGGCAAACAGCATTACCTGCCAATTTTATTGCCCCTTCATTTTTCACGGGCAAGTCGCTAGTAATAATAATAATCATGGAAACTGTCTTATTCTTGAAGGTGTTTATTCTTTATTTTTACAAGTACAGCTAGTGACCATCACCATAAAACCTTATTTTATTGTAAATGTGTAAAAACTTGTGTTTTATTTACAGTAATATTGATTTTTTGCTAGACTGCAATTCACACCAAAGTATTTGGGGAGTGATACAGATAAATGGAGTTTGTGAATATGCTGGCCACACAGCTGCTTGAGTGCTCACCAGACTGTGACATTGAAAGGCTTCAGTGGAATTCACCCACAGTCAGCTGGCCTGTGGGCTCTCACTCATAGTCAGACCAGACTGAAGGATGTTATACATACAGCACATTACTGGAACAGAAACAAATAATGAGATCCCAGCAAACTCATAATTCCAAACCTACACAAAGCTTTGCATATGTACCTGGAATTGGCATGGTTCCTTTGTTCCGACTTATGTAGACTCAGCAGGGTCCAACAGAGTATCCATTATTTTTCCTAATCTCAACTTTATAGCAATGAGTTTGATAAAATAGCTAATTCTACCCATAACTGGATCTCTATAGGTGCATCTTGAAGTTGGACTCTTCTTTGACTTTTCTCATCCTGCTTATATGTCCTGCTCAATACGTTTCTTAGCCCCACACTTTACAACAATGACATTTCATCCACTATCCTCCCCTTCCAAGAATGAGGGGTTGTACAAAAGACAAATAATGAGTGGGTGGTAGGAGAGACAAACATATTCTATTTCTTCCACCTTTTATGTCCAGTTCATGTTTTGGAGCATGGCTTTCTCAGCGTGCTCTTCCATAGTGGGAACATGTGGGAGGCTTAAGCTACAAAGCTGAACCACTCTCTTTTCATGGAGTGATAAACTTTTATAACACTAACCTCACAGAAGCCTGTTATCAGTGCACTGGAAAAAAAGAACAATGATCATTAAAAGGAAATGTATTCTTATTAATTGTTTTATAGTTTTGTTTGTTTATGCTCTGAGTTTTAAAGTAGACAGAGACCGTGTGTTTTATGAAATTGAATTTGCCTTCATTACATTCTATAATACAGACAAGAAGGACAATGTAAGTGAGAGGAAAGGGAGAGGGGGGAGGTATTTAGAGGGGTAGAATGAGGACAAGAGTTAGAGAAGGGACGAAGAGGATGGTGGAAATAGACATAAAGTTTATATGGAGCTAAGAAAGGGTTAAATGAGTATAGGAAAGGAAGGGGTAATTAACAAGATAAAGGTGTGATGGGGATGTATGAGAAGATGTCGAGGAAAAGCAAAAAAATGGTGCCTTGAGTAGAGCAAGAAGGGGTGTGGAGAATATGAAAAGTTTTTTGGAGAAGAGACAGAGAAAAGCTATTGAGGCAAAGGGGAGGGTATAAACAAAACAGTTGAAGAAGCTGGTGTTAGAGAAGTTACTTGTGGAGATAGAGTAGGTGGTTGGAGAAGTTAAGACATGAAAGAAAGGAAAAAGAATAATGAAAAAGTGGAAGAGAGGTGGATAAAATAAAGAATTGTGGTGGAAGAGAGGAAGAAACAACATAGATGTAAGTGTGATATAGAAGTGGGGAAGATGAAAATTATAAAAGACATGAGAAATTGCTGAGAGAAAAGTGGATGGAATAGAGTGGGTTGACAGATGAAGATGATGTGTTTGAGGAGAGGGGTTAGAGGAGAAGTAGAATAAAGGACAAGTTTAAGAGAGGGGCAGGGAAAGAGAAGAGACATGCTTGAGATAGAGAGGAGAGATTAAAGATTGATGATGGGATGAGATAGAGAATAAGAAAATATGGTATGGGGGCAGAAGGGGGTGGGGTAGCAAGGAAATAAAATGGAGAGTGTGTATAAAAAAGGTAGTGAATAAAGAATGGAGATAGAGTGGGCATACTGGATGTAGAAAGAGGTGGATGGAGATAGAGAATGGGGTTGGAAGTGGACGCTATGGAAAATAGAAAGGAGGAAATCTTAAATACATATGGACTCAAGGGATTTTGTAAATACTGGTGTTGGGGGACAATTAAACTGACAAAAAATAACAGGGGACAAATGCTCAATCAAGAGTCTGTCCTCTGAAAATAAATGTGTCTAGGTCACCTTGGTATAGGGTTTGGAAAGCAAGGGATACATTTAAATTAACTGAAGCCGATCTCATTCTTGTTAGCTCAGTGTGCATATTGGTGTAACAATGCCAAAATATACACATGGGTAAAGCATCTCATACAACTTTTTATTGTATAACAGGCTTTTTGCCTTCTGTCTGCTGTTATTCTGCACCAGCTTTTTTGGAGAATCTAATACAATATCCATATTCTTCAGAACATTCTAATAAGCAATAGTTTTGTTTGTAAAAGCCCTGTGCTCTTTTTGATGACAAAAAATACTCCCCACATGGAGAGTGCTAATCCTCCGCAGAGTGTTTGAGTGGCTGCTTCTTCTAAAAGCCTGACATTTAGTATGTTGTGATCACTCATATCACCCACAAGCAAATTAGATGTTCGTCATAATGCATTTCTCTCGACCACATACTTGTAAACAACTATAAACATTGCCAAGAGAAGCTTCTGTTGTGATTTGAGTTTTATCTCTATACAGAAAAATTATTTAGTTGGCTTCAAGGAGCAGAATTTCACAATTATCTCATGAGGTTCCTACCAAAAGCTATTCGGTTCCCAGCAGTGACAGCGAGAATTAGTGCACTAAATAAATAAAAGTACTGTCTCTTGAGTACTTAGGATAATAAGAAGATAAAAATAAATATTTTTCCTAAGTAGATCAGTTATAAATCAGCTATCACCAAGTCTGAGTTCTGGCAACTAAGAGAGATTTGACAGCAGATAAGAACTATCTGGCCCATCTATTCTGCCCATTCGATCTAGCCAAAAAAGTTTTTGATTACTACTGAATTCATGTACTGTATATAATAAATTTAGATTATTAGCAGTCATGTTGTGGAACTCTCTACTGAAGTAGTCTGTGGCAGCAAGTTTGAAAAAACATCTCTAAAAATTGATTTGATACACTTTTAGATACAAAGTGGTATTATTAAAATTGCCATAGAATCCATATTATATTGACCCATTGAATTACTTGATTGCCAGTTTTTGGGGTGAGGAAATAAGACAGCAGTCAATGCTTCAATGGTGAGAAGGTTATTTGGGTCCCGACATTGCCGGAAGACACGCAGAGGAGCAGCTGATGAAGGTAAGTGAGGGGAAAGGGGGGGGGGTAATTGGAGAAGGGGGAAGTGATGAGGAGGGAGGATGCGAAGGGAGGATGAGGAGGATGATAAGGAAGGGGGAGTGAATGAGACACAAGAGGGAAAGAATGAGACACAAGAGGGAGGGGGAAGAGACACAGGGGAGGGAGGGGGAAGAGACACAGGGGAGGGAGGGGTGGAAGAGACACAGGGGAGGGAGGGGGGAGACACAGGGGAGGGAGAGGGGGAACACAAGAGGTGGACACAGAGGACACAAGAGGGACACAGGGGGCAGCGCATTTCCCACCCTCGGCTTATACTCTACACTACGTTTTCCCAGGATTTGGGGGTAAAATAGGTGCTTCGGCTTATACTCGGGTCGGCTTAAACTCGAGTATATACGGTATATTTAATGTTACTACCCAGATACAGATAAAGTGTGGCCATGGCATTCATTCTTTGCATGACAAAGTAGATAAACATTAACAATGAAAAATGACACTCAGTCTTGAAAATTATAATAGCAAATCCAACTCGTTATCTTCCCTCTACTCCAATCCCTTCTTTCAGTGATAAATAATATAACCACAGGCCCAAGGGCTCAAAGCTAGCATAAATTGTAGAAACTAGATGAAGCATTCTATACAAAAAAGTCTTAAAAAATTCAAGATTTTCTCACATGCGCGCCATGTCATTAGCATATACCGGGTGCTGGAAGGAGCGGAGGCCGGAGCTGAAGCTTCAGATGCAGGTAAGTGAGGGGAAAGGGAGAGGGGGAGGTATTTAGAGGGGAAGAATGAGGAGGGGTGTTTAGAATGAGGAGGGGGGGTTGAGGATGAGGAGGGAGGATGAGGAGGAAGGTTGAGGAGGGAGGTTGAGGTTTAGGAGGGAGGTTGAGGAGGGGGGTTGAGGTTGATGAGGGAGGTTGAGGAGGGGGTTGAGGATGGGGGGGTTGAGGTTGAGAGGGGGTTGAGGATGGGGGAGTTGAGGTTGGGGAGGGGGGTTGAGGAGGGAGGTTGAGGAGGGAGGTTGAGGTTGAGGATGAGGAGGGAGGTTGAGGAGGGAGGTTGAGGTTGAGGATGAGGAGGGGGGTTGAGGATGGGGGTTGAGGATGAGGAGGGGGTTGAGGATGAGGATGAGGAGGGAGGTTGAGGTTGAGGAAGGGGTTGAGGTTGAGGAGGGGGTTGAGGATGGAAGGGTTGAGGATGGAAGGGTTGAGGAGGGAAGGGTTGAGGAGGGAGGTTGAGGAGGGGGGTTGAGGAGGGGGGTTGAGGATGAGGGGGTTGAGGAAGGAGGTTGAGGATGAGGAGTGGGGTTGAGGAGGGAGGTTGAGAATGAGGAGGGGGTTGAGGATGAGGATGAGGAGGGAGGTTGAGGTTGAGGAAGGGGTTGAGGTTGAGGAGGGGGTTGAGGATGGAAGGGTTGAGGATGGAAGGGTTGAGGAGGGAAGGGTTGAGGAGGGAGGTTGAGGAGGGGGGTTGAGGAGGGGGGTTGAGGATGAGGGGGTTGAGGAAGGAGGTTGAGGATGAGGAGTGGGGTTGAGGAGGGAGGTTGAGAATGAGGAGGGGGGAAGAGACACAGGGAAGGGAGAGGGGGAAGAGACACAGGGAAGGGAGAGGGGAGAAGAGACACAGGGAAGGGAGAGGGGGGCACAAGAAAAGGGCACACAAGAGGGGGACACAGAGGGCACAAGAGGGACACAGGGGGCAGCACATTTCCCACCCTCTGCTTATACTCGAGTCACTCATTTTACCCAGTATTTTGTGGTAAAATAGGTGCCTCAGCTTATACTCGGGTCGGCTTATACTCGAGTATATACGGTAAGTTAATTGCTTAAACAGTTTCACATGTTGTTACATACTTGACAAACAGTGAAGTTTTTCTTTAAAAAAAAGCTGTAGAAACTGGAATATGTTGGTGCTTTTTCTATACTGCTGAGATAATCTCCCTTCTATGGAATGTGCCTGGGCAGACCCTGTTCTGCTAACATTCTTCACAAGAAATGGAGATTAATTTTACTTTAATTAATTTTACAATCTGTTTTGTTCTTTTTTTGGCAATTAATACAGAACTAACTTGACAGTCTGAAACAACTATGCTATGCTTTTATTAATTGCAAATGTAGTGAAGAAAAAATAGACAAATAATGTAATAATTGACAGCAATTTAATATTACATTTGTTTCTCAGGAAAGGATTAAAAAAGATTTTGTTGCAACCTAATTAGTTTTGGTTTGCAGTTCCTCGCTGTAGACATTCTTAAACATATTGAATATTTACAATATTGTGTTTTTTATATTGAATACTAGTAACTTGCACGTCATAAATGCCAGTGCCATAAATGTTATGTTTAATTGTCTGTATTGTCTCTCTCTGAGCTATCTCTGTGTGCCCTTTCCCTCTCTCTGTGTGCTCACTCCCTCTCTCAGGGGCCCCCTCCCTCTCTCTGTGCATCCTCGCTCTCACTATCTCTTGCAACGTGTCTCTATGTGTGCACCCTCACTCTCTCTGTCTCTCTCTCCCCCTCCCTCCCTCCCTCTCTGCCTCCTCCCTTTCTTTCTCTCCCTTCTCCTCTCTTTCTCTCTGTCCCCCTCCCGCTCTTTCTTCTCCCTCTCTCTCTTCCCCCCTCCCTCATTCTCTACCCTTCCCTCTCCCCCCCCTCTCTTCCTATTCCCCCCTCCCTCTCTCTCTCTTCCCCCCTCCCTCTCTCTGCCGCTGTAACTCCACATGGTTACGACTCGCATGTGCAGGAATCGGTGGCCAAATTAATTCTGCTTGTGCCAGGAAGTAGATGTGAGTAACGCCTGCACAATATGGGATCGCACAAGCGTTACTCACATCTACAAACTATTATAGTGATTCCAGTCCAATATTTAATAATCACAAAAATAGACTAATTAAGCTATATACTTTTAACGGACCACTGCTTTTATATGCAATTACACTGCCGTGGAATTTGTTATTTTGGTTTCCAGTGGGAGGAGATTTGGAATAAACTGCCAGTACATTCATTATGTATAATGTGATACTCATTAGTTTACGTGGACATATCCTGTTGAGGTAGATGCAGTTAAGACAAATTGCATATAAATGTGAAAAATGTAAAGGTTGTGTTTATTACTCTTTGTAAAATTGTGCCCACACCTGTCAGCTTCCAATCCATACCTGTCAGCTTCTCATGTGTGTATACTGACCTTCACCACTTCACTGTTACAGTTGTAATGCTTCTGAAGATTTTGCAGGATTTGAGAATAACCGGTTGAGCTCATCATCATTTTTTTTGTATTTGAGTTTATACAAATTACAGATACAACAAAACAAAACACATTAAAAAAAAAAAAAAAAAAAAAAAAAAAAAAAACAGAAAAACCTACTCAAACAATGCATACAATAATTGAGTAATAAAAAGAAAAAAAGTGTACAGTGCACATATATAGATATACCAAATCATATACATTCATACATAAACTGGATAGGATTATGCCTAATGAGTTAGCAGTTAGAAGTGTTTATCCCAAATCGCCCAACTATTAATCCTACATAATAATAGATAACAATACCCATACCATGTCAATTTCTTTCTAATTCTCAGTTTTTTTTTTAAATAATTATTATTACTTCATTCAGTGATGGAATAAGTTCTAATTTCCAACGTTTGGCAATAAGCCATTTAACTACTGAAACTACCTGTATATTCAGAGCCTGTTCTTCCACTTTAAGCCTTTCATCCATAATATGGAGTATGGCCATTTCACATGAAGGCTTAATAATTTTACCACAGATTTTAGAGATATAATCAAAGATCGAAATACAGAGTTTCTTGATGGGATCACAGTCCCACCAGATGGGTTTGTGTGACCCTTGCTGGATACAAAGCCTCCAACATAGCCCCAGATTTGGGTTATTATTAATTGCTGCTATTTTTACTGGGACAAAGTACCACCTCTGAACCACTTTAAAATTGACTTCTCTATACGCTTGATATTTAATAGTTTTCTGTGAAAGCGTGAATGCGCTAGACCAGTTTTCTAAGTCAATTGAGTTATTGCATTATTTCTCCCATTTAAGCATACCTGGGAATTCTCAATCGTAACCTGTTTTCTTAAAATATCGTAGCATTTGGAAATTATATGTTTCCATCGTTATATAGTGCTAATTTTTGAGATCTCTGTTAGGGGTAATAAAATATTTCGATTTTATAATAGAGTTTTTAACTCTTTCATATTCGAACCATTTAGAAGATGGAAAAGTAAAGTCTACGCATAGTTTAGAAAGAGACTTAAATTTACCTTTATCAAATAAATCTCCTAATGTTTGTATATTCCAGGTACTCCGGTTTCGGGGGCAAGTTGAGAATATTACTTAGACCTAGCAATGACATTCCCAGAAACGGGATTGTCGACAGATTTAATTTTTTATTCCATTGAAACCAAAATTCAAAACCTGTTTTAATTATTATAGGTATGTTTTTATTTATATTATAGGGGAATTTATCGTACCAAAGCCAATCCCGCAATGATAGGTTACCAGCCAAACATTGTTCTATTGTTGTCCAGCTATTTTGTTTTGTTTTTGCAGACCAGGTTAGAAAGTGAGATAGCATTACGGCTATATAATATTCTTCAATACAAGGGGAAGCGATACCTCCTTTTATAAAACTTTTCCTAACAGTCTTTAATTTGATTCTGGATATTTCCCCATTATATATAAATGAGTCAATCAAAGATTGGTATTTTTTTTCAGGGACGACTAAAGGCAAACATCTGAATAAATAATTTATTTGAGGCAATATAGACATTTTTATGGCTGCTCTACCTAACCAATATAACCTGTTTGATCTCCAATTTATTCACTGATTTTTAATTGTATCATATAATTTAGTAAAATTAATTTTAATTATTTCTTCCATTTTCTGAGAAAATTCTATTCCCAGGTAATTAAATTTGTTTAGATCCCAGTCAATTTCCCAGATATTTTTCAAAGAAACTTTTTCACCTTTATCTATATTTACAGGTAATACTTCCGTTTTTGACCAATTTATTTTGTAATAGGAAATATATCCAAAATTATTTATTAATTCCTGAATCTGCATTAGGGATTCTCTAGGTTCAGCTATGGTTAGTATCACATCGTCAGCATATAGCATGATTTTATGCTCTAGATCACCAATTCTAATTCCGTGAATTTTTTTACTCTAATGGCTTCTGCCAGGGGTTCCATCATCAAAACAAAAATCAAAGGAGACAATGGGCATCCCTGATGTATCTTATTGGTAATGGAAAACAAACTTGTTTTTAGACCAATTCCAGCTATAAAGGCAGTAGGATGTGAGTATAGAGCCCCGATTGATTTCAATCCAAAATCTTCAAAACCAAATTTTAATAATACATGTTTCATGAAATCCCAGTTTAACCTATCAAAGGCTTTTTCAGCATCTAAGGTGGTAACCATACAAGGCTTATGATTATCTTTACAGAAAGCTATTACATGTATTAGTCTCCTTGTATTGTCAGCTCCCTGACGATCTTGTAAGAAACCAGATTGGTCCATGTTTATTAGTTTAGCAAGGCAGCTATTCAATCTCTTAGCAAGGATTTTTGCGTATAATTTTATGTCCGTGTTCATTAAGGATATTGGTCTGTAGTTCTTACAGTACCTAATATCTTTATTTTGTTTTGGAATATTAATTATGACTGCCTCTAACATTTCTTTTGGCACACTACCCTTTGTCTTCATTTCATTAAACACTTTAATTAAGTGTTTTGTAAGTAGTGACTTAAAGGTTTTAAAATAATAATTTACAAACCCGTCTGGGCCAGGGGCTGAATTGAACAATAGATTGCCAATTGCTTCTTCTATTTCTGATTCTTTTATTTCGCTGTTAAGGTATTCTAAATCATCCTTACTAATTTTAGGGAGCGATAATCTATCCAAGAATGCTGTAATTTCTTCTGTTTTAGGTTTTATAACTTCTGTATTGTTTTCTAAATTGTATAGATTTTCATAGAAACTGAAAAAAGCCTTTTCGTGTCACTAGGATTTGATGTGATTAAATTTTTCTTTCTTCTATTCTGTTAATTGAATTACTATTTCTTAATTTCCAGGCTAATGATTTTCCTGCTTTATTTTTCAGAAAATATTTTCTCTGTTGAAGTTTCCATAAAGAATTATCAATATTTTTTTGAACAATTTTATTTATTTAAGTTTTTACTTTTATTATCTCCTTGATTTTATCAGCTGATGGGGATAATTTATTTTGTCTTTCAACATTTGTTTCCTTCTATGTGTTCCCCAAGAGAGTAACACTCCTCTTATGTATGCTTTATGGGCATTCCAAATCATTGAGGGCTCAGTAACTGAATTCTCATTGATTTGGAAGAATATTTCTATTTCATCCCGTAATAGGATTTGTTTATCTGATTTATTAAATAATGAGATGTCCATTCCATTTCTAGAATATTTCTTTTTAATCAAGTGATCGTTAATATGAAGTTCTATCATGGCATGATCAGACCATTTAATTATGTTAATCTTGGTAGAATCCATGGCTGCCAGTGTCTCCAAATCAACCAAAAAATAATCTATTCTAGAATAAGACCCATGGCGATGAGAGTAAAACGTGTAATCTCTTGCATTGCCGTGTCTTAACCGCCAGACGTCATATAACTCAAATCTCAGAAGGGAGTCATAGAAAAGTTTAGCTTTCCTTATTGTATGCCCATATAAGCATTTCCGGTTAATACTTTTCCTATATAGAGATACATTTAGTACCATATTAAAATTGCTGCAAATAATTAATTTGCCCATTTTAATATTTTTAACCCGTTTAAGTAATTTATTTAAGAACCGATTTTGTCTTTCATTGGGGGAATATATGTTTACTATGGTGTAGTTTAGTTGGTTAATTTTCCCAGTCCATTCGTCCATATGACGAATCTCCCTTCCAAGTCTACTTCTCTATATTGCTCACTAATGTTAATATTTTTACTAAAAAGAATTGGTACCCCACACGACTTCTTTTTATAAGTTGAATCAACCTTAGTAGTATAAAACTAATCGTCCAAAAGGGGACTTTATCCATTTGCCAACGTGTTTCCTGTACACAGACAACATCAGCTTGGGTTTTTTGGAATTGGTCTGTATGTTGTCAGGTGTCTCATTCTAATCTTCTCTACAACTAACTACACTTTTTCTCCTTTCTTTTTAATTATCTAAATCTTCATTCAATTCATTAAAAATAAAAAATTAAGTCAAAAAGTGTTTCAACTTCCTAGTGTCAATCTTGATTTACTTTGTGAATATACAGTATTATTTATAATAAAAGTATATATATTACTTTGCTATAGGTATCTTATTCTCTACTTTTTCTTTTTCCTTTTTTTTCCTTTTTTTTTAAATTAAATAATCTTTTAACCTATTTTACAAGTGGCTAATTTCTAATTAGATATATGTGAAGTGCCAATTTAAAAAAAATAATATTTGGATATAACTCCTACATAAACTTTATTCCTTTCAGTCTCTCTCCTGCTGATTTAAAGACACAAGGTCTCTTTCTTACCCACCCTCCTCTCCCTCTGTCCCCCTCTCCGCTAATTTGTCCCCATTAACCTGTACTTATATTTTTCCTTAACGGACTCCACAAATGGTATATTCCATTCCCTCAACAAAGTTTCCCCTTCTACCACTGAACTAGCAATTCTCTTCTGATTGTCTTTGAAAATTATCAATTTAGTGGGAAAAGCCCACTTATATGTTATATTTTCCTTTCTTAAAACTTTGGTAATTTCTTGGAACTTTCTGCGTTTTGTTAATGTATCTCCGGAAAGGTCTGTGAAAATAATCAGATTTTCAAACGGCTGATCAAATTTTGATTTCTGCCATGATGCTTTTAGAACTGCTTCTTTGTATTCAAAAAAATGTATTTTGACTATAAGATCTCTATTATTAACTCCTTTAAGATCTTTAGGTAAAGGGAACCTATGGATTCGATCTAACATGTTCATCCAGGGTTTACTAGGCATAACCAAATGTGTAAAAAATGCAGTAACAAAAGCCTTAAGTTCATCAAAGTTCAAGGTTTCCGGAATGCCTAAGTCTCAGATTATTACGTCTGGAAAAGTTCTCCTCTTGTATAGCTTTAACTTCCATACCTTCCAGTTTACGTTCCAGATCTACTGAATAATTAACTACTTTTCGAAAGTCTTTAATTAAGGTTTCTTGATTTTTTTCTAATTCCTTCACTCTATCCAACAAGCTATTAATAGCTGATTTATTTAGTTGGATTTTCTGTGAAAGGTCTAATCTTAGGGTGGTTTGGAATTCATTGAATAGCTTTTTCATAATAGAAGTTAGAACTTCATCTTCCGGAGTATCGGCTGATTACGCTGATTTATCATTTATATAGAGTTTTTTTTGCTCTAATACAGGGGATGAGTGGATATGCATAGAGGATTCAAGTTGAGAGGAACTCATAGCTCTGAAATTCCCTTTTGGGGAAAAAAAAGATGTTGGAATTGGTTTTTGAACATTCCCAGGATGTTTCTTAGTTTTAGATTTGGTTTTAGTGGCATTGGTTTCTTTGTCCCTCATGATGAATAACTTTAAAGCTCCGTACAAAGATCTCAGGGAATAAGGTTTATTGAATACCTATGTAGGTTAGATTTTGAATAACCCCCAAAGATTATCTTTGTTAAGTTTTAAATTCCGTGTGTACAGAACACCATCAGGTCAAAGACTCTCTCAAAAGAATCTTGACAGGAGGTTTTACGAGATATCATAAAGTCTGTCCCAACAACCAAGCTAAAAATCTTTGATATAATCTCCACATATTTGAATTATTATAATAAATTATTATATGCCTCTTATGATGTTTTCCTTCAATGTTTAGGCATATCAAGGTAGACCAAATAGCCAACTTTCTAATCTAGAATCGACCATTGCCAGTAAGTTAAAGACTCTTTTTAGGTATTGTAAGGAGATGCAAAATACAGGCAGAAGGAAGAGGCATGTATTCAAATCTAAGACCTTTTAAGCCTTTTTGCTCCAACCTTATGACAGGGAGTCAGACAATTCCGCCTCATACCCGCACACTTGTCTTTATATGAACAGTTGGGACTTCTATGCACTCTTTTAGAGGTATACCTCCTCCCCACCACTGTTTAGATTGTATTTGCTCTTATCGAGCTAATGTAACAAAGAAGAGGGATATCTAATCTAAAAATAAAACCGAGGATAAATCTGTTTATCTTATCCCCTCTCAAAAGCTGCAGTTCATCAATGTAAATGTATTAATTATTCTTGAAACTCACCAAGACCTTAGTGACAACACTTTAGGGATAAGCTAGAAATGGTGGCTAAAGTAAATAACTGTGCATCCCTCACCTCCAAATCTCCCAGTCTCCTGTCTGGTAATCCTTCTGTGTTGTGCACCTGTCCAGCCGTCTCCTTCCGGAATATCTGTTGTGTTCAGCACCACACCCAGCAGCCAAATGTACCTGTGTGTAATTGAGGAGTGAAAGCTGCTGCTGCTAGAACAACCCTCATTGACAAATATACTTAGCAAAGCATCCTATGTGCAGCTAATCTAGGCCAGTTTAATAGTAACTCTCAAGCAACCACAAACTACATTTATCCAGCATCTACCAATCCCCAAGGGTGCTGGTTAATTGATAATCTACTGTATTGTGAATATGGCTGCTAATTTTAAGGTTTTCATTATTCAAGTACCTAATGTGACCAGAGATGAGGGGCAAGGGGGGGGGGGGGGAGGTGCTCCACCATTGATCTATTAGCCTTCGCCTATCCACACAAAGACAGGGGGTCCTATGGAACACACATATATACATTGGAAAGGGGGGTAGGAGGGAGAGACGTAGGGCCCCATTTCCTGCCTCAAATAATCTGGTTTATGAGTCAAGTTGATTAGTAAATCACCAGTAACCTATTCCATAACCCAAAAAACCTAGCCCTACTAGAAGTGCCTGCTAAATGTTGTAAAAAACTCCCAAAATGGCAATAAACATTGCTCAACATTCCTACATGCACTTTCATCCACCTGTAGAGGCCTAAAATCTTATGCTATCATCAATCTAACACTTTAATTGTTTCAGACATTAGGCTTGATTACTCATATTTGACACATTTAAGGGGTTTAATAAAGCACTCCATGAGCCCTCCAACAACCAATATCTGAAATTAGCCCAGGGACAACCCCCCCCCCCCATACCCCGATGTATAGATATAATAACTATACCCTGATAATGTTGATCAGTGTGACATCAAATATTTAGATCTGATTACATGTTAAATATATTTCAGCCAATCAAAAGCCACAAAAACTCTTTTTAAGGTGCCAGGTTTTTTAGGTTGAGGCCCATTTCAACGAGCTTCAATCAAGATAGAAGAGAGCATGGAGTTACTATTAACATGATAGCCCAGGCAGAAGATTGAGGAGCAGGGCATTGTAGATCATCGCTAGGGGGCATCACAGGGTAGGTAAGTAGATATTTTAGAGTTTGTAATTGTTTATCATTTCATGTATTTATGTTTCTTGTTTTACAGTATTAAGCTTTTTAAATTTTGTTATTGTTATTTATTTTATTATTTTCAATATTGTTTTAAATTTTAAGTTCAGTTTTTTATTTTATGTACTGTATTTTTACTGTACACTTAGGAACTATTGGTGGTCCTATAGGCGGACTAGTTAACACAGGAGTCCAATTAAAACCCCATGGCACGTAAAGGTTAATGTTAGGTACCATATGGGTCCATATGGACCTGCGGGGCACAGGTTGATCAGAGTCTCCTGTTAGCAGGCTGCGTGCGCAGTTTAGGCCTAGATAGCAACAACAAACTGTCCTTGATGTGTGTCAACCTACGTTGAGGGTCAGTTTTAGTAGAGCAGAATTGCTATGGCTCCATAGTAAGTGAAGACAAAAGCTCCCACAGTTATGAGGGAGACATTTCTTGCTGGTATGTGTCAGATAGGAATGCAGCCCTTAATTAGGAGGGTATTAGCCATGGGTTAATATTGGCTAGAAGTGGTAGGTAGTGTTAAGTTACGGGACAGTGGGACCCACACTAGGGTAATTACTGAGGTAGGATTTTACTTATTTTTCTTTATTTCCTCTCCAACCCACTGAGATGTGGGATGGAGCATCTAACTAATATAAAAAAAAAACATTTTTTAATGTGTAATAATCACACTCTGCAAATGTTACTATGTAGCATTTTATTACCAACTTAATTTACATAAGCCTTTATTCTTCCATCACATGTTAAATAGCGTTTACTGTATGTGTACAGAAAAATAACTTTTGAATAACACTGAGAAATACAATTGCATTCAGTTGTTTATAACAAGTCTGTATTCGTCACTGCCAATGTGATGATCTTAGATAAATAGGCTGATTGTTTGATAACTTCATGGCTGCTGAGAATTGCAATTCACTTCAGGCTGTGCTTTAAGCAAGCACCAATGTACTATTTAAATGTAGTATTTATCAGTGTTGCTAACCACTGCTTATCATGCAGCTGTAGTCAAGTCTACATTCAGAGCAAAAGTTATAAACACTGAGAAAAGCAACACCACTTAACACCAACATTGATTTTTTTTTAGCAACAATCATATGTAATTATATGGTTATATGAAAATTAAATAAAATATATTATGACAAAGTAACTGGGGTTTACAAAAAATGATTTTAGTTCAAACTTTTTAGCTCTCCCCCGATTGCTCTGTTATGAACTAATCCAGAGGAAGAGTGTAGGACATATATTCCACTTACAGGTAAGAGAGAAGCATTGTTGGATCAGTGATAATACAGTGGGGGATCTAGTGAATGGAGTGCAAAAAAATATGGGGCCTCTGCCTTGCAATTCCTCTATAATGCCTATAGGGGTGAATATATGTGGTTGGTCAAAAACATTTTTTAATAATAGTAATTATCTGCACATCTTCCCTGATAAATTAGGAGTTCTCCATTACTCTAGACCACTGACAGTAGCAAAGGATCCCCTGCTTATGGGCCATAGTGCTTTGCACATGCTGCACCAGCAGAAGGACTACCTCTGGTTAAACAGATACTGACAAGCTGGTCAGTTGCACTTAACTGGCTCTCTTGTGTACTTTTAAATAATAATGTGGTTCTAGATGGGACTGAGATTGTTAAGCACTATGGCCTCTATTCCATTGCTTACAAAACACTGCTGAGCTATCACATCAGACACGTAAATATAACTCCTGAAAAATGACATAAAAGTGCATTTAATGTCTGTAATATCTTAAACCTTAAGTGCCTGTCCCATAACTATTTTCAGTATCGCTATGACAAGCCTCCTGGAGTAATATCCAAACTTAATGAAGCTTACATGGAAGTCTCTCTTCAACTTCCACAAAAGCAGAAAAGTGCCTCTAATAAGCCTGGATTGATACATTTCAACATGAAGGTGGTATTAACTTAAATGGGTCAGATTTGAGGCTTGATTGCTTAAATCTGACACAACTAAGGAAGTTCCACCACCTATGACCTGCTACCTCCCATGAGCTTGGGTATCCCCTATGGATCCTCCATAGGGGAGCCCATGATTTAAGTATAGTATACCATGGAGGTCTGTGTCGAGCACTATGGTTACAGGTTAATATAAGATGCCTCCAGCACTCACATGGTTTTAGTATAGTATACTACGGGGATCCATTAATTTTTGGTACCATTGTTATGGTTAGATGCCCCATATGGGTCTTTAAACACCCCTATTGTGTTAATGCACTCCCTATTCATGAGGTGGAGAGAGGGAGGCTTGATGGCCTCCCTGGTTCTTAGGGGAGGTTTGAGGGATACCCAAGTTTATGGGGGTAGGGGTATTGTGAGAGAAGGAAATAGCGTATGATAAACAGGGCGATCATAAACCGCTTGCATTCTTTTATTGTATAATTTAATCTCTTCCTGTTTTGGGAAGGGATTTAGATTAGATAGATAGATAGATAGATAGGTGATGATAGGTCTATCGTAGTGTGTTCACCTTAGTCATTGGGATACATTCTGTAGTGTTGTTATGGAGATTACTTTGATTCAGACTCTGAGCCTCCGACAGGTATACAGTATGCTAGGCACACAATACATTCTTTTTTTGCGCAAGGCATGTGATAGCTTATCAAATATGCTTATACAAACTCCTGTAGATAAAATTCAGCCTTACAGTAGTTCTTATAGGAGCTTTAGACTCAGTCTCCTAAGGGAGCTAGAGAACTACAGTCAAGAAATAAGTAAGCTTTACAGGATTCTTTTTTGTGCAAGCCATGTTATAGCTCCCCAAATTTGCTTATAAAAACCCTGGAGAATAAAAGTCAGCCTTACTGGAGTTCTTACGGGAGCCATGAAATAGAGCCCTGTAAATACTAATGAGTATGACTCCTTAAAATTCTTCTGCCTGGAGTGTCAATGGGTCTAGGATTGGCCCTGCCTCATAGCTTTTACCTGAAGTCTTTGCTCACCTCACTTCAATCACTGCTGTAAATGTATGATTAATGAAAGCCCTTCATGGTTATCCACATTCCCACATTCCTTTGCATCAAAAATGACTAAAGAATTAATAATAAAACAATTTAAGCAATACGACCAATAGAGGTGCCCTGGTAGAGAATGAACTATCCTTAATAGGTAGTTCTATGGATATGGTTATCCACTCTGAGAGCATACTCTTTTAGCTCACTCCCTAAGGGTGATAGTGGATTCCAGACATGTAACCCTTGCTCACTATGCCTAAGGGAGTTATCAGCTACACCCTACTGATGAGGCTGAAATGTATCCTTTTGAATTAACCATTAGTAAAAATACTTGCACTTTGAATTGCCATACATCCATTGTAAAATGTCCTCTTCATTCAAGGACCCCTCCCATCTGGAGAAGTAGATCAGCAGAAATAACAATGGTAGCACTAGTATATATTATACAGTGCCTTGCAAAAGTATTCACCCCCCTTTGACTTTTTACTTATTTTGTTAACATATACACACCTTTTTTGAAAGGCCCCAGAGGCTGCAACACCTAAGCAAGAGGTACCACTAACCAAACACTGCCATGAAGACCAAGGAACTCTGTTGTTGAGAAGTACAAGTCAGGGTTAGGTTATAAAAAAATATCCAAATATTTAATGATCCTGAAGAGCACCACCAAATTTTTCATAACCAAATGGAAAAAACATGGAACAACAGCTAACCTGGCAAGAGACGGTCGCCCACTCACAGACCTAGCAAGGAGAGCATTAATCAGAGAGGCAGCAAGAGACCCAAGGTAACCCTGTAGGAGCTACAGAGTTCCACAGCAGAGACTGGAGTATCTGTACATAGGACGACAATAAGCCATACACTCCATAGAGTTGGGCTTTATGGCAGAGTGGCCAGAAGAAAGACATTACTTTCAGCAAGTAACAAAATGGCACGTTGTGAGTTTGCGACAAGGCACGTGGGAGACTCCCAAAATGTATGGAGAAAGGTCGTCTGGTCTGATGAGACTAAAATTGAACTTTTCGGCCATCAAAGAAAACGCTATGTCTGGCGCAAACCCAACACATCACATCACCCAAAGAACACCATCCCCACAGTGAAACATGGTGGTGGGAGCATCATGCTGTGGGATGTTTCCAGCAGGTGGGACTGAGAAACTAGTCAGAGTTGAGGGAAAGATGGAAGGTGCTAAATACAGGGGTATTCTTGAGCAAAACCTGTACCACTCTGTGCGTGATTTGAGGCTAGGACGGAGGTTCACCTTCCAGCAGGACAATGACCTCAAACACACTGCTAAAGCAACACTTGAGTGGTTTAAGGGGAAACATGTAAATGTGTTGGAATGGCCTATTCAAAGCCCAGACCTCAATCCAATAGAAAAGCTGTGGTCACTTAAAGATTGCTGTTCACAAGTGCAAACCACCCAACTTGAAGGAGCTGGAGCAGTTTTGCAAGGATGAATGGGCAAAAAATCCCAGTGGTAAGATGTGGCAAGCTCATAGAGACTTATCCAAAGTGACTTGGAGCTGTGATTGCTGCAAACGGTGGCTCTACAAAGTATTGACTTAAGGGGGGTGAATAGTTATGCACATTGACTTTTTATGTTATTTTGTTGTTTGCTTCAAAATAAAAAAAATAAAAAATTATCTTCAAAGATGTGAGCATGTTCTGTAAATTAAATGATGCTAATCCTCAAACAATCCATGTTAATTCCAGGTTGAGAGGCAACAAAACACGAAAAATGCCAAGGGGGGTGAATACTTTTGCAAGGCACTGTAATACATTCCATTCTGTATTATATTTTTTTAGTTAAAAAAACAAAAAAAACAGTTTGCTCATTATCAAGTTTAGTTCTACCAAAATGTGTATTGCAAATAAGGAAATACAGTGGTGCTTTAGCTGATTGCAAATGCATTATCCCCCAATGCTGCTGTATTTTCATAATGCCATTTTGTTCACAATGCATTCAGATAGATTGATCTCCAGATGACAGGTGATATAAAATAAATCAACCTGCCATTCCTGTATTAATCCTTTTGATGTATGTTAAATGAACTCATGGTAGATTTTTTTACGTGGGCAGGATATTGCACTGTGTGGTTTCAGGCAGATCATACAGAAAATATTCACTTCAGTACTTCTACAGAATAAAAATATATATTTTATTGCCTGCATTGTAAACCATATGCAGTACAAAATATTTCTTCTATAACACATAACAAAGAAAAATAAGTAAATGAGAAACATGTTTATATATATATATATATATATATATATATATATATATATATATATATATATATATATATATATATATATATATATATACATACTGTATAACTTTTAAATGGATTACACAAAAGCTTTTTTTCTGTATGGGCCTTACACACTTGTTTTAAACATGCAAATGTAATATTTTGCCTCCTGGTCTCAAAGCCCAAATTTATAGAGGCGATTTTGGTTCACTGGCCAGTATCTGAATTTCTGAACTTGAATAATTAAAGAGAAAATGGAAGAGTGTTTCATTATCCAAAAAGAACAACATACCCATAAGGAAAGCACTTATTTAATCCCTATGCTCTGCTTGAAACTATCATGATGAAAGAGCCCTGAATCTCTGTGAGAACCTAATAACATTCTGAGAGTGAGATGTTGGATAAAAGAGAGAAATTGGACTTCTGCAAAATGGACTAAAATAACCTTGACAGAAAAACTTGCAAACTGTATGGAGTTGATTGGTTTTGGGACATATGTCCACTTGAAGGCAGACCAACATACGAGTATATGCTTGGCATATAGTTGGTATAAACGCTTGGTATGTCAGGATACATCTGTCCTAGGCCCCCTCCTCTTCTCCATGTACACCTCCTCCCTTGGCATCCTTTGGATTTCAGGATCATCTCTATGCAGATGACACTCAAACCTACCTCTCTGCCCCTGATCTATCCCCCTCTCTTTTAGCTCAAGTTTCCAACTGCCTCTCTAGCATATACTCCTGGATGTCTGCCCGTCAACTCAAACTCAACATGTATAAGACTGAACTCTTAATCTTTCCACCCTCTACTACAGCTTCCACTCCTCAAATATCTCTCACTGTTGACAACACCACCATCACTCCCATCTCCCAGGCCCATTGTCTTGGGGTTCTACTTGATCCCGCCCTCTCTTTTATTCCTCACATCCAAGCAATAACAAAATCTTGTCAGTTTCACCTAAAAAAACATCTCCAAAATTCGTTATTATCTTACAGAAGACACAGCTAAAATTCTAATACACTCTCTCATCATATCTCAACTCAACTACTGCAATTCCCTCCTTGCTGGCCTACCCATCTCTCGTCTGTCTCCCCTCCAATCCATAATGAACGCCTCCGCTAGACTCATCTTCAATACCAAACTCTCAGTGTCTGCAGCTCCTCTCTGTCAATCACTCCACTGGCTTGCCATAGCTTCCCGAATCAAATTTAAAATCATGACCCTAACATATAAAGCCCTCAACAACCGTGCACCCCCAGATATCTCTGCTCTGGTTTCAAAATACTCTCCCAACCGCCTCTTCGTTCTGCTAACAACCTTCTTCTTTCCTCCTATCTCATCACCTCCTCTCACTCCCGTCTTCAAGACTTTTATCGTGCTGCCCCTACTATTTGGAACTCCTTGCCCTGCTCCATTAGATTTTCTTACTGCCTCAAAAGCTTTAAAAAAAAATACTAAAAACACACGTGTTTAAAAATTTTCATCACCTTCAGCCTTAACATGTACAACTGCACACTCCACAGCTTAATAACACCTACACCCACAATCTACAGTACAACACACAGACACCTACACTTGACTGAACAAATTGCTTTCACACTGCCACCTTGCATTTGTCACCCTCTTGTATCACACCTAAACCCTTAGGGCTTCATTCTATTATCGGCCGTAGGAGATGCGGGCCGCAAGGACCGGCCGCAAGCTATTCGCCTATTCTATTCCCTTCCGGCCGGGGATTCCGGCAGGCTTGCGGCCGGCGCCTTGCTATCCCTTGCGTACGCTCGCGCCGGAGGAAAGCCTTTAATCTTAAACGGCCGCAGGAGTTTCGGCCGCAAGAAAAGCCCGGTTGCTATTCAATTGCTCCGGGAACCCTCTCTGCAAAGCTAAAACCGAGCCGCAGCTTACTTGCAGAAAAAAGGTCCCGCAAGCACACAATTAAGCACATTTTAAAGCCATAATAAAGCCATCCTGCACTCTGAGGAGACTATAAAGTGATTGTAGGTGTTAGCATTAATAGCACAACATTCCCCTACACTCAAATCCGTAAATACATTTTTTTTTTATTTATTTCACATATCCATGTAAAAAGTCCAGAGCTTGGAGCACCTCAGACCCGCCCACGCTGCGGCCGGAAAATAAACAGTTAATGTAATCTCGGATTTGGGCTGATGTGCAAGCTTGAGAGGGGGTTGCTATTAATCCTCATGTCCCCCATAATGATCCCTAGCATTTACAGAGCTTTACAGTGCCGTCTTGAATTTATTTTTGCATTTAAAGATTTCTGAGCTTACGGCCGGTTGCAAGATATACGGCCGGCCGTAAGGGGAGATCCTTGCGGGGCCGTATAATTGAATTGCAAGATAACGGAACCCCCTCAAGGAATTGCAGCCTTGCGGCCGTTTTACGGCCGATAATAGAATGAGGCCCTTAGATTGTAAGTTAGTGAGTTTTCAATTTGTGTCAGTGCCTTGGAGATAAGCTCTATGTACATTTGAGGGTATGCTCAAAAACAGGGCCTCCATTCTTTATAAGGTGTTAAGTTTGTTTTTTGCCATGTACTCAACCCCTGTACAGCGCTACGGAATATGTTGGAGCAATATAAATAAAGATAATAATAATAATATTAATTGTGCATGGGATTCCTGGTTTGTCAGTTACACTATTCTCCCCCCCCCCCCCCCCCCCCCCCCCGCCCTGTTCAGTAATATTTTCACTCTAAGACCATAACTACATTGTGGAACTAGCGTGTTTCTATCACTTTGTCAAGATATGCAACCTGTCAACACCAACAGGGAAAAAAGCAAATTTCTGGAGATAGGGTAAGATCTTGGTAAAATTACGCATTTTCAACTGTCGGAGCATTTTTCAGTAATTTTTCACTTGTAAGATTATGTAAATCTGTGCATTGTAAGTAAACTTGAGGGGGCAGGATTACATGATGCTTGCAAAGTTACATCACTCAAAATTTTAGAGAATTTCTTGCTGTGACACAGCTATATGAACCAGTAGAAAACAGGAAAAGGCAAGTTAATTGACAGGGACTGTTAATAAAACTGTGAGTCTCCTGCCCCAAAATTGTCTGTGTTCTAGAGCTTCATCAATTAACACACGGGTCTTGGAGTTGGGGGGGGGGGGGGGATTACAGAGAGAGAGAGAATGGGATATCAGAGATTGTAGACCAGTTTCATACTTATTTTACTGGTATACATTATCTAAAAATTACTTCACACTTAATTTTACCAAACACATAATCACTGATAACACATAACATAACGTACACATACATAGATTGATACCACATATATATATATATATATATATATATATATATATATATATAGAGAGAGAGAGAGAGAGAGAGAGAGCTAGGCCACAGCACCCATACACCCTATCTTCTGTAGAAAATTAAAACACATACATATTACAATACTTATTACTAATACTCATATTTTTCCATCAAATACATATATAACTACATATTTTTTTATTTATGATTATTTTAATTTTGGGATTAATATTGATGGAAGAAGCAGTGAGTATGGAATGAGGAGAGGGCCATGAGGAGAGGAGCGACCAGCCTGCTACATGGGCAGGCTGCTCCAAGTGGTACAGGTGGTGCAGAACTGAACATTGACATTTCATAGTGTGCTCTGGTTGCTAGCACTGCCTCATTCACTGTGGAGGCCTCGCCTACACATCTGCAGCCTGGCCCCTCCTCTGCCTCCCTCCAAGCCTCCCACACCAGGTTCAGTTCTGATGCCTCCCCCTGCAACACTCCCTTGACATGGGCTAAGGCATAGGGTTACGGGGTAGTGAAAGCGAAAGGTAATAGAGATAGGCAAAGGTTTGTCAAACTGAATGCATAATTCCAGAGAAAAGCAAGAAAAAACAAGATGACATTCTATTATGAACATTTTAAAGGGATAGAAGAACATAACAGAATGGGGAAATCAATGGATCTCATCAAGAACATTGGGAATCTCAAAGGAACTTTTCATGACAAAGTGGGCATCTTAACAACAATGATGACCTCAATAGTTTATCCAAAGCAATGGAGACAGACATCTCGGAGAGTGAAGTGACATGGGCCCTAGGAAGCCTTGCTGATTACATGGCTGCTGGAGTTGATAGAATCCCAGCTAAACTATTCAAATCCTACAAATTATGCTGTAAAAGTGGGGGGAAATTGTTTGGTTTGCGACTCCTCAGACTGATCATTTGCTCTGAACTGATAGCATTCTTGGGAGTCGACGTGATCGCAACACCCCGCTCCTGTCTCAGCAACTGTGTTTGTGCCAGTAAGAGCCCAATGGGCCCAGCCTGTAAGAGACAATGTGCCCAGCCTGTGTCTGTAAGAGCTAATTTGCCCAGACCGTGTCTGTAAGAGCCAATGTGCCCAGTCTGTAGGAGCTAATGTGCCTAGCCTGTAAGAGCCATTGTGCCCCGGCTGACCCTATAAGAGCCAATGTGCCCAGCCTGTGCTTACAAGAATCAAAGTTTAGTCTGTGTGTAATGATACAGAAAATAGGGGCCACATACACCACCACACCAACTGCTTTCTTCTAAAGGAATTCCTCTTGGTTGTGGGTTTAGGGTCAAGCTCAGTGTTCAGCCTGCATTGTCAGCCCAGGAACAACCAGTCCTTAGGATACAGGAACAGGCAATTATCCCTTAGAATAGAACCAGGAGGAACATCAAGATATAAGGTATTTCCATCTGGAGACCAGAATGAAATACACATTGTGTTTATGCATATACAAACAGACAACAACCTTTATTGATGTGAGGAGGCCTGTCTGCCAATCATGTCACTAGTGTGGCAAGTGCTATTAACTGCCTCCTGTGGTGAGTAGACTGCAAGTCTATGGAAGTATGGCTATTTGCCATCTTCCTTCCTGTCTCTAGCCCTGTCAGGGTAATTAGCACATTAGTGTAATTTATCTGGCTAGCTCTTCACAGGAAAGCTGCACGGTAGGGGTTCTACTGGAAATATCCCTTCCCTTGCTCTAAAGGATCTTTCAAGACCACTCAACTGGGTACCTCTCAATCCATGGCTCCTTTTCTGGGAGTCCTCAAATAACCTGTTTTATAAAACTCCCTGGGGAAATGCAGCATTAAGATACTAAACATGCATGGGTGCCACCTTTACCTCAATAAACTTCCAAAATAATACAATAAATCCAGCCTGTTAGGGCCACACACAGTGCCCTATATAATAAACAAACATATCATAACTATGAATAACCCCAAAGTCCAGCGGTGGGCCCTTCTGTGCATGACACTGTACCTATAAGAACCAAAGTACCAAGCAATAGCCTGTCTCCTCCTTCTCCATCTTCTACATCGCCACCATGCCATTGGGCTCTCAGGTCCTCTCAGCAAAGTGAAGTTAAATGCTGTGTTATTTTATCTATTTTTTTTTCTTTATGTCTGTTAAGTTTTAAGTTTTTATATTAAAAAAAAAGACCATCAGTTCAAACTAAAATGGGAAAAATCTGGGTCTGGAACAGATTATTTCAATTTACTGTGATTTTTTTGGTTTGCATCCTGCCGTCCAGAACGGATTAAGGACTTGAACCAAGGTGCTACTGTACTGCTTTTCTTCCTGTTTCCCTTCAATCTACACCCCTCCTACCCGCATCTCTCTCACTCTCCTCTCTTAGGCCTTATGTCACCCCTCCCATTGACCTCCTACTATTTTCCCCTTCTGCTCCTTCCACTCCCTATTCCCTTCTTATTGTCCACCTCTTCACTGCCTACTCTCCTCCCCTTCTCTCCCTCCCCCTATATAGTTACATAGTTACATAGTAATTAAGATTGAAAAAAGACTTTCATTCCATCAAGTTCAACCTTTTAAGATCAGCTCTGATCAGCAATATGTGGATTAAATATGAATTAATTAGTTGTTAATTCATTATTAATCAATCATTTAATAATTTTTTTGATTGACAGAAAGCAAAAGCTCTTTGGATATGCAGAGCGTGGTTGTGTCAATGCATGCTCTTGCTGGTTGCTGTAAATGGAAGAACACATCATGGCAAATAGCTGTCAAAAGACAAGCTCAGCTTAACAAGGAAGGCAAGAGAAAGTGAGCTCTCCAATGATCAATGTTTAATATATGCTGACAGTCTCCCCCTTCTATTCTGCACTCCACTATCCGCTGAGCCTTCCGTCCCCTGCCTCTGCACTATTTCATCTTTACTGCCTCCTACCAATGCCTCTCTATATCCCATTCACAATACCCCCCATGGCCTTAGGGCAGCAGAAATCCTAAATGTAATACTTGGTTGAATAGTTTATTTTCTTCTGTATTTTCTGCAGTGTATTCTCCGCCATACTATGGTTGATTGTACCTATGAATGTATTGTTGCTTTTTCTACACTTCTGTTTTGGTGCATGGATATTATAATTTACCTTTGAAGAAAAGAAAAATACCAAACAAATGTTAAGGCTGTGTTTTTTTTACTTTATAAAAAAGAATGCCCATTATCTTATCAATTTCATCACATGCTTTCCATCTCTTGCCTCTTCAGAAAGTAATTTCTCCTCTCATCCCTATCTGATCAAGTCACCTGTATTATATTCTCATTTTATCAATAAAGCAGTTTTAGAAATTATCCTTTTATACATGATGCATTTTATTACATAATCCTTCCTACCAAACTGAAATTAATTTATCATCAGGATAATTCTAGTTGCCATATTGCGTCTGGTTTATGATGATTCTTCTTTCAAATGAACAGATTGCAATTATTTAGTTCAAAATAAAACACTCAAAAGCATGAATAGCATCATGTAGTTTGCTGGTGTTGTTCTCATTATCTATGAGCAGAATAGATATAATTACCAATTAGCTAGAATATTCAGTTCCAAAAATGTAATTAATAAAAGTAGCAACCACTGCAAAAGTTTAACATTTCTGTATCAATTCACACTTCTTTAAATATTTTGAATAAAGTTATTATTTTTTTATAATACTTTCTGTGAATCATTGGATTTCTTTTCACTTTAAGTTTTTATGTATGGTGAAAAATATATGACTGAAAAAATCGAATTATGTTGCCTGCTTCTCAGTATATGCAAGGGAAGAGGGGAATCAATGTCAGGTTCAGTACGCAAAGAAAACCTACAAAAAGATCATCTTACTCTAAAATGTGTTTTGCTTTCATGGCTTTCACTGCTAATGTTCATTTATTACATACTTTGGTACTCTGCTGCAGTCTCAACGGATTAAAGATTCAGGCCCTCATTCAATTGCAATTTGGCCAATTGAATAGGGCTCTAAATAAGCACATAGCATATATTTTTTAAAGAAGTTTTTAGTTAGTGAAAACCTTGCTTTTGGAAAGATGTTTACTAACTAAAAACTTCTTTAAAAAATGTGTTATGTGCTTATTTAGAGCCCTATTCAATTGGCCAAATTGCAATTGAATGAGGTCCTCAGTATGTGGAATAATTCAGATTAATTTCCAAAGTAATAATGAATTGTATAGGACATGTAACATGTATAGACATAGTTCTGGATTCTGGTGAAATTATAAATCATCCAAAAACTCCATAGCTATCCTTAAACACTAAAATAAAGTCTAAAACACTGATCTTAGCTAAAATGAACCCTCTCCACCGAAAATACAAATATAAAAGCAATGGCACCCATTAGTATGGGTATCAATTTTATAAGAAAATATAGGTGGAATCTTTGGATCCCTTCCAGAACCCCTCCCCAATCAGATTATGAGGAGGGCAGGGAAGGTTACAAATAAACAATGGTGTTATTAAATAGCAGGATTCCACTTCTAAGCTGCAATGAGCTCTCCCTTACCCAACCCCTTGGCCAAGTTTGGTGGAAATAAATATATGGGTTATAGTGTGTAATGACCCCACTAGACTTAGCCCTACTTACCCCCTTTATTGCTGAGAGGATTCAATATAACTCTAAAGGCCGTAATGGTGGTCCAAAACCACTCCAAACCCGTACCCCTAGACCAAAGGGATAAGGGCTACCAGCTTAAGATGGGCTAGTACCGTATTGGCCAAATATAAGCCGCACGTTTTTTCCAATTTTTAAGCTTGCAAGTTAAGGGTGCGGCTTATATTCGCGACCGTCTAAAAATCATTGTCGATTTGCGAACTTTGCATGTAACGCGTGCGACTTCTATTCGCGAATGCAAAATTAGTGCCGATTTGCGCGATTGCAAGTTAAGGGTGACGATTTTCGTGCTTTAAACTCTGGTATTGAATAGCGATTTACGGTTTTAGTGATTCTAACATCCTGTAAAGCCTGTAACCTGCAAAAAAAGCTACAGTGCTAATCAGAAAGCCTGTTTCTTGCAATGGCTGATCATTTTGAGAGTCTTTTTCTCTCCAATTTTATGGGTGTGGCTTATATTTGAGTACTATCTTTTTTCTATTTTTTCCCCTTGAACTTTACGGGTGCGGCTTATATGCGGGTGCGGCTTATATGCGGGTGCGGCTTATATTCGGACCAATACGGTATCTCTCTATGTCACTACTCCTGTCTGCTGGGGTGGGGGATCCTATTCGTACTAACAAACCTTTATAAATGGGTATGGGATGCTTTTAGATAAAAAAAATTAGTTTACATACTTTTTGCAGCATTGTCAATTGTCCCCCTTGATTCCTCTGTTCAGCCACTGCAAATTGCCCATTTACACAAATATAAATTTTATGGCATATCTAAGTTGAATTATGACTCCTGAATTATTAATGCATCTGATAGAGGAGAGTTAGTAGTGTATGAAAACATTTTTGCATAAAAAAATACCAAAACATACATTTACAAACTCACTCTGATGTTTGCTAAATCTCTTGGGTTTGCAAGCAGCAGCTTTTGTGACACCCATGAAAATCTCTACTAAAATTAACATAAAATTCATAATACAATGTAACAATCAATGATGGTAGTTTATGCAAGAAGGATTCATGGTCCCCCTGTAGAATGAAGTAGGAGTCAAACACTGATCTATAGATCTCTGCACTAAGTTGCTGCATGCTTGAAGGTTAGTAAAGGGTTAATATCTGTATTTGAATGCAATGTTTCTATTGGTGGGTATCAGATGTCTATGTAAGCAGCACTGGGGTGTGGAACAAGTTTTATTTTTGAATAAAATAAATCTGTATGTATATAGAATGACTCCATGTAATGTATGTTTTTGATATAATAAAAACAGGGAAACTTAGATATACCTTTAAGAGGATTTTGTGTGCATCTCTAAACTGCGGCATTTAAAAAAGTTCTAGAACAGTGAAAAGAGATTCAAATAAAAGATTTTATTACATTTTCTCCAACTGATTTGCACATGAATCCCAAACAGAAAGTAATGTTATCTGAAATTAAAATCAAAACCATTACGTCAACATGCAGATGATCATCATGTGAGGAGAGTTATGGTGCTTTTAATAGATTTCCAGAACACTGTCAGGAATAATACTAATAATGCTTGCCAGACCTGTCTGAAAATGGTGACCATGTCTGGTAGTTGCTTTCAATGGATGTATATTTAGTTCCATGCTTTTCAAACAAGTTAAGCCTGCAGTTTGAAATGAGTTCAATGTACACATCAGGATCATGACTGATTATTAATTGTTAACTTTGTGTATTCAATACAAAGTACAGATGTTTGTCCAGTGACAGGGAGACAATAAAGGATTTAAAAAGATACTGCTTGACACCTGTAGCATTTACAATATAACATTCAATTCTATTCAAGACATCATAGCTCAGTAGTTTCACACATGCATTACAGTTAATTTGTGTCTATATTTAGAACTATAATTATATATATATATATATAGAGAGAGAGAGATAGAGAGAGAGAGAGAGAGAGGGAGAGAGAGAGAGAGAGAGAGAGAGAGAGAGAATGAGACAAAATAAAAGAATGAAGCAGCTGTGAATGTCCAGTAATCTAGTAACTTAGTAATTATTAATCTATATACTGTATATATATATATATATATATATATATATATATATATATATAAATACAGTATCTCACAAACATGAGTACACCCCTCAAATTTTTTAAAATATTTTATTATATCTTTTAATGTGACAACACTGAAGAAATTACGCTCTGCTACAATGTAAAGTAGTAAGTGTACAGCCTGTATAACAGTGTAAATTTGCTGTCCCCTCAAAATAACTCAACACACAGCCATTAATGTCTAAACCGTTGGCAACAAAATTGAGAACACCCCTAAGTGGAAATGTTGAAATTGGGCCCAATCCCCGGTGTCAAGTGGCTCGGTAGTGTTACAAGGTCTCAGGTGTGAATGGGGAGCAGGTGTGTTAAATTAGGTGTTATCGCTCTCACACTCTCTCATACTGGTCACTAGAAGTTTAACATGGCACCTCATGGCAAAGAACTCTCTGAGGATCTGAAAAAAAGAATTGTTGTTCTACATAAAGATGGCCTAGGCTATAAGAAGATTGCCAAGACCCTGAGACTGAGTTGCAGCATGCTCGTCCAAAGAAGTTGAGAGCACATGCTCAGCGTCATATCCAGAGGTTGTCTTTGGAAATTAGTGGTAGGAGTGCTGCCAGCATTGCTGCAGAGGTTGAAGGGGTCAGCCTGTCAGTGCTCAGACCATACGCCGCACACTGCATCAAATTGGTCTGCATGGCTGTCTTCCAGAAGGAAGCCTCTTCGAATGATGATGCACAAGAAAGCCCACAAACAGTTTGCTGAAGACAAGCAGACTAAGGACATGGATTACTGGAACCATTTCCTGTGGTCCGATGAGACCAAGATAAACGTATTTGATTCAGATGGTGTATGTGGCGGCAACCAGGTGAGGAGTACAAAGAAAAGTGTGTCTTGCCTACGGAAATCATGGTGGTGGGAGTGTCATGGTCTGGGCCTGCTTGAGTGCTGCCGGCACCTGGGAGCTACAGTTCATTGAGGGAACCATGAATGCCAACATGTACTGTGACATACTGAAGCAGAGCATGATCACCTTCCTGGAAAAGGATATAAAAAGTTATCCAAAGCCTTGAAAATGCCAGTCAGTGCTGTTCAATTACTTCCATCTTTATGAAGTTCCATTACCTGCATAGATCTTTTGACAGTTCTCTTCTGCTCCCCATGGCTCGGTATCTAGCCTGCTCAGTGCATCCACATGAGAGCTAACAAACTCATTGACTATACACAGACACTAATTGCAATTTAAAAAGCCACAGGTGTGGGAAATTTACCTTTAATTGCCATTTTAACCTGTGTGTGTCACCTTGTGTGTCTGTAACAAGGCCAAAAATTCAAGGTATGTAGACTTTTGATCAGGGCCATTTGGGTGATTTTTGTCATCATGATTTAAAAAGGAGCCAAACAGCTATGTGATAATAAATGGCTTCATATGTTCACTATCCTTCAATAATATATACAATTTCTCCCAGGGTATGCAAACTTTTGAGAACAACTTTACATATATATATATATATATATATATATATATATATAGTAAATAAATAGTACATCTGTGTTCACATTTGAATGTCTAACACAAGTTAAAAAACATGCGTCCAGCTCAGAATTCTGAGAAAAACAGTTATTACACTGCATTCTGGGAAGCTGAGCTGGGACATGCAAATGTGCCCACAAATGCCTCGCTCTTCAATCCGTAGCCATTATCAAACATGGCTTCCTTTAAGCTTATGCATGCTGTATAACACAGCTTTAATGCAAAGCCAAGGTTGGATTAAACACAAGCTGAGTATCCTATCCATGTACAGCTGTTTCAGCTCTCTCTCTCTCTATATATATATATATATATACAGTATCTCACAAAAGTGAGTACACCCCTCACATTTTTGTAAATATTTTATTATATCTTTTCATGTGACAATACTGAAGAAATGACACTCTGCTACAATTTAAAGTAGTAAGTGTACAGCTTGTATAACAGTGTAAATTTGCTGTCCCCTCAAAATAACTCAACACACAGCCATTAATGTCTAAACTGCTGGCAACAAAAGTGAGTACATCCCTATCTGGAAATGTCGAAATTGGGCCCAAAGTGTCAATATTTTGTGTGGCCACCATATTTTCCAGCACTGCCTTAACCCTCATGGGCATGGAGTTCACCAGAGCTTCACAGGTTGCCACTGGAGTCCTCTTCCACTCCTCCATGATGACATTGTGGAGTTGGTGGATGTTAGAGACCTTGCACTCCCCCATGCCTTGTTTAGTGTGGGACGGATAGAAATTGGAGCTGTGTAGCATTACTGTATGTGTGTGAAGATTGCCAGAAAGTAAATTTTCCAACATTTCAAGAGACACTTTTCTTCTTGGAAAAACACACTATTTGGTGGTATAACATCTATTCAGGATGATGAGTGAATATATACACAATCCACAATCCACACATAAATTCATTAATTAAAATCTGCTCCCAGGACGGTCGGTGCACCCGGTGCAAAGACATACTGCTCCATAGCACTATAGTGGCCAAAACTGGTAATGCATGATCTAGTTTAATTTTGCTTTCTTTTTTTTTCCCCTATTCATTTAATCTGGGGGGGGGGGTGATTTGTGTCCCCCCCAGTTCCCCACTGAGAGTATGATAATTGCCCTGGAAGAGCTAGAGAAAAAAAATGGGATGTGGGAATTTCCTTCAAAACAAGGACCTCCAATGTAACTCCAAAATAGCGATAGTTGATTGGCAGGCAACGGTGTCTGGTAGACTTACAGACAGAAGTATACTTGTTTATATATAAAAAGAAAAGGACAACTTCGTAATGCGATCAATAGAAGCAAATGTTCACTTTTTTCTTTTATGTTAATATAAGTAGTGTATATATACTTTTAATTAAAATGTGAAAAAAGTAGTATATTTTATAACATTGACAAAAATATCAGTGATTAAAATAGTAAAATGATGATATGGGCAATGCCTTACCAAATATATGGTATTATCCTTATAGTTTTCTATAAGGCAAGAGAAAGGTTAGGACGTGTAACAGAGCGATGTCATAGAAGTACAATGTTGCATGCACGACTTGCCCTACAGTATAAAGTTTGCATAGTTTTCCAAGGTGTGACAGGATTTACATCGCTTTACTACCACTGTAAAAAGTATTTTTATTTCTTCTTTATGAAAAAGCTTTTTCTTGTAAAAAAATATGTACTACTTAAAGTCAGTCAAGTCATGCTTTACTAGAAACATAAATACTAGCATGTGCAAATCCTCTCATTGTGAACCTCCAGACACTTATACCAGTTTAATAATTTATAAAGTCCTCATAGCGGGCTCTAAAACTTTTTATATATAGCCTAATAGGAGGAGGGCTATTGTTATTATTTTTAGTATTATAATTATCCCTATTATGATTTATTTGGAATGCACCCCCATATTCTGCAGCGCTATACACAAGTTAAGTATAAAGAAAAACACAATATTAATACCTGGAAAAATTTACTGAATAAAGATGGGACATATCAGTGCTTCCAAATAGGTGTAATTTAAAACTATAGATATAACAATAAGAAATTGCATTTTCATACTGTACATTTTTATTTTGAAATGTTTACCTGCTAACCATCCTGTCTGATTCACCCATCATCATAGTATATAAGTTAATAGTTGAACAGCTATTCACTATCTTGATAATAAATAACCATTAATATATAGATACACAGGTTGGTCATCAAGTATTACTTCTATTTGCGACTAGAAATATTACTATGCTTTTTTTTACAAATCTTGTCTTTTTATGGGTATATGATTTATTTCTACAGAATTTTATCTGCTACAGAAAAAAAAAAAAAAAACTTAGCACTAAGGACATACATTTGTATTTGTCATCTCTCTAATGCTGTGATTGTTACTGTAAACCTAAATGCTATTAACAAGGAATTGAATAAAATACCTGAGCATTGTTACAAATAATTGCTTTGTAATGTATCACATGCAGTGTGCTTTAAGGGCTTTATTGTCTGCTAGTAACCTACTATTGACTATAACGAACTTTGAACTGTAAATACAACTAAGATATCATATTATCAAACATACTTTATATTTTAGTACTTTATATTATAGGAATTGTATTGCTTTATTAATTCTCCCTCCATGTTGCAAATCATATAAATACATGTTTTAATAGTTACTAGGGCCCTCATTCAATTGCGATTTGGCCAATTGAATAGTGCTCTAAATAAGCACATAACATATATTTTTTAAATAATTTTTTAGTTAGTGAAAACCTTGCTTTTAGATAGATGCTTACTAAGTAAAAACTTCTTTAAAAAAATATGTTATGTGCTTATATAGAGCCCTATTCAATTGGCAAAATTCAAATTGAATGAGGGCCTAGGTATGGACTCTGGAACCATTGGACTTGAGCAAAAATAAAAAAATAAATATGTTGTATAACAATTATGTAAATTAACAAAATTCAATCAATAGTTACTTATTATGTAAACAGCTTAAACAAAAAAACAGGGCGCACAAGGTATATTTTGCCACTCAACCCAATAATTATATTTTTCTTATACTCTTATTTAAAGAATAATTGTATATAAACTTCAAAATGGTGAAGAAATTAACCATATGACAAGGTATGGAAGCCATGAAAAAAACAAGAGTGAGAAAATCTTAAGTTTAGCAGAATCATTTTGTCTAGGGGCTACCATTTTTTGTCCCTTCAGCATTGCATGATGGCATAGAGCAAGAGGGCATGTGCATATATTTTATTCAGCGGGGGGGGGGGGCATTCTATGTACCTTCAGCATTGTCTGATGGCCTAGAGAAGGTGGGGGTGTACATGTATTTTATTCAGCAGTGGGGGAGGGTGGGAAGACCATTTTTTGTCCCTTCAGCTTTGCCTGATGGCCTAGAGCAAGAGGGGTTGTGTATTTATTTTATTCAGCAGTGGGGGGAACCATATTATGACCCTTCAGCATTGTCTGATGGCCTAGAACAGGTGGGGTTGTACATGTATTTTATTCAGCTGTGGGGGAGTGAGAAGGGGGGTTTGCATCCTTATTACTTTTAGTTCTACTTATAGCTTGTGACACCTCACTCATTTCCCTGAACATACTCGGAAATAGTGAAGGGAAGTTATGCTTTACCGGTGCAGAAACCGCCCACATCATGCACTAAACAGATGGATCACTTGCACAGCAGCCCCTAGAAATTGTTTACTTTTTTTCTAAAAATGCTTACTTCTTATATAGTTACAAATGTTGTTAATTTATTACATATGTTTCTGTGTTCTTTATCTGCATGAACCTCATTTTCACATGTAATGTTTTGTTGAAGTTAATGACAACTGGCAGCAAGGCCTTGGAACAGACCCAAACTGAGTTTTTATTTTAGAAATTGTTTACATATTTAATTGCATTATCGTTTTATATTTGCTTTCAGCCACAGTTCTAACCCAAACACTATAAAGAGGATGGACTGGAAAAGAATAGTAGAATAGTAGAATAGTATAGCATAGTATAAACAAAGAAAACAATGCATTATTGAACAGCAAAAATAAACCAGGACATAGGATTTTGTGCTATTGTTAAAATGTGCAATTAAAGGATTTAGTAATCAATGACAAATTATATTCTACGTAATACTAGGATTAAAGGATTTACCTATTTTATGTTTATGTTAGTTTACAGTTTATGGGATATTTACTTTCTAACTCTTAGTTAAATAGAGTGGGTTCCAAAATATACATTAGTTACTTCAAGGCTGTCATTCATTTCAAAACTGCATGAGAAGTGAAAGACAGAACTATACATAATAATAAGCATTTTATCAATTATTCTTATAGCAAAAATACACTATAGTTTTAAAGCTTAATCAGCTTTTCTGATAATTGCTTTTTATTGTATTGTTTTTAGTCTAAGGCCATATGAAATAGAAAAAAATAGCAGATTTAAGTGGCCTAATTCAGTTGAAGAAGTACTTGTTATCACCTTTAGTTTTAAACTATATCATATTTGTAAAATATACCATATTTAGAATCTTTAGAGTTTTGCTTTCATAAAAAATACAATCACATACAGTATATAGTTGTCAGTGTATGTAACGTTTGTAATGTTGGTCATGCAGTTGCGACCTTGCAAAGCGAGGTGAGCCAGCAGCGCCGTCACACATGCGAGCCTTGCGAAGCGAGGCGAAGCAGCCATGCAGTACTTAGGCTGCAATGAGCGCAAAAGGCGCCCATTGCAGCCTGCGGCGCAGTCACACATGCAAGCCTTGCTTAGCAACAGCCGCGCAGCACGTAGGCAGCAGCCCCGTCACACATGTGAGCTTCGCAAAGCGGCGCGCAGCACTTAGGCTGCAGTGAGCGCCGAAGGTGATCAGTGCAAAGCAGGACACTTTAAATACACGGGGGGGGGGAGAGGCTCGCAATAAGCTCCAAAGTTGCTCAGAGGACCAAAAGCCTCACATTGTTTGGCAAACAGCATTGCCAGCCTCACAATTTTAATCCCGTCATTTTTGACGGGCAATTTCCTAGTCTATTATAATAGTTTGTAGATGTGAGTAACGCCGGCACGTTGTCTACTGTGCAGGTGTTACTCACATAACTAATTGTCTGCGCAATGGGGGGAATTGTGCAATTGTGAGGGAGAAAGAAGGGATAGAGGGAGGGGGACAGAGAGAGAGAGAGGGAGGGAGGGAGAGAGGGAGAGAGGGGGAGAGAGAGAGGGAGGAGGCCAGAGGGAGGGGGACAAAGAGAGAGAGAGGATGGAGAGAGATGGGGAGGGGAGAGATAAAGGGAGAGAGAGCGAGGAGCGGGAGAGAGGCAGAGAGCACATAGAGATCAGAGAGATAGGACACAGAGAGAGACAAAGGGCAAAGTGAGAGGAAGCAATGAGAGAGGGTGCACAAAGAGAGAGAGGGTGCTCAGAGAGAGAGACAGCACACAGAGAGACAGAGGGCTCACAGATAGAGGGCACACAGAGAGAGGGACAGAGCACAAATAGATAGCACAGAGAGAGACTGCACAGAAAATTGAACATGTGATATGACACCATAATTTATGACGGGCAAGTTAGGTTATTGATAATATAATGCCAATCATAACTTTGAATTCTTAAGAACAGGTGCAATAATAGATCAGGAAAAAGTACAAAACATTTCATTTTCCCTTCAATTTGCTCCTCCTATCAGCTACATTGTAATTGACGGTGGTAGAGTTTGATAAAATCTTAGCTTATGACATTTTATCAAAAGCTGTGTGATTGTCCTGTCTTTGTTTTATAATCCCTTATCAGCAAGATATTGCTAGAGTTTAAGGCTAGAATTAATCAAAAGTACTTTTATCACCCCCTGCCACGCTTTGTAAAAGACAGAAGAAGCAGCACGGTAAACATGGAGGCAAAATGAGTGATTTCCTAAGTACGTTTTCTTATAAATTTCACATTACAAGACTGTTTCTGGGGCCGTTTAAGCAAAATGATTTAGACAGCCATGTTTAGAAAAACATACTTCACAGGAAGCAAAGCGGAACATAGTTTAGACCTGTGGTTTTTAGGGTTTCCGTGACTTCTTGAACCCTTATCTGCTTGTCCTCAGGAACAAGATGGATGAGAGTAGTCTAACATACCACTATGGCCAAAATTATATTTCTGTTTCGCAAACACCATGTAGCTCCATCAGCAGCTGTAGGTCTAACAAATCAATTGTGCTGTTCACTTGTTGAAATGACTTGCTAAAAAATAGATACCACTGTATATTGTATGATTGCTGTAACAGCAATAAAACAATCTGACATATGAACTTTCCAATTGACATTTATTTACAGTAAACAGTGATGTAATCTCTTAAATCATTGGGCTTAATTATTTTATTAACAGAATCAATTAGTTAACATTACATTTTATCGTAAATCTGGAAGTGGTAACTTTACTTTAAAGTTACTTTTTGATAATAGTATATAAAATTCTATTTAATCCTCCTAGGTTTAGCTAAAAACTCTGTCTTACTGTGTATTTCTACCCATTTCTGTATTACTCCCTTGCACTTCTGTGTTATCAGCTTCTTTGTTCTTCTGCTTAGGATTTTCCATTTCCTTTTCACCATCGTAGGCAGTTTCTGCAGAGAGGTTAATCATTTTAGGATTAGATGTCAATTTATGTAGTTTCAATTTCTTTCTAGTTCAGTTTTAGGAAAATCACAAGAGCATTTAAAAAAATATTTTTTTTTTATTAAATTATTCAACAATGCGATAATTATTTCTCAGAAATGTGGTAAATATAGCATAGGTGAAAAATATGTTTGTATTTTATGGTGATATAGAAATTATTTTGTAATACGCCTGTGATGAGGTCTCTACAAATATTATACACATTTTACTGTCAGTTTACATTTACATTTAAGACAATTTTAGAATTGAGTATAACATCAATTCACAAAGTTCTTGCAAAAGAACACATACAATTAAAGTTATCACTGACATAAAAAAACTACAGAAAATTTATAAAAATACTACGGATGACTCAATAATGCCTTGAGTTATAATCCACATGGTGCTTTATAATTTGCACAGATCAGAATAATTAGCTCTAGATTAGGATAATTACATACTGGGTTGGAATAATCAATAAACTCAAGGAATTTCACAGACAACACTTTCTTCAAAAAAAATTAAAAAGCATGTAGTCTATTTTGTAACAGTGTGAAATTACATAAGGCAGATCCTAACCAGGAGTCTCCATGCATCTGAAAGTGGCTTCACAATAATATGTTAAATAATAAGGACTAATGTAGTTCTATATTTAAAATGTACTCTTTAGATGAATTACACTTGAAAGTGGGCAAAATGTCTTTAGATTGTAGAAAAATTATCGGTTTCTAATGTATTACCTTTTGTATGCAATTGTGCTACAGTGGGGTCTACCTTCTTTGTTTATGCTGCTCAAATTTCTAGGAGGAGGGAACATAAAGAAGTCCAGAGTGTTTATTTAAAAATAGGATAAAACTGAAATTAACATCATATACATCTCGCCTCACAGACCCAAAAGCAGATACCTTGCATCATTCAAAGCAGCCATATATCTCCAGAATTATAAATGCCCCTCTCACATACACAACTTCCTTCCATCAAGTAACATGGATTCCTCGAGGGTGCCACAATGGCATCACATTTGTTTCTAATTAAAAACTGACAGTATGACAATTCCTGCTTAATTATGCTCTTAGTCAGACTCAATGTTTCCAAACATATATATTCTTTTTACATTGTATATTTCAGTTTTGGAGATTTTTTTAAAAACAAATTAAAACTGATAAAAGGAAAATTTTAATATATATATATATATATATATTTTTCAGGTTTCCTATACAAACTTTTCTTACATACTCTGGGATAAATATACCTTTTGGAGCACAGCTAAACTTTGAGCTCAATATATTGACCATTTACGTCAACATTTTAATTAAAACGTTTTTACTTTTTCATCGGTGTAGTCAGTTTGCTCGATAGATTATTTTTCTTGGATTGGATCGGTCCAATTTCTCGATGGTTTTCTACTTGAGGAGGTATTTTCACTGCACGTGGCTTTAATTTAGAAGTCATAAACTTGGGCTTAAATAAAGAAGAACAGGTTAAGGGGAAATGGGGAAAGATATTGTTATTTAGTCGGTCAGTCGTGCCTGACTCACATTAACCCTATCAACTGCAGCACACCAAGCACCATCCTTATGTCTCTGGTGTTTCTGATCCATACGATTTTCTTGGCAAAGATACAGGAGTGGGTTGCCAGTGGATCATGATTTGTCTGACCACTCCGCTATAACCTGCCCATCTTGGGTGACTCTACATGGTATAGCCAAATGCTAAATTGATGTACACAGGGCCCTTCACCGAAACAAGCTAGCAATCCAGAAGAGGGGAAAGAAATATTGACATCTAAATTTGACGGGGTCCTCCATTCACTTTGTAACAAGAAACAGCAGAGTTTTAAACTGCACTAGGCCCATTCATAGAGGGGAAAATCATCTCTCTCAAACGTGTGAGTCAAATTACTACTTTAATGTGCCTTAGTGTTAATTAAATTAGTTGTAACTCCCCAAGGGTAAACTCCTATCAGAGCAAATACACAATTGCACCTGCAAATAAAAGAGGACAGCTGATGTCATGTACTTATCCACTTGAATCCCTAATTAGCTAAATAATTCTTGGCTGAATGCTGAGAACTGAAGTATATCTTCTGTATGCCTGTAACATGACCTCATTGATACAATCAATAGTAAAATAATAAACAAGAGCTTTCAAGCTATTTTACTATTTAGAAGCGATTTGCAAACTGTTGAAAAGGAGGATTATCTTCACATAAGTGGTGGGGAATGACATCAGAGGCTTTACATGGAAATCCTGGTGGGACTGCGTGAAAGCGCAAGGCTGAAAGTCAGTGCCTTTCCCAGAGTAAATGTTACAATATTTATAGGCTGCTGGGTTTCACAAGGCAATGTTTGCTCTCTTTGAAGAATTGATTGCAACACACAATAGAAAAGTAATGCATTAACACAAATCCACTGTGCCATTAAAATTTAATGATCCATTTTGCAAGTCGACTCAGTTATTTACTGCAAAGCACTTTGCTTGAAGCAGATACAGTCTATTTGCATGCATGTAGCTCCTAGAAATATAAACAGGAAGTTGCAGAACCCAATAGTTAACATATGTAAACCTCTATAAATCATCAAATAATATTGATTGGAGACAAATGTTTAAATAACTTATTAAATCTAGGAAAGCAATTTGGTTAAGTGGTTATTATTATTAGTTTCTTGGAAATAAACATGTATCTCTTACAAATGTAATAGTATCTTGCACTTACTGGTATTGAAAAAGTGTCTAAGGAAGTTAAAATACCATTAGAACAGTGAATATAAATTTGACACCATTAATTTGATTTTATAAATGTGTTTTGCATTGATCTAACAAATATGGAGCTGTTCCGTAAAGCATGGATTTATTTTCAGGAATTTGGCTAGCTATAGAAGCTGGAGAAGTTTCTTGATATATATGTGTATAAGAAATATTGAGCCCTATACACTAAAGTATGCCTCAAAGTAACCTCTCTATAAATCTATCTGTCCATCCTAATCTACCAAATGCCCCTCCTTTGAAAGAACTACTCAATATGTAAATCGTCCTTTTTTTAAAAAATTTCCCCTCTCATATTAGAGAGATTAGGAGCAAGACTATTCTTCATTATAGCCAAAGTCCAGCATTGTTTATGGCTTGTGCATATATATTCGTCAGTATTGTGCCAGTTCTGCAGTGCTGGGAAGATTTAATATGACTTGGAGTGGCAGCACTGGACAACTTAGAAGACTGTAATGGTAATCTCCTATGGGGGAGAAATCCTTTGCAGCCCATTGGAAATCACGTGATGACTTTGCAGACATTCCCCTATGTGATAGATTTACCAAGACCTGAAATCTCATTGTGGAATGGAATAACAATTCTTACAATAGGACTAGCTTTTAATTATGCTTATTACGATTCAGTTCCTCCATTTATATCAGTATCAATGCTGCAGGCAGAATTTTGTATAGTTTTGTCTTGTAGGCTTATCTATATTTGCAGCCCTATTAATTTCCAGCCTCGTAGATACAAGGTTTGTACTTAAGCCCTACGTGCTTAAAATTCTGAAAAGTTACGACAGTATTAAATTAGCCGTGCTGCGAGCAACGTATGAGCTACGCAGCACGGACATCCATGTCAACGCAGAGAAACAGTGCATGAGGAGTGACAGCCTGCGAGATGATCTTGCAGGCTCCCCCACCTCATCAATTGCCGTGGGGGTCCTGAACGGGACCTCCGCGTCAGTCCTACACTCCAAGTACCCCCCCAGTACCTAAAATTGACCCCCCTCTATGCTGGAGGTCCCCATCGTTACCCCGAAGTGACCCGCAATAACCACTTGCTGCAAGGTTCCATGCATTTAAAAAAAATCATATTCCCCGTCACGGCTTCTTAAAGGGCCCGGCGCACACCATTAGGCAATCCAGGCCGCGGCACCTAAAATGAACCCCCCTCTATGCTGGGGGTCCCCACCGGGACCTCCAAAGTGTCCCCACATTAAGCCCTTGCTGCAGGGGTCCATAGGGACCTTTGCAACCCCCCACATTAATCACTTTCAGCAGGGGGCCCCCGATCGGCACAGATTGTGACCTTGCTGCATTTAAAAATTCAAATTCCCAGCCATGCAGTGTGGAGAATTATAAGTAACCCCCCAGGCACCTAAAATAAACTCCATCACTCATGGGGGTCAGTACAGGCCCCCATAAGCCCTTAATTAACCCTATAACTCATGGTGCTCTATACAGAGCCCTATGAGACTATAATTAACCCCCTCAGTCCAATAGGGATCTATATAGACCCCTATAGGACACTACTAACCCCTAGGTTAACCCTACAAGTGCCATGAGGGTCCCCAAGGACCCTCATGACAAAGTCTAAACACTACACTACACTATTGAGCCTAACTATACCTCATTAACACCTTAACCCTAACTATACCCCATTAATCCATACTAAACCCTATCTAACTCTAACTGGGCCTATCTAACCCTTACTGGGCCAATCTAACCATAATGGGGCCAATTTAAACCTATCTTGGCCTAATAACCCTAACTGGGCTTTTTTAACTTCATCTAGCCCTATTTAATCCCATCACTTATGAGGGTCTATACAGACCCCCATAAGCCTCCAACTAACACCATCCCTAAAGGGGTCTATACAGACCCCCATAAGCCTCCATCTAACTCCATCCATTATGGGGTCTATACAGACCCCCGTAAGCCTCTATTTAACCCAATCAGTCCCATAAGAGTCTATGAAGACCCTCGTAGGACAATGAGAAGCCTATTACTAACCCGATAAGTGCCACAGGGTGATTGGCTGAAGGCATCTGCACCCACTGATTGGCTTTTGTCACTGTCAGATCAGATAGTAGCCAATCAGAAGGCGCAGATGCCTTCAGCCAATCACCCTGCAGAGGTGTATCCCATTCTGATTGGCTGAATGCAATAGTGCCTTCTGCTTGGTTTTAAAAAGATTGACAGTTCCATCAGCCAATCAGAATGGGATATAGGGGTGTATCCAATTCTGATTGGCTCACACGTTGGAAGCTTCTCATTGGCTAAAATCTGATTGACAGCCTTTTCAGCCAATCAGAAGGCGCCATTGCCAATTTCCTACCGGAAGAGGATCTGGAGGCCTCATTAGCATCGCGGAGCTTCGCGAGTGTGGAGCACCATTAGTTTTTTTTATTTTTTATTTTTAGAGCGTGGGCTCATCAAGGGCCCAGCCGAAGCAGAATAGGAGAAGGCCAGGGACATCGGAGACAGATACGTTTTTTAATTTATAATGTTTATTGTTTATTTATTTTTTGTGTTAATGTGTGATTATTGTTATGTATCTTTTTTCCAGGGGCCGAACCGGATAACAGATGAAGATGGACGGGGACATGCTGGAAAGTTTAATACTGTATTTGTACTATTTATTTATTATATGTAACTGGAGAATTGCCCGTCATAAAATGACGGCAATGAAATTTTAAGGGAGCTAATGCTGTTTGGTGTGTAATAAAAAAATATATAATACATTAATAAATGAATATACTTTACCTATTTTGAAGCATTGTGTTGAAGAGCTGACAATCTGTTTTCATGTTCCTGCAGCATTAGTGGTGTGCAGCTGCTGTGTAAGCGTGATGAATGTGTGCAGTGTAATAGTGTGCGTGCTGGGAGACGAAACCGTTAGCGTAGTGTTGTACTTCCGCATTGGCGTAAAATGGCGGGTTATCTGTGGTATGCGTCTTTGCGGATTATCCGTTGGTGCTTCATGGTGTTTTTCAAGTTTTGTGTGGTGTTTTGCGAGTGTGTTGTGGTGTTTTACGTGTTGAGAGTGCTGTAGCCTCGTTTTGGTTTTTTTCGTCTGCCATTTTCTCTCGCTTAGCGATTTCATTAGTGTCTAAAGTGTTTTATTTGTATTTAAATGAAGGTGTAACTTGTTTTTTTGAGGTGCTGGATGGTTCCTGCTGCTGTAGGTAATTTAGGTAATTTTTTTATGTGTGTGTTGTGTGTATTTATTGTGTTTTAAATGTTTGTATGTCGGCGTGTTGCGTCCGATGTTTGCGAGGTCGTAATGTCTGGTAACGTGTCTCGTATGGTGTTTGCATGTGTAGCCTCGTTTTCGTTTTGTTCGGCGGCCATTTTTTCTCTAGCTTAGCAAATTTTTTATTGTGCAAACTCTTTTATTTTGAGTGAAATGAAGGTGTAAGTTGCATTTTTGAGGTCCTGGATGCTCCCCCCACATTAATCACTTTCAGCAGGGGGCCCCCGATCGGCACAGATTGTGACCTTGCTGCATTTAAAAATTCAAATTCCCAGCCATGCAGTGTGGAGAATTATAAGTAACCCCCCAGGCACCTAAAATAAACTCCATCACTCATGGGGGTCAGTACAGACCCCCATAAGCCCTTAATTAACCCTATAACTCATGGTGCTCTATACAGAGCCCTATGAGACTATAATTAACCCCCTCTGTCCAATAGGGATCTATATAGACCCCTATAGGACACTACTAACCCCTAGGTTAACCCTACAAGTGCCATGAGGGTCCCCAAGGACCCTCATGACAAAGTCTAAACACTACACTACACTATTGAGCCTAACTATACCGCATTAACACCTTAACCCTAACTATACCCCATTAATCCATACTAAACCCTATCTAACTCTAACTGGGCCTATCTAACCCTTACTGGGCCAATCTAACCATAATGGGGCCAATTTAAACCTATCTTGGCCTAATAACCCTAACTGGGCTTTTTTAACTTCATCTAGCCCTATTTAATCCCATCACTTATGAGGGTCTATACAGACCCCCATAAGCCTCCAACTAACACCATCCCTAATGGGGTCTATACAGACCCCCATAAGCCTCCATCTAACTCCATCCATTATGGGGTCTATACAGACCCCCCCAATGAAGGTGTAAGTTGCATTTTTGAGGTCCTGGATGCTCCCTGTTGCTGTAGGTAAGCTTTTTATGTATGTGCTGTGTGTATGTATTGTGTTTTTAATTTTGTAATGTTCGCGAGTTGCGTCCGAGTGTTGCCAGGCCGTAATGTGTGTGAACGTGTGTCGTATGTTGTTTGCGTTGCTCGTAAAATGTAGCGAGTGTCGTAATGTGTGTGTCGTGTTATTTGCGTTGCGACTTGAAGTTTGCAAGGGTTGCAGTTGCTGGCATGGAGCGCCTTCGGCGTTGTAATGTCCTTTCTTTTGTGTACCTTAGGTTTTTTTTTTATTTTATGTACCTTAGGTTTTTTATTTTTGGTAACATAGGTGTTTTTTATTTTGTGTAATTAGTAGGGTGGGGGGTTAATAGGGGTTAGGTAGATAGTGTTAGGTAGGTAGGGGTTAATAGGTTAGGGTAGAGCGGGGGGTAGTTTAGATTTAGTGGTTTATTGGGGGGAATAGTGTATTGTAGTGTTTGTACTTAGTGTCACAAGGGTCCTGGAGGACTGATTGGGTAAATAGAGGCTTACAGGGGTCTGTATAGACCCCCATAAGGGATGGGGTGAGATGGAGGCTTATGGGGGTCTGTATAGACCCTCATAAGTGATGGGATTAAATAGGGCTAGATGGGGTTAAATAGGCCCAGTTAGTGTTATTAGGTACAGCTAGGTTCAAATAGGCCAAATTAGGGTTAGATTGTCCCAGTAAGGGTTAGATAGGCCCAGTTAGGTCTATTCTCTGACGTTTTTCTGTGTCAATTCGCAAAGGAGGCTGCGAGGGACATATTGAGGAATTGGTCCTCGCAAACAGCAAAAAAAATCACAAAACTTTTGTGAGAACCGAGGGAACTACAAGGGATAATTTAATGAGGCTTTAAATTTTAATGAATAATAATAGAACTATACTTAATAAATAAAATTTTATTTGTTAAACGTTTTCACTGCAGCCCAAAACCATGCTTTAGGATTATAAATGTATAATAAGATTTACTTATTTTTTTACTATATACAGCAGCCATCATTTTGGCTTGAATTCACCATAGAACCAAGTATCACTGTAGTAATATTTGTTGAAATCAAAATGGCTCGCCATGACTTTATCATAGAAGTACCTGTCACAATCTGCTTCTTCAAGGGGGCTTGATATGAACCTAGTTCAAACCGACCCCAGCAGAATTGTGTGGTTCTTATTGTCTCTGGCACAAAAGTGGGCTTCTGAAGAGGGCAATGCCCAAAGGTACAGGCAGAGAATACTGGATACAGGTTACTAGTGGCCTATGGCAAGACCAGTCCCCAATTCAGGATACAAAACACAGAAACAGTCTCACACCTTGCATATGTGCAAACTTGAACCGAACCTTTATACTCTCCCATACCACGACCTTGTGTACATGTGTGTGTGTGATGTCAGCACTAAGTTCCATCTGGCATGCAACCTTGGTGGCTACCATCAAATTCACCAGATATCTAAAGCTGGCTAGTGAAAAAAACTTGCTGTTCATTTCAAGTGTTTGCTTAGGACTACTTGAAGTACATACCTATGTGCAAAGCATTTTTACCGTATCCTCATGTATTTTCCTGTTCTATATGCATTTTCGTTCTATAACATATAATAACTAGTAAACATAATAACCATGTACAGGAAACATATAACCACATGCAACAATGTCATGCCCCCTTGGCCACATCCACAATTACTGTCAATGTCAGTCCTTAAACAATGTTATCATGACAGTACCCTTTCCCCCCATAAAGATAACATTGTAGATCTCCAAGAAATGGTGATGGAAGGTTATTGAAAGAGATGGATAGAGTGGGAGAAGACCAAGCTAAGAGATTAGTAAGAAAATGCTGTATTGGGCAATAAATGGAGAAATAAATGGAAATATAGAGAGAACTGTAATCAATATTAACAGCTGTCCATGCAGGTTAAAATAAGAAAATATAATATCGACTGTGTCTCAGTCTGCGCTGGTCAATTCACCAGCAGCATCTTCAGAATGTGCTCCATCACTGACTTGTAATAATAATGATAATCTACACAGTGTGTCAGTTGATAAAGGCATGGAGGAAATAAAAAGAAATAAAATGTAATCCGCTTTTTGCTAACCCCAGCTTTACTTCTGAATCTATTTATTCTAATGTGTGTTAGCTTTTTCTAAAGCCTGAACCAGTCAGGTGGCCCCATCAGTACCGTTTTGATGAAAACCAGACAGACTTAAACACTATTTACAGAATATCTTATTTTCCCTATTTTAATATTTTGCCACTTGCTAGCCTTTCCCATTTTCTAAAATAGGAGAAAGAGGAGGGTGCCTATGCTAGCCTCATTTTATAGTTAAGAGCACCAACCTCACACTGATGAGTACAATACAAATATGCTTATGAGGGGTTTACAGGACTGTACCATTATCTAGGCCTTTATTCTAGATTTTGTCTGACAAAAGTTTACATATAATAAAAATATATATATATATATTTTTTATGTGACTTAAGGCAAAGGTGTTATATCACAAGTTTGCATATAACCAGGTGGTGCATTGGGGCAATTGGGCAAATGCCCTCCCAAAATGTTAGCTGCCTTACAAATACTTATTATTCTATCTATAATTTGAATTAATATTTAATATATATTATTTTCCCCTTTTGTGTGTGGCTGAAAAATTATTTGAACAATGATCTCTCCCAACCTGCCTCATAAATGTAAAAAAAGTATTAGTTTTATATTTTTATTATTATACAGTTCAGACCTCTGCTATGGAAAATTGTCTGTCACTGCTGCTATTGCCATAAAACAGAAAAGGTCGAGCTAGGGATGTGCTTTAGGACAGCGTCCCGAATCTCTCCTCACAGTAAGTAAGTGAAGCAGAGAGGCTAGATCCTGTCTCTCATGTGCTGAGAGCTGCTGGACGTTTGTTACAAACGCCCAAGCACACAGAGGATGCTCTCACACGTGCTGACTTGCCATACACCCAATGTGTGTCAATGGAGAGGGGAGGGTCTGTTCACTGAGGAGGGAGCTGAGAGCAAACAGGAAGTTATCCTCCGATTGTTTGTGAAGGGACTGTGATTGATCATTACATTTGTTGTTGTTGTTTAGTCATTCAGTCACGTCCGACTCTCTGTGACTCTATGGACAATAACATGCCAGGTGCATCTTTCAGTCACTGCCCTTCTGAGCTCCATCAGTTCAGGTTCATTGCTTCAGTAACCTCTTCTATCCATCTCCACCTCTGTTTTCCCCTTCTTCTTGTGCCTTTAATCTTTCCAGCATCAGAGTCTTTTCTAGGGAATCCTACCATCTCATGATACGGCCAAAATATTTGAGCTTCCAACTCATGATCATACCTTCTAGCGAACAGTTTTTCATGATTTCCTGAAGTATTGATTTATTGGATCTTCTTTTATTTTGTGTAATTAGTAGGGTGGGGGGTTAATAGGGGATAGGTAGATAGTGTTAGGTAGGTAGGGGTTAATAGGTTAGGGTAGAGCGGGGGGTAGTTTAGATTTAGTGGTTTATTGGGGGGAATAGTGTATTGTAGTGTTTGTACTTAGTGTCACAAGGGTCCTGGAGGACTGATTGGGTAAATAGAGGCTTACAGGGGTCTGTATAGACCCCCATAAGGGATGGGGTGAGATGGAGGCTTATGGGGGTCTGTATAGACCCTCATAAGTGAAGGGATAAAATAGGGCTAGATGGGGTTAAATAGGCCCAGTTAGTGTTATTAGGTACAGCTAGGTTTAAATAGGCCAAATTAGGGTTAGATTGTCCCAGTAAGGGTTAGATAGGCCCAGTTAGGTCTATTCTCTGACGTTTTTCTGTGTCAATTCGCAAAGGAGGCTGCGAGGGACATATTGAGGAATTGGTCCTCGCAAACAGCAAAAAAAATCACAAAACTTTTGTGAGAACCGAGGGAACTACAAGGGATAATTTAATGAGGCTTTAAATTTTAAGGTTTTGATAATTCTCGATTATGTTACTAACTGTATTGGATTAGCCTTATTGTACTGTTTTCTGAAAATAAAAAAAAGTTTTCCACATTTTGGACAAAGGTTTATAAAGCTTGTATCAATGATACTATTTTAAATAGAAATAATGATGTGTTCTGTATTTTTTAAATTCTATTGAAAAATCTTAGAGCATTTCAGAAGTGCAGACAAAGGTTGCTTGATTCATTTTTTTAATTATTTCTGCAGAATTTATACAGCGGTAATCAAACAGTCCCAAATATTGTTTTCCAATGAATTACAGTAATTGAAGTTGCACAAGAAATGAGAATGACATTTATAATAGTTATAGTAATAAAATGTTTCATATTTAAATTTCCTGGAATACATGGTGCACATACTAATATGCAGGTAACTTGGTTAATTTGATTTTTTTCTCAAAGTTTGTTTATTTAAAAGAGCTTATTTAAAAAGCTCAGAGTGATGATATAGTACTGGTCAATAGATGTGACTTTCGTTTATCAATTCAGGATCATAAACATGGGAGAATTTATATATCTGCACTGGATGGTTGTAATCTTGTAATATATTAACAAATGAAAGGTACTTCAGGCTTCAGTAAGCCAGTACATCCAGTCCTTGGGTCATCTTTCAAATATCTGATTCAGTAATTTGGTGATACAATTACCATACTTTATAGAGCATATAAATATTTTTCAATGAATAATAATAGAACTATACTTAATAAATAAAATTTTATTTGTTAAACGTTTTCACTGCAGCCCAAAACCATGCTTTAGGATTATAAATGTATAATAAGATTTACTTATTTTTTTACTATATACAGCAGCCATCATTTTGGCTTGAATTCACCATAGAACCAAGTATCACTGTAGTAATATTTGTTGAAATCAAAATGGCTCGCCATGACTTTATCATAGAAGTACCTGTCACAATCTGCTTCTTCAAGGGGGCTTGATATGAACCTAGTTCAAACCGACCCCAGCAGAATTGTGTGGTTCTTATTGTCTCTGGCACAAAAGTGGGCTTCTGAAGAGGGCAATGCCCAAAGGTACAGGCAGAGAATACTGGATACAGGTTACTAGTGGCCTATGGCAAGACCAGTCCCCAATTCAGGATACAAAACACAGAAACAGTCTCACACCTTGCATATGTGCAAACTTGAACCGAACCTTTATACTCTCCCATACCACGACCTTGTGTACATGTGTGTGTGTGATGTCAGCACTAAGTTCAATCTGGCATGCAACCTTGGTGGCTACCATCAAATTCACCAGATATCTAAAGCTGGCTAGTGAAAAAACCTTGCTGTTCATTTCAAGTGTTTGCTTAGGACTACTTGAAGTACATACCTATGTGCAAAGCATTTTTACCGTATCCTCATGTATTTTCCTGTTCTATATGCATTTTCGTTCTATAACATATAATAACTAGTAAACATAATAACCATGTACAGGAAACATATAACCACATGCAACAATGTCATGCCCCCTTGGCCACATCCACAATTACTGTCAATGTCAGTCCTTAAACAATGTTATCATGACAGTACCCTTTCCCCCCATAAAGATAACATTGTAGATCTCCAAGAAATGGTGATGGAAGGTTATTGAAAGAGATGGATAGAGTGGGAGAAGACCAAGCTAAGAGATTAGTAAGAAAATGCTGTATTGGGCAATAAATGGAGAAATAAATGGAAATATAGAGAGAACTGTAATCAATATTAACAGCTGTCCATGCAGGTTAAAATAAGAAAATATAATATCGACTGTGTCTCAGTCTGCGCTGGTCAATTCACCAGCAGCATCTTCAGAATGTGCTCCATCACTGACTTGTAATAATAATGATAATCTACACAGTGTGTCAGTTGATAAAGGCATGGAGGAAATAAAAAGAAATAAAATGTAATCCGCTTTTTGCTAACCCCAGCTTTACTTCTGAATCTATTTATTCTAATGTGTGTTAGCTTTTTCTAAAGCCTGAACCAGTCAGGTGGCCCCATCAGTACCGTTTTGATGAAAACCAGACAGACTTAAACACTATTTACAGAATATCTTATTTTCCCTATTTTAATATTTTGCCACTTGCTAGCCTTTCCCATTTTCTAAAATAGGAGAAAGAGGAGGGTGCCTATGCTAGCCTCATTTTATAGTTAAGAGCACCAACCTCACACTGATGAGTACAATACAAATATGCTTATGAGGGGTTTACAGGACTGTACCATTATCTAGGCCTTTATTCTAGATTTTGTCTGACAAAAGTTTACATATAATAAAAATATATATATATATATTTTTTATGTGACTTAAGGCAAAGGTGTTATATCACAAGTTTGCATATAACCAGGTGGTGCATTGGGGCAATTGGGCAAATGCCCTCCCAAAATGTTAGCTGCCTTACAAATACTTATTATTCTATCTATAATTTGAATTAATATTTAATATATATTATTTTCCCCTTTTGTGTGTGGCTGAAAAATTATTTGAACAATGATCTCTCCCAACCTGCCTCATAAATGTAAAAAAAGTATTAGTTTTATATTTTTATTATTATACAGTTCAGACCTCTGCTATGGAAAATTGTCTGTCACTGCTGCTATTGCCATAAAACAGAAAAGGTCGAGCTAGGGATGTGCTTTAGGACAGCGTCCCGAATCTCTCCTCACAGTAAGTAAGTGAAGCAGAGAGGCTAGATCCTGTCTCTCATGTGCTGAGAGCTGCTGGACGTTTGTTACAAACGCCCAAGCACACAGAGGATGCTCTCACACGTGCTGACTTGCCATACACCCAATGTGTGTCAATGGAGAGGGGAGGGTCTGTTCACTGAGGAGGGAGCTGAGAGCAAACAGGAAGTTATCCTCCGATTGTTTGTGAAGGGACTGTGATTGATCATTACATTTGTTGTTGTTGTTTAGTCATTCAGTCACGTCCGACTCTCTGTGACTCTATGGACAATAACATGCCAGGTGCATCTTTCAGTCACTGCCCTTCTGAGCTCCATCAGTTCAGGTTCATTGCTTCAGTAACCTCTTCTATCCATCTCCACCTCTGTTTTCCCCTTCTTCTTGTGCCTTTAATCTTTCCAGCATCAGAGTCTTTTCTAGGGAATCCTACCATCTCATGATACGGCCAAAATATTTGAGCTTCCAACTCATGATCATACCTTCTAGCGAACAGTTTTTCATGATTTCCTGAAGTATTGATTTATTGGATCTTCTTTTATTTTGTGTAATTAGTAGGGTGGGGGGTTAATAGGGGATAGGTAGATAGTGTTAGGTAGGTAGGGGTTAATAGGTTAGGGTAGAGCGGGGGGTAGTTTAGATTTAGTGGTTTATTGGGGGGAATAGTGTATTGTAGTGTTTGTACTTAGTGTCACAAGGGTCCTGGAGGACTGATTGGGTAAATAGAGGCTTACAGGGGTCTGTATAGACCCCCATAAGGGATGGGGTGAGATGGAGGCTTATGGGGGTCTGTATAGACCCTCATAAGTGAAGGGATAAAATAGGGCTAGATGGGGTTAAATAGGCCCAGTTAGTGTTATTAGGTACAGCTAGGTTTAAATAGGCCAAATTAGGGTTAGATTGTCCCAGTAAGGGTTAGATAGGCCCAGTTAGGTCTATTCTCTGACGTTTTTCTGTGTCAATTCGCAAAGGAGGCTGCGAGGGACATATTGAGGAATTGGTCCTCGCAAACAGCAAAAAAAATCACAAAACTTTTGTGAGAACCGAGGGAACTACAAGGGATAATTTAATGAGGCTTTAAATTTTAAGGTTTTGATAATTCTCGATTATGTTACTAACTGTATTGGATTAGCCTTATTGTACTGTTTTCTGAAAATAAAAAAAAGTTTTCCACATTTTGGACAAAGGTTTATAAAGCTTGTATCAATGATACTATTTTAAATAGAAATAATGATGTGTTCTGTATTTTTTAAATTCTATTGAAAAATCTTAGAGCATTTCAGAAGTGCAGACAAAGGTTGCTTGATTCATTTTTTTAATTATTTCTGCAGAATTTATACAGCGGTAATCAAACAGTCCCAAATATTGTTTTCCAATGAATTACAGTAATTGAAGTTGCACAAGAAATGAGAATGACATTTATAATAGTTATAGTAATAAAATGTTTCATATTTAAATTTCCTGGAATACATGGTGCACATACTAATATGCAGGTAACTTGGTTAATTTGATTTTTTTCTCAAAGTTTGTTTATTTAAAAGAGCTTATTTAAAAAGCTCAGAGTGATGATATAGTACTGGTCAATAGATGTGACTTTCGTTTATCAATTCAGGATCATAAACATGGGAGAATTTATATATCTGCACTGGATGGTTGTAATCTTGTAATATATTAACAAATGAAAGGTACTTCAGGCTTCAGTAAGCCAGTACATCCAGTCCTTGGGTCATCTTTCAAATATCTGATTCAGTAATTTGGTGATACAATTACCATACTTTATAGAGCATATAAATATTTTTCAATGAATAATAATAGAACTATACTTAATAAATAAAATTTTATTTGTTAAACGTTTTCACTGCAGCCCAAAACCATGCTTTAGGATTATAAATGTATAATAAGATTTACTTATTTTTTTACTATATACAGCAGCCATCATTTTGGCTTGAATTCACCATAGAACCAAGTATCACTGTAGTAATATTTGTTGAAATCAAAATGGCTCGCCATGACTTTATCATAGAAGTACCTGTCACAATCTGCTTCTTCAAGGGGGCTTGATATGAACCTAGTTCAAACCGACCCCAGCAGAATTGTGTGGTTCTTATTGTCTCTGGCACAAAAGTGGGCTTCTGAAGAGGGCAATGCCCAAAGGTACAGGCAGAGAATACTGGATACAGGTTACTAGTGGCCTATGGCAAGACCAGTCCCCAATTCAGGATACAAAACACAGAAACAGTCTCACACCTTGCATATGTGCAAACTTGAACCGAACCTTTATACTCTCCCATACCACGACCTTGTGTACATGTGTGTGTGTGATGTCAGCACTAAGTTCAATCTGGCATGCAACCTTGGTGGCTACCATCAAATTCACCAGATATCTAAAGCTGGCTAGTGAAAAAACCTTGCTGTTCATTTCAAGTGTTTGCTTAGGACTACTTGAAGTACATACCTATGTGCAAAGCATTTTTACCGTATCCTCATGTATTTTCCTGTTCTATATGCATTTTCGTTCTATAACATATAATAACTAGTAAACATAATAACCATGTACAGGAAACATATAACCACATGCAACAATGTCATGCCCCCTTGGCCACATCCACAATTACTGTCAATGTCAGTCCTTAAACAATGTTATCATGACAGTACCCTTTCCCCCCATAAAGATAACATTGTAGATCTCCAAGAAATGGTGATGGAAGGTTATTGAAAGAGATGGATAGAGTGGGAGAAGACCAAGCTAAGAGATTAGTAAGAAAATGCTGTATTGGGCAATAAATGGAGAAATAAATGGAAATATAGAGAGAACTGTAATCAATATTAACAGCTGTACATGCAGGTTAAAATAAGAAAATATAATATCGACTGTGTCTCAGTCTGCGCTGGTCAATTCACCAGCAGCATCTTCAGAATGTGCTCCATCACTGACTTGTAATAATAATGATAATCTACACAGTGTGTCAGTTGATAAAGGCATGGAGGAAATAAAAAGAAATAAAATGTAATCCGCTTTTTGCTAACCCCAGCTTTACTTCTGAATCTATTTATTCTAATGTGTGTTAGCTTTTTCTAAAGCCTGAACCAGTCAGGTGGCCCCATCAGTACCGTTTTGATGAAAACCAGACAGACTTAAACACTATTTACAGAATATCTTATTTTCCCTATTTTAATATTTTGCCACTTGCTAGCCTTTCCCATTTTCTAAAATAGGAGAAAGAGGAGGGTGCCTATGCTAGCCTCATTTTATAGTTAAGAGCACCAACCTCACACTGATGAGTACAATACAAATATGCTTATGAGGGGTTTACAGGACTGTACCATTATCTAGGCCTTTATTCTAGATTTTGTCTGACAAAAGTTTACATATAATAAAAATATATATATATATATTTTTTATGTGACTTAAGGCAAAGGTGTTATATCACAAGTTTGCATATAACCAGGTGGTGCATTGGGGCAATTGGGCAAATGCCCTCCCAAAATGTTAGCTGCCTTACAAATACTTATTATTCTATCTATAATTTGAATTAATATTTAATATATATTATTTTCCCCTTTTGTGTGTGGCTGAAAAATTATTTGAACAATGATCTCTCCCAACCTGCCTCATAAATGTAAAAAAAGTATTAGTTTTATATTTTTATTATTATACAGTTCAGACCTCTGCTATGGAAAATTGTCTGTCACTGCTGCTATTGCCATAAAACAGAAAAGGTCGAGCTAGGGATGTGCTTTAGGACAGCGTCCCGAATCTCTCCTCACAGTAAGTAAGTGAAGCAGAGAGGCTAGATCCTGTCTCTCATGTGCTGAGAGCTGCTGGACGTTTGTTACAAACGCCCAAGCACACAGAGGATGCTCTCACACGTGCTGACTTGCCATACACCCAATGTGTGTCAATGGAGAGGGGAGGGTCTGTTCACTGAGGAGGGAGCTGAGAGCAAACAGGAAGTTATCCTCCGATTGTTTGTGAAGGGACTGTGATTGATCATTACATTTGTTGTTGTTGTTTAGTCATTCAGTCACGTCCGACTCTCTGTGACTCTATGGACAATAACATGCCAGGTGCATCTTTCAGTCACTGCCCTTCTGAGCTCCATCAGTTCAGGTTCATTGCTTCAGTAACCTCATCTATCCATCTCCACCTCTGTTGTCCCCTTCTTCTTGTGCCTTTAATCTTTCCAGCATCAGAGTCTTTTCTAGGGAATCCTACCATCTCATGATACGGCCAAAATATTTGAGCTTCCAACTCATGATCATACCTTCTAGCGAACAGTTTTTCATGATTTCCTGAAGTATTGATTTATTGGATCTTCTTTTATTTTGTGTAATTAGTAGGGTGGGGGGTTAATAGGGGATAGGTAGATAGTGTTAGGTAGGTAGGGGTTAATAGGTTAGGGTAGAGCGGGGGGTAGTTTAGATTTAGTGGTTTATTGGGGGGAATAGTGTATTGTAGTGTTTGTACTTAGTGTCACAAGGGTCCTGGAGGACTGATTGGGTAAATAGAGGCTTACAGGGGTCTGTATAGACCCCCATAAGGGATGGGGTGAGATGGAGGCTTATGGGGGTCTGTATAGACCCTCATAAGTGAAGGGATAAAATAGGGCTAGATGGGGTTAAATAGGCCCAGTTAGTGTTATTAGGTACAGCTAGGTTTAAATAGGCCAAATTAGGGTTAGATTGTCCCAGTAAGGGTTAGATAGGCCCAGTTAGTTATTGATTTATTGGATCTTCTTGCAGTCCAAGGGACTCTAAGCAGTCTTCTCCAACACCACAATTCAAAGGCTTCAATTCTACGGCGCACAGACTCCTTTATGGTCCAGCTCTCACATCTGTATGTTACTACTGGGAATACCATAGTTTGAACTATGCTTTTTTTACTAGCTTGTCCAGACTTGTCATAGCTTTTCTCCCCAGAAGCAAACGTCTTTTAATTTCATGACTACAGTCACCATCTGCAGAGATCTTGGATCCAAGGAAAATAAAATCTGTCACTGCTTCCACTTCTTCCCGTCTATTTGCCAGGAAGTGAGATTGCCGTTTTACATAATCTTCGTCTTTTTAACGTTAAACAGCAGGACAACTTTTGCACTCGCTTCTTTTACCCTCATCAATAAGTCATTCAGTTCCTCCTCACTTTTAGGCATCAGACTAGTATCATCAGCGTATCTGAGGTTGTTGATATTCCCTCCAGCAAGACTGATTTTGAATTTATCCAGTCCAGCCTTACGCATGATGTATTCTGCATATAAGTTGAATAAGTAAGGTGACAATATACAACCTTGTCGCACTCCTTATACGATCTTGAACCATAATGTTGTCCCATGTTCGATTCTGACCGTGGCTTCTTGGTTGACATACAGATTCTTTAGGGGGAGGAGGAGCTGATCTGGTACTCCCATCTCTTTAAGGACATGCCACATTTTGTTGTGATTCACACAGTCAAAGGCTTTAGAATAATCTATGAAGCAGAAGTAAAACATTTTTGGAACTCTCTTGCTTTCTTTATTATCCAGTGGACATTGGCAATTTGACCCTCTTCCTCTGCGGTACCCGGCTTGCACACCTGGTCCATATATTGTTGGAGTCGAGCTTGTAGAATCTTAAGCAACACCTTGCTGGCATGTGAAATTAGTGCAATTTTTACATAATTGTAGCATTCTTTGGCACTGCTTTTGTTTTGGGCTTGGGATGTAGACTGACCTTTTCCAGTCTATTGGCCATTGTTGAGTTTTCCAAATGTGTTGGCATAAGACAAGTAACACTTTCACAGTATCATCCTGTAGAATTTTGAATAGTTTAATTGGGATTCCATCACCTCCTGCAGCCTTTTTATCAGCAAGACATCCTAGGCCCCATCTCACTTCGCTCTCCAAGATGTCTGGCTCCAGCTCATTGGACAAATTATTGAGGTCATCACTCCTGTTAAGATCCTTCCTGTATAGATGTTCAGTGTATTCCTGCCACCTTTTCTTTATCTGATCTTCTTCTGTTAAGTCCCTACCATTTTTGTCTTTTATCCTGCCCCCTTTGCCATGAAAGGTGCCTTTTGGGTTTCCAATTTTCTTGAAGAGATCTGATTGTTTTTGCTGACTGTATAGAGCTCCTCCATCTTTGGCTGAAAAGTATATAGTCAATCTGATTTCTATGTTGTCCATCTGAGGATGTCCTTGTGTAGAGTCGTCTCGGAGGCTGTTGGAAGAGGGTGTTTCCTACGACCAGAAAATTATCTTGACAAAATTCTACTAATCTCTGACCTGCTTAATTTTGTACTCTAAGGCTAAATTTGCCAGTTATTCCAGGTATCTTTTGGTCTCCTACTTTAGCATTCCAATCTCCTATGGTGATAGTAACATATTTTCTTGGTGTTATATCTATGATATGTTGAACGTCTTTGTAGCACCCGACAACTTCCGCCTCTTCAGCATCCTTTTTCATCGCTACCTTGTCGTGGTGAATGGTGCTTGTGAACTTCGATGAAGCTGTGAGCTATAATACCATGTAGGGTCAGCCAAGATGGGGACGTCATGGCAGAGAGGTCAGACATAACATGGTCCACTGGAGAAGGAACTGGCAACCCACTCCAGTATCTTTGCTAATAAATCTTTATGGACAGGCACAACCAGAGACATAACGATATGGCACTGGAAGATAAGCCCCTCAGGGCAGAAGTTGTCTACCACATTACTGAGGACAAGCAGAGGGCAAGTACAAGTAACACCAGATCTAATGAAGTGGTTGGGCCAAAGCCGAAAGGACACCCAGCTGCGGATGTGTCTGAAGGGGAAAGGAAAGTCTGATGCTGCAAAGACCAATTCAGAATAGGAATCTAGAATTTTAGAACTATGAAGCAAGGTAAACTAGATGTGGTGAAGAATGAAATAACAAGATTAAACATTGATATCCTGGGAAGAGGTGAACTTAAATGGACTGAATTGGGACATTTCACATCAGACAACCTCCAGATCTTCTACTGTGGTCAAGAATCCCGTAGAAGAAATGTAGTAGCAATCCTAGTCAATCAAAGAGTGCTCGGTTACAACCCAATAAATGACAGAATGATTGCAATTTGAATTCAAGACAAAACATTTAATATCACAGTGATTCAAGTCTATGGTTCAACCATGGATGCTGAAGAGCCAGAAGTTGTCCACTTCTACAAAGACATCATTACATTTAGTAGGTTGTATTACAGATTATTCCATGCATATATATATATATATATATATATATATATATATATATATGTGTGTATGTGCTTGTCTACTAAGTATAAATACACTTGTCTTTGTATGTATAGAGCTTTGTAATTATAAATGCTCCCAGCCTGTGTATGTATAGAGTTATATTATTATAAATGCCACTGCCTAGGTGTATATAAATTTTTATGATTATAAATATGTGCCACTGTATAATTACTGTATATGATTATACATTTACCCAGCCTGTATGTAGGTATAGTTATGTTGTTCTGCCCATGTGTGTATATAGTTATATGATTATAAATTTCCCCAGCTTGTGTGTGTATATAGTTAAATGATTATAAATGCCCCCAACCTGTGTGTATATATAGTTATGTGATTATAAATGCCCCTACCTGTGTGTATATATAGTTATGTGGTTATAAACGCCCCTACATGTGTGTATATATAGTATTATTATTATTATTATTATTATTATTAATCTTTATGTGTATCGCGTCAACATATTCCGTAGCGCTGTACAGGGGATAAGGACAAGGAAGAATACAATGTAAACAAACTGCAGAAAAATGGAGGGCCCTGTTTTGAGCTTAGAATCTTTGCAGGAAGTGTTTTTTTCCAAAGCACCCTACAAGATTGGAAACTCGCTACTTAGTTCTGTGGTTATAAAAGCCCATGCCTCTGTGTCTATAGAGTTCTATGATTATAAATGCCCCTACCTTTATGTATATAGATTTTTAATGCTCCTGCCTGTGTATATATATATATATATATATATATATATATCTAAATCTATGATTATAATTGCCCCTACCTCTGTGTATATGTAGTTCTTTGATTATAAATTCCCCTGCCTATGTGTATATAGCGTTCTATGATTATAAATGCCCCTGCCTCTCTGGTTTAATAAATACTATTTGAGAGAAGCAGACACAGAGGGCCTCATTCTATTATCGGCCGTAAATCGTCCGCAAAGCTGCGATTCCTTGCGGGGCTCCCCTTACCTTGCAATTCAAATAGACGGCAGAGAGGGTTCCCGGAACAATTGAATAGCAACCGGGATTTGCTTGCGGCCGAAACTCTTGCGGCCATTTAAAATCAAAGGCTTTCCTCCGGCGCGTGCGGCCACAAGGGATAACAAGGCGCCGGCCGCAAGCCTGCCGGAGTCCCCGGCCGGAAGGGAATAGAATAGGCAAATAGCCTGCGGACGGTCCTTGCGGCCCCGCATCTCCTACGGTCGATAATAGAATGAGGCCCAGAATTTTTGAAGTATGTACAACAATGTTATTGTATATAATATATAATGATAGCCACTGAATTTAAAGTGATATTCTTATTTTATACACATTTTTTATCCTCTAATACATCCAATATTTAATGTAATTGTGTATCCTTTATTTCATTATTGTATGTTCTATAATCCCATAATATATCTAAAGCCTTTGCCCCACCAATATAAAACATGTTAATTATTTGTGGAAAATAGGTTTAACTTAACTGTTTTGAATATGCTGTTGGGCTCATTGTATTTATTCATTAAAACATAACGATAGATACACAATATTCATTTTCAAATAACTTTATTCTAGGAACTGAAGAAATTAAAAGCATATGTATATAATACGTTATATATCATGCTGTACATCCATTAGCACAATTTATTTTATATCTACGTTTGTATAATTTATTTTCATATAAAGTGTATTAATACATTCATAATAAATCAATCCATATAACAGACTCAATAAAATCCATCCATAAATCTCAATAAAATTTCATTTCACTTAAAATGATCACTATTTTGAGAAAGCTACTAAAATAAATATATCTATGAGAAAGACAATGAAAAATGCACAAGGAATATGAACCTTAAAATAATTGTCCTGGTACATATTATTTTACAGTCAGATAATGCATATAAGCCTTCCACAGGCAAGAGCTATGGATGCGGGAAATATGTCTGGTTAATCAATATGATGGATTTAGCAATTATTTTTATGGATCCCAGTGTTGCACCTAGCTGCGGCTTTATTCTCTCACAGCAAGTTATTTAAATCAAACTTTATGTGTTATATCAAAGGCAATTCTTTTTGTCATGTATTACTCACTACTTTTGACATGTAGCTCCCAAGTGTAAAATGTAATTGTTAATATCAATTGTTTCACTTTGATGGCTGATTTACATTTGCAGCTCATGGTAACAAATACAATAATTTATTTTCTTGACAGAATGTCTATTCATAGTTTAGAACTGGTTGCCATAGTCTGTTGTTCTAGAAAAAACATATAGATGGGTTCAAGCATACTCTGTGTGTTTTTCTGCATTATGATATCACAATGTGATAGGAAACTCCATAACTTGAAGAGAGTAATTTGTTACCCATCTGCAGTATTTCAATTCATAATAGTTTAAAATGTCTTCTAAAACTTAAGCATTTTAAAATACAATGAAAGTCTTGTTTTATGCTAATAAAGTATGTCACATTAATGCCTACAGGAAATACACATCTTTACTATACCAGCTCCTGCAACTTTTCCGGACTTCTCCATTTAGTTGACGGCTAGGAGTAAAGAGTACTTATCAGCCTGAACTCAACAAAATAAATCAGTCACAAAAAAATTTGTCTTTAATGATTTATGTGGCTGTCACAATAGCAATATACACAGTACACCTGTAATTCCCCTAATACTCTTATGGCCTTTCTGAAAGTTGCTTGGGTTGTGGAGGAATGTAAGCTTGAAATGGAATAGTAGATTGTGGGCTAATAGACACTTCCCCATTAATGAAAAAAATAATTTGTTATTGTTTCAGGTCTAGGTTGGAAAGTTTTACCACTATCCACATTTCTGATTAAAGCAAAGGTCGAGATAGCTCGCAACAGCCATAGTGGATTGTACACTCCATATGCCCCATCACTAGCTGAGAACTGGTGTTCACTAATATTGATTAGTGCTAACACTAAGACTAGTACCAAAAAAAGTGTCCCCTCTCTTTCCAAAACCTAAAGGTCATCCCTTGGGCTGTAGAAGCCCTTAATATAATCGTCAAAATAAAAAAGGTCCTTTCCCATCTGAAGAAAAAAATCTCCAATTGTTCTTTTAAAAGAATCACACTTATACTGAGTTACATTGACATTTTCCTTTTACAAGAGTCCACCTTTGATGCCTTGGATTGGAGACTGTTGTTGCAGCTGTGTTTGTGCAAAAGATTCAAGACTCTACTCAACAAATCTGCCCTAAAAGATGTTAAACATCAAACTAACCTCATTTGGCAGATACCTACTCCAGATTAAATAGAATTGGTTCTTGTTCATGTTTATGTCCGAAATTCTTTTTTGTCTTTTAATATTCTACATCAATTACAAATGTGGATAAAGGACACCATGATACAATAGGACAACTGCAACTGGTTTATTGATACTGCTTAGTGATGTCGCGAACATCAAATTTTGGGTTCGCGAACAGCGAACGCGAACTTCATCAAATGTTCGCGAACGGGCGAACATCGGCGAACCGCCATAGACTTCAATGGGCAGGCGAATTTCAAAACCCACAGTGACTCTTTCTGGCCACAATAGTGATGGGAAAGTTGTTTCAAGGGGACTAACACCTGGACTGTGGCATGCCGGAGGGGGATCCATGGCAAAACTCCCACGGAAAATTACATAGTTAATGCAAAGTCTGGTTTTAAGCCATAAAGGGCATAAATCACCTAACATTCCTAAATTGTTTGAAATAACATGCTTTAAAACATCAGGTATGATGTTGTATCGATCAGGTAGTGTAAGGGTTACACCCGCTTCACAGTAACAGACCAATCTCCCCGTTTAATGCACGGCAAACAACCACAAACAGTCCCTTTGCACAACCGCAAACTCCCCATTTGCACAAGGTTGGATACCAAGCTAGCCATGTCCCGTTCCTTGTCCTCACTGATGTCATTGAAGGTCTCTTCCTCCACCCAGCCACCAAGGGTCCCCGAAAGGTGACAACAAGCCCCCTGGGACGCCTGCTGTGTTTGGTCTTCCACCTCCTCAAAGCTACCTTCCTCCTCTGACTCCTCTTCTTCAGACTCCCAGAGTCTGGGGGCTTCCACTGCCCAGCATGGAATATTATACACAGGTCAGAGTCTGGGGGCTTCCACTGCCCAGCATGGAATATTATACACAGGTCAGAGTCTGGGGGCTTCCACTGCCCAGCATGGAATATTATACACAGGTCAGAGTCTGGGGGCTTCCACTGCCCAGCATGGAATATTATACACAGGTCAGAGTCTGGGGGCTTCCACTGCACAGCATGGAATATTATACACAGGTCAGAGTCTGGGGGCGTCCACTGCCCAGCATGGAATATTATACACAGGTCAGAGTCCGGGGGCTTCCACTGCACAGCATGGAATATTATACACAGTAATAATAATAATAATAATAATAATAATAGTAATATTATACACAGACGTGTATATGGCATGGATTTTTGGAAGCGGGAGATGGAAAAAGATGCTTGGTTGGTCCTCCCACTTCAAATTTGGGGCACTGCGCATGCAATCTAAGGTGCCACCAGATATGAGTGTCACTGTGCACTGGCAAAAGTTGGCAGAGTAGGCGCTGTAGGCCTCACACACACGGCTGTAGGCAGGCAACTGATATTCAATCGATTACAGTCAAAAAAGTGTTGTTTTATGTCACTGTACACTACGGTTGCACCAGATATGATGTATCACTGTGCACTGGCAAAAGTTGGTGGAGTAGATGCAATAGGCTTCACACACACGCCTGTAGGCAGGCAACTGATATTCAATCTATTACAGTCAAAAAAGTGTTGTTTTATGTCACTGTACACTACGGTTGCACCAGATATGACGTATCACTGTGCACTGGCAAAAGTTGGCAGAGTAGATGCAATAGGCTTCACACACACGCCTGTAGGCAGGCAACTGATATTTAATCTATTACAGTAAAAAAAGTTTTGTTTTATTTCACTGACAATAAGGAAAAAGGGACAGAAAAAGTATCCTTTGGAATTGAAGTGCACACCCTCTGCCCAAATGACAATATAGAGCAGCAAAAAATTCAAACTTAACGTTTATTAATATTTATTAAAACTAGTTATTAAAATCTTGAAATTCTGACGAGATAAAGTGGGTAGGGAAATCAGGAATTGTTAAGGACTTCCTTATGTATTAGCTATGATTTTTAGACTGAGATAATTGAAATAAACCCTATATCCTCTTATATAAAGTGATAATTCATTTGTGATGACAAAGTGCATAAAGATATAGTGAAATACTAATGAGTAGCAGAAACATAGGTCCAAATATAAGACCTATATGTTTGCACTAATATATATTGCACTTATACAAAATAAATGATGTTCTAGCCCTAAAAAGGGCTTTTTGGGTTGCTGTCCTTCAGATGGAAGGCTCTGGAAGGGAGTGTATGCTGCTGATTGGCTGGAATGTGTCTGCTGACTGTGAGGTGCAGGGTCAAAGTTTCCTCAATGATAAAGAATAGGGGGCGAACCCAAAAGCGCATGTGTTCACTGTTTGGGACATCACTAATACTGCTTTTAATATCACCTATTCATTCTGGGACAACGTCCACGCTAAGCTTTTTTACTGCACATCTCTGCTCAATATTTGGTAGTTCTTTCAGCCCCCAGTGGACAGACAATACACCCTTTTTCAAGAATAAACTATCTTTTCCCCTTGAGAACAACACAATTTCTGACCATTCACTTGTATGGCTAAAAATACAAGTCAAGTCCCCCCACCCTTCTCCCAATACTGGAATTTCCTATCTTAATATCAGAACAATTTACGCCATACTTAAAACAATGTATGAACTCTCTAACAACAGCAAGAGCCTAACACCTCTTAATTACATATCCAGTCTCTATTACCATAAACATGGTAACAACAAGAAGGGAATCCTTTGTCACCGTAAATGATTTACATTCACCATATTTCTCTCTGAGCTGGACCCATTATTAAAACAAAAAGCAGAACAAACATCAATACTAGGCATATAGATAAGAAACCTTGAGCGAAAAACTGCAGAATTTAGAGACGTCTGATTAATCTTCTTTTAAATCCCCTTAACTTAACTCTTGCAACACACACTTCAAGACTTTAGTGATATCATGGGCTTCAAAATATATAAATAAAAAATTGAAACACTAACTAAAGAGGTTGGGCTAAGCAATTTCCAAGATAAAGGACCATGTAGGAGACAATAAGAGAGGAAATAATTGTAATTTCCCTAGCACTCTTGTCAAAGGTGACACTATAAAAGTAAAAAGATAAGATAACATTGTTCACCGGATTCATAAATAAACATCTACGCTGGCATACCGATCTGTATGAGTGTAAAGGTCAATCTCTAGTTAGCCACATTAATATTAACGCCTTCAGTAAATATGTCTTTCTCCTACAAGTTGTTCAGTCAATCTAATGTTGCTAGTTAAGGCTCAAGCCAGATGACTGAGGCTTTCTGTTTGTTTTTAATAGCAGACATTGTTGAGTGATAACATCAGTATCCGCCTCACTATGTCCTTCAGTTGTGTTTATATGTAAACTGAAGCGCATTCAGCATTCAATGCCTGTTAATTTTCTCAATTTCCAAACAATAGTTAAATCATATCACAAGTTTAGTAGATCAAACATTTAGAATCTTTTCCCAACATTTGTTTATGTAGCAGAACTAGTGAGTGTGTATATGTATAGTTGTGTATATACTGTATGTCGAAGTAAATAAAAAAAACGGATAATATAATTTTGCACTACATATATATGGTTTAATTACATGGCTCCTCTCGAAACTCCCTTACGCTGCTTCAGCCCTACGGGAATTTTCAAAAGCAAGAGCTATTACATTGTTCCCACAAAAAAAGCTTCCATAAAAGTTGTTGACTAGCAAATTGATGGTATTGCTGTACTTGACTAGCTCCAACGCCATGATACGCTGCCCACTACCTAATGTGAACACACTACACTAGCCCTAACATCGCCCCACCTTGGTGGATAAAATAAATATCATAATGTGGGGGCCCTCCAGCGGCCCTCCATCAGACCCTGTGGGTCTTCGGTGGCCCCCGAGAATCCCCTGTGGCCCTTGCAGATCCTCTGTGGCCCCCCGCTGGCCCCCTGCAGCCCCCTCGGACCTCTGTCGCTGCCTTTGCCGTCTGGCCTGCCATGGACTGTCTGCATCAAGGTATGTCACAAAGTTAGAAACTTGGTAGTTGGTAAGTATGTAAAAGAATATGTTTTGCATGAAATATGAGTAATGCAAGGTTTTAAAAAAAATGTCTTTTAATATATGAAAAGAGCCTTTGGAATAAAGTCGGAATAAAGATCTCCTGCTATTTTTTAACTGTTCAATTTCAGCTAATATATGTATTATCTATTTTTCATCGCGAGGCCTGTGGGAGTTAGGCTGCAATGAGTGCTCATCGTGAGCCTTGTATGACTTAGGTGCAAAGGACGTAAAATGGACAAACCACGCAACTGGAATCGCGAACCTTGTGGGACTTAGAACCAAAGTACGTAAAATGCCTGAACCACGCAACTGGAAAGACAAAAAAAACACAATTATGCCTCAAAATAACTTCCACAGTCACACAAAGCACAGTGGGAAAAGCCAGGGAGCCTGTGAGTGAGGTTGTAAGTTAATTTTAACCATATTTGGTATTTTTACATGATCGAAAATCACCTAAGCAAGAAAAAAAGCAAAAAAACGTAAAAGGATGAAAACGAGGATGAAGGCAGTACAAAACAGCCCGAAGGAAGTTACACTTAACGTAAGCCAGTTACATTCAACCCAAGGCAGTAACACTTTACCCAAGGCAGTAACACTTACACCAAGACAGTAACACTTACACCAAGCCAGTAACACTTAACCCAAGGCAGTAACACTTAACCCAAAGCAGTAACACTAATCTCAAGGCCCCTAAACTACACAGGTAGTAAAATTATAGAGTAGTAGGCTCGCAATGAGTGATGAAGGTGCCCAAGCGCGAGCCCTATAAAGTACACAGGGGGAGAGGCTTACAATGAGCGCTGAAGGCGCTCATTGAATGCCACGCGATGAGCAACGAAGATAATCAGCGAAAGGCTCGCAATGAGCGCCGAAGGTTCTCAGAGTAGAAAAAGCTTGACATGATGAGCGCCAAAGGTGCTCAGAGGGGCAGTTTCCTAGTGGATTCATAGTACTTGTCCTGGGTATGTTTTAAGACACTGCTATCACACTAGAAGTTAATATAATCAGCAAGGAAGTAAGTATGCTACTAGGGAACAAAGCATTTGCAAACACTAAAAGCAGCAGTAACACACACAGCACATAAAATCATACAGTATGTCACCTTTTTGCCAATAAAGGAATTATTTTTTCAAATATCGTGGAATTGCAAAAATACTTGTTTTAACCAATATTTAAATACACGATCCAGTCACATAATTATGACTACCAGATAATATCCCGAATAACCGCCGTGGCTAGCACAGACAGCAGCTAGATGGCGTGGTAGTGAGCCAAAAAGATGCTGGAAGTTTGGGAAGGGTATCTGGAGCCATGCAGACTGCAGTGCATACGAAAGCTGCTGAAGAATGGGTGTGAAGGATCCATACGGTGAACATGGTGATCGAGGTAGTCCCACAGGTTCTTGTTGGGGTTCAAGTCCGGAGAATTTGGAGGCTTAGTAAGGACTTAGAAGTCATCTTCGTGCTCCTCCAACCACTCCTGACAGTTATGGCCAAATAACTTGTTGCTTTGTCCAGCTGGAAGATCCCATCTTCTTTAGGGAAGACAGTCAACATGTATTGGTGTACTTGATCTGTAAGGATGGATAGATAATCCAATCGGTTGAGAGTGCCTCCCAGATGTATGAGTGGACCCAGAAAATGCCAAGAAAAAAGACCCCAAATCATAACGCTGCCACAACCAGCTTGTGTTCTTCCACAGTGGTTGCATAGTGTTTGTTCTTGGAGGTTTCTTGCCTTACACGCCAACATCCGTCCAGTCGATTGAGCAGAAAATGTGACTGCTCAGAAGAGGCCCAATTTTTGTAGTGTGATACAAATTGAAGTCATTTCTGACGATGAACCCTCGTCAGCATGGTGTAGTGCCCAGCCGTTTGCTTCAGAGCTCCATACGCATCAGGTTTCGATGTACTGTCATTTGATACACATGTCTGGTAGCCCCCTGGTTCATTTGGACGGTGAGTTGCACAACTGTAGTGTGTCGGTTGGCCCTCACACCTTCACAGCCGACATTCACCTCTGACATCAATAGCATAAGGTGCTCTGCAGTTTCTGCTCCATTTATTCCCAATGGTGCTGTTTGTCCAGTCACTGGATATTTTAACCACAGCAGCACGCAAACAGCCTGAAAGCCAGTGGCCATCCACTTTTCAAAGTTGGATAAATCACACGTTTTACCCATGACAGCAATGGGTTATAGGTTTGCAGAATGCCTACACATCACCTTATATACTCACCAAGCCAGCTCATGACACGTGCCGTATTTCATTGGCTATGTGCTGCTGATGTCAAAAGTAGGAGGTGGTCATAATAATGTGACTCAACCCTGTATATGCCCCTTAATGTTAGAATAAAGATAAAGGGGACAACAAAGATATCAATATATGTATTTGCCCATATATTATGCTTAGACTTTGCAAATGGTTACCAAAACATATAAAAATAAGTTATTAGTAACTATAATCATACATTAAACGGTCACTGTAGCATGTCTTTTTTTCTATATGGTCTTTTGAAAATCTAAACTTGATAATGGGTGAAATAGTTTTAGAAAGTAAAAAAATAAACACAGACTTTGCATTTTTCCCTTGCTATTTTCTTTGCCCCAGCTGCTGTATGAACAGGATCTGTTCTTGTAAACTATTGAACTTTGCATTAATGACAATGAGAGAACTGACAGCTTTGGCTGTCATACTCCCATTATGCAAACATAAACTTCCTCTCTGTATTAGAAGTCTCCTCAAACCTCTGGAATAATTGAAAAACATGCTAGGCCATGTGGAGTATTTTTATTTTTTTGCACTGGGCCTCTAGGCTAAGGGATTTACTGTTCTGATAGTACCATGTTTAGAGGTGGTTATTTTATTGTACTGTTATACTGTGGGCTTAATAATGCTGGTTCACAGCTTGGTATATTGATTATGTTAAACATGCCTAATATTTATATATATTTGTATGTGTAGTTTTGTGGTAATTCAAGATATACTGTGTGACCTGGTCTATGGAGATGTAATCAAGTTATTGTTTTCAATGACAGACCTAAGAGGTCTCCTATGAATCTGACAATGCTTTAGTACCTTTAAAACAATGGAAGAGTTCAGCAATGGAGTGAACAGCTACTAACCTGTCAGATATTATGGAACAGCTCTGAGTGATTAATTTAACTTGGCATTGTGATCTGTGGATCATAATCTCAGGTGATTATTTTACCCTATAGTTGTGTTTAATGTCATCACTGTTTAGTTACTTTGTGATAATGATACCACAGTATTATAACTTTTGATTAGGTTTCATTATATATGGTTTAATGGCACTGCTGTTTAATTACTTTGTGTTAATGTCTACTGTAACCATTATTTTCCCTATAAATATTCTGTACCCTGTTCAATAAAGAGAGTCTTCTGGATAAAACATACATGGTAGAACTATGTTCTTTGTCTGGTTGCTGTGGTTCCTGCTCAGTTTGTGGCTGTTATGCTGAGAGGCTATGGAAATGCTCCGGCTAGTGAAGTATAGAACGAGTCCATGTGCACGGACGGAGAGTTGACCCCGTTCTGTCAAATTCATGTGCCATTTTGCTGCTCACCATCAGACAACTAACATTAGAGCAGTTCAAACTTATGGTCTATAATTTTACAATTTTAAAATAAACTGGCATTTTAGAGCTACTAACAAAAGTTCATTTGTATATATTTATTACCCATTCACAAACTTTCAGTATAATCTTTTTGCTTTATTGTTTTTCACTTCAGCATACACACATAATAAAGGGGTATGAATATAATTGTACTCCATATATATATATATATATATATATATATATATATTCTTGAGCCATAATAAAAATATTTGTGGACATTTAGGTTGAGAAACAAAGATTGTATAAGAAGGTATATAACCAATCTCCTATTACCAAACGATATAATCTGATGTTCTAAAGCTCTTTATCATGATTTTACCAACAAACTGATAACCATCTCTATTAAGTTGTATGGAAAGGGGATGAGAAAATGTTTACTTAATCCAGTACCACATTGGAAAGAAGGATTAGCTCATCTATATATGATATACATCTGTATATGAAATAAGAACTATTTTTGTTGGATATAAAAATCTGTATTGCATTTTAAAAATAGATTTTTGCCCTTACTTTTTATGATACAAATTAAATTATTCTTTTTTTTCTTATGACATAAATATAATAAAATGTTATGTTGTTTTCAGTAGCCTCTGTATAATTAATTTTTCATACAATATAATTTTTACAAAATAATTTTGCTGTTTTATACATCTGAAACGAGTTTTCTGAGCAACTGCACTGAAATGTTTTTTTATAAATCTCAATATACCGTATTTTTCGCCCTATAAGACGCACCGGCAGATAAGACGCACCTAGTTTTTAGAGGAGGAAAACAAGAAAAAAAAAAATCTGAATCAAACACAAATACACTTTACACACAGATACACACCTACATTACACACAAATATATATATATATATATATATATATATATAGATACACATACACACATAAATATACATACACACACATACATACATACACACACATACATGCACATACATGCACACATACACATACATATACTGCAGCATTTGGGAGCATTTGGGAGCCCTTGACCCTCCCTGACCCTCCCTGACCCTCCTGATCCTCACCTTTCTTCTGATCTCTGCCATCTTGATCTCACCCCAGCGCTTCCTACCAGCACTCCTCGTTTATGCAGCGTTGCGTGTGTGACGTCACTAGGACGCACCGGCCGACGCGATGCTGGTAGGAAGCGCTGGGGTGAGATCAAGAGGACAGAGGCAGTTTGAAAAGGTATATTCGCCGTATAAGACGCACCAACTTTCCTCCCCCAGTTTTGGGGAAGAAAAAGTGCGTCTTATACGGCGAAAAATACGGTAATTTCTAATAAAAATAAAATATTATATTAAGTTATTGTTAATAAAGTAATTCTTTAAACTATTTTCAGAACTGTATAAGTCAGTACAAACATAGAAACAGCAAACTACATGCTTTGATAACCACTAAATTCAACACTAATGGATTGATTATTTTGTTTGCTTAAATTATATATAATTTTAAGATCATACAAAAAAGGAAATATTTAAAATTAAGTTGATTACCTTGTTGTAAATATGTTAATGTGAAAAATGTTATTAGAAAAAAAAACAAAAAACTAAACATACCTTTTTATGTAATCTTTGCTGCAGGCATTTATTTTGAGTCCTTGCCTGCTGATAGAAAATATCTCCTAAAATAAATATGGAATATTCCACAGCAGCATAAATATGTATAACGATTATAAATTTGAGATTGTGTTATGTATTTTACATTCTAAAAATATGTTAAAAACAGTAAATTAAAAAATATGACCCCACCAAAGACATAGGATTAAATGTAGGTCTGGGATTTCTTATTCATTATCAGGACTTCATATAAGTTTATGTTTTAATTTTTTGTTTAGTAATATCATTAGGGCTGGATTTACAGATCTGGTGCCCTTAAGCACAAACTCCTTAGCGCCCCCTCGGGTACACGAGCGCATCTCTGTTCTCTAACACCATGGGCCATATTAAATTTGAAGCCCATAGAGGCAATGGTATACCGGCAAAGCAAGGCCCGCAAAGGCTTGAAATTCGTCAAAGTTACAGAGCTATTACATTAGCCAAGCCCGCCACAGACGTGGCTGGCATCGAAACTCGTAAACCATTCTTGTGAATGTTGCATGTGCGGCCATGAACATGTTCACTTATTCAAACCGTAGTTACTGGTTTGGACGAAGCCAATAGTAAAATAGATCGTCATCATCACAGCACTGAAAAATGGAGGTTAGATTTCAATCCCTTGCGGCTTTGAGTTACAATCGGACCCACATTCCAGAAATAATGCAATATTAAGAAATCCGTAAATATTATATTCAAGTCCATGCAAGTTCCATGATATGTATTAATACGTTGATTGCCAGGATTGATATAACACAGAAATTAAACATTAAAAAAACAATGTTTTATTGCAGATTTGCGAGCTTTAGAATGTTGTGCTATTAATATTTATAGAAGAATGAAAAGACCATCTGTTGGGTCTGGGAAAGGTGTCTTCAGTATAATTATTATATCTATTACTGACACCTATATCTATTGGAGGGTGTTCTAATATGGATCATCAAAAGAAAACAAAAGAGAGAAAAAAACACCTAGTCCAATAGTTAAATCCCTTAATCACTAATTGCAAGTGAGAGAAATATTTAAATGAGAGAAACATATATACAAAGCCAGTCTCGATTCCACAGATAAGGGGCAGTGTATATAACTCTACACCATAAGGCAGTAAGAATAGGGTGAATAAGGATGTGAAGTGCTAACAAAAATTCTGTTTGTGATTTATTATAAATTACATTTGCATGATATATATTTACTATATATATGTTGAATTTTCTAACTGATAGATTGCAGTTTCATTGGGTCATCACCAGAAGCAATCAGCATCCTAAATTTAATTTAATTCATCTTATTTAATATATACTTAGTACAACTTATCACTTTATTAATTATTATTTACATACAGAATTTTTGTGTAGATTTTGTAGATTTTTTATTTTTGGTGACTTCAGTTTTTTTTATTTTCTGTCAGAGTGGTGGGGGGGTTATTAGGGGGTAGGTAGGTAGTGTAGGTAGGTAGTGTAGGTGTTAATAGGTTAGTGTAGAGGGGGGTTCGTTTAGATTTAATGGTTTATTGGGTGCTATAGTGCAGTGTAGTGTTTATACTTAGTGTCATGAGGGTACTGGAGAACCCTCATAGCACTTACGGGGTAATGTTAGGCTTCTAACTGTCCCATGAGGTTCTTTAAATACCATTATGGGACTAATGGGGTTAAATAAAGGCTTATGAGGGTCTGTATAGACCCCCATAAGAGACCGGGTTAAAATGGTGTAGTGCTTACACTTTGGGTCATGATGGTCCTGGATGACCCTCATGGCACTTATAGTGTTATTACATGCGTTCATTAGTGTGTTATAGGGGTACATTGTGTGGCAAACAGCATTTCAACACTTTTTTTTATTGCCCCATCATTTTTGACGGGCAAGTCGCTAGTCACATATATAGTTGTGAGCATGCGAGCCGTTGCAACACTTGCGGGCTCGCATAGCAAGCCCACGTCCCTCGCAAAGCGAGGGCCGCAGTTGCTGGCAAGGAGCGCCAAAGGCGCTCCTTGCCAGCAACAGCGACCGTCGCAAAATTTACGTCGTTATGCAAGGTAAATACGAGACACGTTAAGACCCATTACGACCTCGCAAAAATCGGCCGCAACACGCGCACATGAAAACATGAAAAATACAACAAATACACACAACAAATACATAAAAAGCTTACTTACAGGAAGAGGGAGCATCCAGGACCTCGAAAACTAAAGTTACACCTCAACTTAACTCAAATTAAAAGAGTTTAGACACTAAAAGATTCTCTAAGCAGTGAAAAAATGGCCGCCGAAAAAACGAAAACGAGGCTACAGCAGTCTAAAGACGCAAAACATCACCAAACACCTACGTATTTGCCTAAAAACAAGGACGCAACCCGCGCGACCCCCAAAACATTACAAACACAATAAATACAAACACATAAAAAGGTTACTCACAGCAAGGGGGGCACCCAGGACCTCTGCAAGTGAAGTTACACCTCCATTTAAGCACACATTTCGGAGTTTTGAGACCCGAAAATCACCTAAGCGAGAGAAAAAATGGCTGCCGATCAAAACGAAAACGAGGCTAAACGTCCCTAAACACGCAAAACACCACCATAAACACGCAAAACACCACCAAACAGCTACGGATACTCCAAAAAAGTCGCACGACATAGGAAACGAAGGACTCTAAATCAGCCACATTATATACACCAAACACCATTAGCTCACTTACATTTTGTGACGGGCAATTCGCTAGTATATAATAGATGTCAATCTGCGAGTTGTGAGCCTTGCGAAGTGAGGTGAGCAGTTGAGGCACCCGTGACTTAGGCTGCAATGAGCTGGCACTCATCCCAAGACACGAGGGACTTGGCAAAAATTACAGGCAGTATGACTTAGGACCCGAAACACGTAGATGGACTGCATGGCTCGCAAAAATACGACTTTAACGGTCGAACTACCAAACTGGAAAAATATGCAAAACCACACAAATGTGACTCAAATTCACTTACACACTCACACAAAGCACATGGGGAGAGCCAGGGAGCCTGTGAGTGAGGTTGCAAGTTAATTTGAGGTATATATTGCCGTATATATTGCCTTTTTTCAAGATAGAAAATCGCTGAAGAGTGAAAAAAAATGGTGCCCGAAAAAAGTTAAAAACACTCTGAAAACGAGGCCGAAGGATGTACAACGAGGCCGAAGGACGTATATATGAGCCCTAAGCACTAAGACTTAACGCAAACCAGTAACACTTAATACAAGGCAGTAACATTTAACTCAAGCCAGTAACACTGAACCCAAGGCAGTAACACTTAACCCAAGGCAGTAGGCCCCTAAACTACACAGGCATATAAAGTACACAGGGGGATAGATCGCAATGTGGGGTTCGTACTTAGCGCCGAAGGGCATCATTGCAAAGCAGGAAAGGTGCGGCTTGGCAAAAACGGCAATGAGTGGCAAAGCCGCACATTGCAGGGCTCTCAATGAGTACCGAAGGTGATCATCGCGGGGCCTGTAAAGTAGACAGGGGAAGAGTCTCGCAATGAATTCATTCGGTGCTCATTGCGAGCCACGTGATGAGCGCCAAAGGTGCTCAGCGCAGGGCTCGCGAGGAGCTTCGAAGGTGCTCAGAGGGGTCATATCCTCGGATTTTGTAGCTAACAGCATTGCCAGGCTTCAAATTTTATTGCCGTCGCTAGTTGAGTAATAATTACTAAATTACTAGACTACAGGTCGTTCAAGGCAGCTCCACTCTAAACTTTATATATATACTAGCGAATTGCCCGTCAATGAAATTGTAAGTGAGCTAATGGTGTTTGGTGTGTAATAATAAATATATAATACATTAATAAATGAATATACTTTACCTATTGTGAAGCATTGTGTTGAAGATCTGCAATCTGTTTTCATGTTGCTGCAGCATTAGTGGTGTGGAGCTGCTGTGTAAGCGTGATGAATGTGTGCAGTGTAATACTGTGCGTGCGCGAGACAAAACCGTTAGCGTAGTGGTGTACTTCCGCATCGGCGTAAAATGGCGGGTTATCTGTGGTATGCGTCTTTGCGGATTATCCGTAGGTACTTCGTGGTGTTTTGCGAGTTTCTCTTGGTGTTTTGCGAGTGTGTAGTGGTGTTTTGCTTGTTGAGAGTGCTGTAGCCTCGTTTTCGTTTTGTTCGTCGGCCATTTTTTCTGTCGCTTAGCGATTTTTATGAGTGTCTAAAGTGTGTTATTTTAATTAAAATGAAGGTGTAACTTGCTTTTTTGAGGTGCTGGATGGTTCCTCTTGCTGTAGGTAATTTTTATGTGTGTGTTGTGTGTATTTAGTGTGTTTTAAATGTTTGAATGTCGGCGTGTGGCATTCGATGTTTGCGAGGTCGTAATATCTGTTAACGTGTGTCGTATGGTGTTTGCGTGTGTAGCCTCGTTTTCGTTTTGTTCGGCGGCCATTTTTTCTCTCGCTTTTATATATACACCCACTGTTTGATACAGCGGGCATAAGCTTAAAGAAAACCATGTTTCATATGGTTATGGATTGCAAGAGCGTAACCTTTGTGAGCACAATTGCATGTCCCTGACAAGGTTCACAGAATGCTATTTCCTTCTTTTTTTATTAGCTTTATCAATTCCTTAAATGTATTTTTTTCTAAGATGCTTTATAGATTTGAATGGAATTAGTGTATTAGACCTTAGTTCAGGTACATATGTAAACATATATAGAACAATTTGAGTATTGCAGTATACAGTGATATATTTTTGTCTTTTCTATTGGAGAAACACTTCACTAAGGACAACAAGCCTGCTATAGTGGAACAAGAAAACATGAGAAAGATTGAGGCAGAATTACAAACAATGTTCATAATATTCCAGAAATCCCAAGTCTATGTTAAGTCCTGTATCTTTAGTGTTGAGGAATTATATCATCTTCATTTCAAATGTATTTCTCTACTAAGGGTTTTTGATTTTTAAGTTTGGCATGGAGTGATCTTTCTGGGTAAAATGGTGTCCAGTTGGGGTACAGTGACTGTCTTCATTGTGCTGTTTAATAGAATGCCAGTAGAGATTAATCTTCAGATGGCGTTTTTGACTGGTTTCCCTAATGTAACAGCCTATCTGACATACAGTACATTGTATTGTGTAAACCACATTAGACAATGTACATGAATATGACCCTCTGATGTTATAGGTCTTGTTGTTATCTGCGGCAGTATCATCTTTACTCTTTTATAAACTTTTCAGTAAAGCTCAAGAAAGGTGGGAAGGGAGGGGGACAGCAACGCCCAATAATGCAGTAAACTGTGTTTTTATATTGTATTTTCTGGCTAAAGCTTTGATTTGCTCAAGTTTGTACATGGGTTTTGTATTTTAATTAATGGTGAATTAAAAATGGGTTTAACATTACAAACCTTTACATTGGCCCATTAAACAACAAATGGCAGCCCGGTTGAGAAGATGATCCTGTTCATCTTGGCTCACTCCTTATATTGGGACCATTTATACACATAACCAATACTAACTGAAGACACACAATCATAGTAATTTTTCCTAAAGCCCCTATCCTTGCATTTAAACAGCCACCAAACATGAAACAAAAATTGCCGGACGAATATTGGCCAATGAACAGCTGAAACCGAAAAAATAGAACAAAACCTTGCAACATAAGTCCATATAAATTATGTCAGCACATCTGTAAGGATGACACAGCCACACCTAACAACAAGACCTATCACATCAGAGGGTCATATTCATGTACATTCATCTCCTACATTTGCACTACCATCAGTGCATGCTCATTTCTTTATATACCAAGCATATCCTGTAACATATTTGATAGCATTGCCCTCCTTATTCATATTGCCACAGACATTCTTTAAATGCCAATGGGACAATGTAGTGCCTCCCAATTCTAGTGGCTTAGACGTCTTACTTCTAAAACAGTCTCTCATGACGTTATTTGACTAGCTTACTGATTTATTTAAACTGACATGGAGAGCAGAGATTGTAGTTAAGGTTGCAAAAAAGCAATGGAAAATGTGGTGTATTTCTGTATAGATAAACCCAGACCTAAAATAGTATATTTGCAGGGATCTGCCTCAAGTTGCCTGAGCAGTTTGTGCATATCCAGATGTCTATATGCTTTGTTATTTCTGCCTGTAAGCATAGCTCACTTTCTGACTTTCTGTGTTTACATAAATATATATTACCTCAGATGTGTTTGTATACACTCATTTATAATATATTGCAACTGTTCATAAGTGGTTGAGTGTTGTGCTGTGGGACATTGCAGCATGACATTGTCACATGTTTTTCCCATGACATTAATGGGTTCTTTTGTTCCAAGAAAAAACGCAAATAAAATTAAAATCACACACATAAGTCTTTTCATGGAATAACTATATTTCCTTTCACATCTAATGAACACAGTTCCTTAGAATTATCAATAAAATATTTGGTCCTTAGTAACTTATTATGTCTGTGCATTAATTTAGAACATAAGCATGTTTTATTTTTAGCTTAATATGAATTGAATATTAGAGTTTGTAAGTGGCATATAATTCATACATCTAGACATGACATTCCTGTTGTACATCTACCATGCATCACACCTTGATTTTCTCTCCACCTCTTTCCCTCTCCCGCTCTCCCCCCTTCCCCTCTCCCCCTCTCTCTCCCCTCCCTCTCCCCTTCTCTCTTTCCCCTCTCTCTCCCACTCTCTCTCATTCTCTCTCTCTCCCTCTCCATCCCCCCTCTCTCTCCCCTATCCCTGTCTCTCTCACCTTCTCTCTCTCCTCTCCCCCTTGACTCTTCCCCCTCCCCACTTCCCTTACCTGTTTGACCCCTTCCTTTTCTGTCACCTCCTCACCTCCACAGTACTTGTGAAGAGGAGAGAGCAGGGGCCGGGCAGGAGGCGGGAGCCAGGGGGAACTGTACAGTGGTGGGCAGCAGCTGGGGCATTTCCCCCCCCCCCCATCCCCCCTATATACACCACAGTCCCCACCTATCTCCCTTTCTTCTGCCACCCGTACGAGTGCGAAATAATATTTCCATGGTTGAATTTAAAGTTGCTCAAATTGCCATTCGAAATATATTCAATCCAATTTTATGGGGTGGAAAACTAACACAACAATGGATTATTGATTCCTATTTGCAAGTTGAGGCCAATAATTGAAACTTCATAAAATATCAACAAGATAAACTACGTGTAGAACAGTATTGTGGATTGATGGATTATGTCGCTGAGGTTTGCTACAAGCAGAGACATGACAGCTGGCAAAGCCATCATTTTACCATCTTCTTTCCAGGGATCTCCTCGTAATATGCGAGAAAGATACAATGATGCCATGGCTATTGCCACCAAATTTGAGAAACCTGATTTATTTATTACATTTAAATGTAATCCCCAATGACCAGAGATTACACAAAATTTACTAATTGGCCAAACTGCTTCCGACCAGATTTAGTGGCCAGAGTTTTCCAAATGAAATAAAATTACTTAATACGTGACATAACCATAACTCAGTTGTTTGGCAAATGTCTGGCTTATGTTTATACTAAAAGAGGACTTCCACATGCACATATTCTTATAATCCTTCAAGAAAAAGTTAAGTTAGATACTGGTGACAAAGTGGATTCAGTCATTATTGCTGAACTACCAGATCCAGAACTACATGGTAGACTATATGAGATTGTAACTCATCGTATTCATTCATCATTCATGGACCCTGTGGAGATATTAATCCACAGTCACCATGAAGGAAAATAAGAAATGTACAAAAGAATTTCCAAAAGATTCTAGAGACAAAACTTATGCCAATTGTGATAGGTATCCATTACATAGAAGAAGAGAGGGCAAACTGCCATTATTCGTGGCAAAAACGTCGACAATAGATATGTAGTACCATACAATCCACATTTACTCATGAAGTATAACGCACACATTAATGTAGAAGCCTGCACTTCTATAAAATCCATTAAATATGTCTACAACTATATTGACAAAAACTATGATGCAGTTACTGTAGTAGTCAAAAGTGCAGAAAATACCGAAAGCACTGAGTTAGTACATGATGAACTTGCATCTCATGTAGATGTGAGTGCGCCAGAAGCTATGTGGCATCTTCTAAAATTTCAAATACATGATCGATCACATGCAGTATATAGATTAGCTGTACATTTGCCACAAAGACATTTAGTCTATTTCCATACTGTAAATGAAACAAATGCATTGGCACAAAGTGAGCATTGCCACATCCCACTAACTGCATGGTTTCAATTAAATTCAACTGATTCACAGGCAAGGGAATTGTTATATATTGACATTCCATATTATTATGTTTTCGTTAATGGATTATAATGACAAAGAAAAAGCCGGGGAAATAAAATAATACCAAGAATTTACACTGTTAGTCCAAGAGACCTTGAACGTTTCTGCTTACTACTACTACTTTTAAATGTTCCTGGTGCACAAAGTTTTGAACACTTAAGAACTGTTAATGACATAGTATATGAATCATTTCATTTAGCTACGGAACATAGAAACTTCCTAGCTGATGATACAGAATGGGAAAGATTTCTAGAAGAAGCAGCACTATGTCAAATGAGGGAACCAATTGCATTCATTTGTATCTTCTCAAATGCTCCAAATGCATTAGCTTTGTGGGCCAAATTTAAAAGTAATATGGCTGAAGACTTTATGCAACGATACAATGAGCCGATTGCACAATTAAAAGCATTAATGGAAATCAAAGAGGTCTTTATAACTCATGGACAAAGTTTTAATTTTCCTGATCTAGATCTTATAGACGACATAAACTTTGAAGACTATGACATTCGACTACAAACAGAAAGAACAGAAGAAAGACTTGCAACTTTAAATACATTCCAATTGCAAGCATTTAATTCGATCAAAAATGCCCTAGATGATGACATGGTCAAAGAGCGTTATTTCTATCTCGATGGACCTGGCGGATTAGGAAAAACGTATCTATATAATTTACTGATGAGTTTTGTACGAGCACAAGGTCAAATAGCACTGGCATTTGCAACCACTGGAATCGCTGTACTTTTGGTAGAAGGTGGAAGGACTGTGCATAGTGGATTTAAACTGCCAGTGCCTATTTTAGAAACATCAGTGTCAGATATTCGAATGACATCATTACAAGCAAAAAAATTAAAAAAAGTAAATTAATTACAATAGATGAGGCTACAATGATGTCATGCTATGCCCTACAATGTATTGACCATTTGCTTCGTGAAGTCATGGATAATACTTTGCCAGTTGTTAGGTGCGATTTTAGACAAACATTACCTGTCGTTGTACATGGAAATCGAACTGACATTACCGAAACATGTATAAAGTCAAGTACACTATGCAAACATTTTACCCTTCTTCAATTACAACAAAATATGAGATCAGAAGGAAAAAATTATTTCAATGAATGGCTTATTACAATTGGAGAAGGAAAAAGAGAACAAATTAAAAAAAATTACCTGAGGACACTGTGCACATCCCAGCTTATATGATTTCAAAACAAGATCTTATATCAGCTACATTCGAAACTACAATAAATAACGAGGACTATTCGGAGCTTGCCAACAAAGTCATTCTAACATGCAAAAAAAAAGGATGCATTGCTCCTCAATAATGAAATATTTAAAAAAATGTATGCACCACAAAAAAATTATCAGCTGATTCTGTACTTGGTGATGACATAGAAAGTCAGGCACATTTTTCTACTGAATTCATAAACTCATTAACTCCTTCTGGAATGCCACCACATATTTTGCAGCTAAAGAAAGGTGCAATTGTCATGTTACTGTGAAATATGAACCCAAAAAAAGGCCTATGCAATGGGACAAGATTAATTGTTCAACAATTAATGGACCATTTCATAGATGCTGAAATTCTAACTGGTACCCATAAAGGAGAGAGCGTTTTCATACCAAGGATAGATGTGGCACCAAGTGAAAGTAGCCTCCTTTTTGTACTTCAAAGAAGACAATTTCCCATCATCATGGCATTTGCCATGACCAATAATAAATCCCAAGGACAAACTTTCCAATCTGTGGGTATATTCTTAGAACAACCAGTATTTGCTCATGGCCAATTGTATGTTGCCTTCTCAAGGTGCAAAAATCCACAAGCTATTAATGTTTACATTGAAAACAATGAAAGTCAAGGTGATTTATTAGAGGATGGATGTATTTTTACCCAAAACATTGTGTACCATGAAGTACTGTAAGTTTCATTCCAAGAAACACAACCCATGCCACACAAACTGCAAATAAAAGTAAAAAATGACCTGTAGGACAATTTAACAACAAAAAACAAAGTAAAAATATAGAGAACCATGGTTTAATTTCAGTAATTAATTTTTATGTCACTCACACATTTTTACAGCACCACTATTTCCATATTATACTCTATACAATGGCAAAACACATAGAGAACAGTGGTTACAAATCGCGGACGAACTTTAATGTCTCGCGTTCTCTTTTTTAGAGAACCACTCTTCCACATAGGAAATTCTATGTGCCATTTTCAACAATTACAACACCAACACACAAATGTCAACCATTCAAAACCACCAATGACAAAATAACTCATTACTATTTCATGGAAGTACTGTTTCTGAATGATTAGCCCCACAAAACACTCAAGTAAAAAAAATTCAAGTTAAAATGCTAATTAAGTATGTTACTGTTTACAAGGTTACAAGTTTAACAAAAAACAAGTTAAAGTTGGGTAATTGTAGATATTTCCAAGTTTATGTTAACAGCAGAAGGACGTTTTGTTATACAATGTTAATGTTGCATTTCATGTAAAATATTAATCCAGGGAGTAATCCAATCACCAGTTAATGGGGTCAGGAAGGAATTATTTTTTTCTCGCTTTGATACAATTGGCTACGTTTCAAGGAGGGTTTTTACTGTTTGCCTTCCTCTGGATTCAATATATATTTTGTTTAACAGTTCTTAATCTACAAGTTGCATGTTAAAAAAACATTATGTCAAGTTTACAATACTCATTAATCCAATGTTCAACTGTTCTTACATTCAAATGCTACCACTTTTACAAAAAAAAACACTTCAACAGTTCCTCAACAAAAAAATACAATGTTCCAAAAATAAACATGTTTAATATAATAATTGTACTTCTTTCGACATAAGAAAAAGCTTACAAGTGTCAAATATATATATTACCGACCAAACAAATTTACAAACATACACATCTCATTGCCGTCATTTTTTGACGGGCAAGTCGCTAGTATATCACATATATAGTTGTTGCTAACGCTTGCGGGCTCGCTTAGCGAGCCCGCGCCCCTCGCAAATATCCATGCCAGCACCTGCGACCCTCGCAAAATTTACTTTAAAACGCAAACAACACGACACAACAACCGCAACCCTCGTAAACTTTACCTCGCAACGCAAAAAACATACGAGACACGTTACCACACATTACGACCTCACAAAAATCGGCCGCAACTCGCGAACATCACAAAATTCAAAACACAATAAATACACACAGCACATACATAAAAAGCTTACCTACAGCAAGAGGAAGCATCCAGGACCTCAAAAAAACAACTTACACCTTCAGTTAACTAAAAATAAAAGAGTTTAGACACTAAAAAAATCGCTAAGTGAGAGAAAAAATGGCCGCCGAAAAAAATGAAAACGAGGCTACAGCACTCTAACCACGCAAAACACCACAAGAAACTTGCAAAACACCTCAAACGACCTACGGATATTCCGCTAAGACGCATACCACACATTACCCGCCATTTTACACTAATGCGGAAGTACACAACTACGCTAGCAGTTTCTTCTCGCTCACGCACACTATTACACTGCACACATTCATCACGCTTACACAGCAGCTCCACACCACTAATGCTGCAGCAACATCAAAACAGATTGCCAGCTCTTCAACACAATGCTTCAAAATAGGTAAAGTATATTCATTTATTAATTGTATTATATATTTCATTATTATACACCAAACAGCATTAGCTCACTTACAATTTAATTGGCATCATTTTTTGACGGGCAATTCGCTAGTATATATATATATACTAGCGACTTGCCCGTCAAAAATGACGGCAATAAAAACTGAAGCCTGGCAATGCTGTTTGCCACACAATGTAAGCCTCTCCCCCTCTACTTTACTGGCCTTGTGATGAGCGCCTTTGGCGCTCATCACAGGCCTTGCAATGAGCCCCTTTGGAGCTCATTGCGAGTCTCTCCCTCTGTCTACTTCCTCCCTCGTGTCTTATTTCCCCCCTCCTCTCCCTCCCTTGTGTCTCCTTCCACCTCGTCTACCTCCTTTGTATCTCCTGCCCCCCTGTGTTTTTACCTCCCTCTCCCTCCCGTGTCTCTAAACTCCTCCCCTGTGTCTCTTTCCCCCTTCTCCCTCCCATGCATCTCTTCCCCCCCTGTGTCTCCCCCAACCCTCCCCTGTGTCTGTTCCCCCCTGGCCTGTGTCTCTTTCCCCCTCCCCCTGTGTCTGTTCCGGCCTTCCTCGTGTCTCCATTTCCCTCCCTTGTGTATCTTCCCCCCTGCACTCTCTCCCCTGTGTCTATTCCCCCTCCTCTCACTCCCCTGTGTCTCTTCCCCCTCCTCTTTCTGTGCCTCTTCCTCCCTGTCTCTTCCCCCTCACCCTCTGTGTCTTCCACCCTCTCCCTCTGTGCCTCTTCCCCCGCCTCTCTCGGTGTGTCTCGCCACTGTGTCTCTTCACCCCTTCCTCTGTTCCCCCCCCCTCTGTGCCTCTTTCCCCCTCTCTCTGTACCTCTTCCCCCCTTTCCCTCTGTGTCTCTTCCTCCCTCACCCTCTGTATCTCTCCCCCCTGTGTCTCTTCCCCCCTCTCCCTCTGTGCCTCTTCCCCCCTCTCCCTCTGTGCCTGTTCCCCCCTGGCCGGTGTCTCTTTCCCCCTTCCCCCTGTGTCTGTTCCCCTCTTCCCCCCCCCATTTCCCTCCCATGTGTATCTTCCCCCTGTTCTCCCTCCCGTGTGTCTTTTCCCCCTCCTCTACCTCCCCTGTGTCTCTTTCCCACCTATCCCTCTGTGTCTCTCCCCCCTCCCTCTGTGTCTCTTCCCCCTCCCTCTGTGTTTCTTCCCCACTCTCCCTCTGTGCCTCTTCCCCACTCTCCCCCCCCCTCTTCCCCACTCTCCCTCTTCCCCACTCTCCCTCTGTGCCTCTCCCCCCCCTCTTCCCCACTCTCCCTCTGTGCCTCTCTTCCCCACTCTCCCTCCCCTCTTCCCCACTCTCCCTCTGTGCCGTGCCTCTCCCCCCCTCTTCCCCACTCTCCCTCTTCCCCACTCTCCCTCTGTGCCTCTCTTCCCCACTCTCCCCCACTCTCCCTCCCCTCTTCCCCACTCTCCCTCTGTGCCTCTCCCCCCCCCTTCCCCACTCTCCCTCTGTGCCTCTCCCCCCCCCCTCTTCCCCACTCTCCCTCTGTGCCTCTCTTCCCCACTCTCCCCCACTCTCCCTCCCCTCTTCCCCACTCTCCCTCTGTGGTGCCTCTACCCCCCCTCTTCTTCACTCTTGTGTCGGGCCGCGCTGCGCGCAAGCGCGGCTTGCGCCGCGCTCTGCGCATGCGCGGCTCGCGCCGCGCTCTGCGCAATGCGCAGCACTTTATAATTGTCAAACTGCGATTCGTCTGAAGCGTGACGACGAATCGCAGTTAGACAATTATAATATGTGATATACTAGCGACTTGCTCTTCAAAAATGACGGGGCAATAAAATGTGAAGCCATGGCAATGCTGTTTGCCACACAATGTAATGCTTTTGCTCCTCTGAGGACCTTCAGCGCTCATTGTGAGCCTTGCGCTGAGCGCCTTTGGCGTTCATTGCGAGCCTCTCCTCTCGTGTTCTTTTGCTCCTTTGAGCACCTTCGGCTCTCATTGCGAGCCTCTCCCCTTGTGTCCTTCAAGTTTCGTTCTTTGCGACGATCATCTTCGGCGCTTATCTCAAAGACAGATATACAAGTACAGTGTTAAATATATAATTTTTTTAGTGCAGTGTAAATTAGAAAATGTTTTCAGGTCTCAGAGCATAATAAAGTGATTTAAATATGTAACTGCTTTGAGAGTGCTATCGCTGGCAGGCAATGAGCAGTAATCCAGATGTATAAGTGGAGTGTAAAAAGTAAAACATTTTTAGTTCAGTGGAAAGTACACATTTTTATTTTCCATTACTAATTAATACTTATTAAATTAATGTACGTTAATAATTAATTAGGAATTAATAAATGTATTAGGAAGTGCGAAGCATTAATGTATTCATAAAGTAACGACATTGTAAAATATGCTATTTATGTTTTTTTTATATATATATATATATATATATATATATTTATTTTTTAATAATAATTAATTAATTAATTAATATACTTTATTTATTTCTAATTAATATATCCAGCAATCAATATCCTGAAGAGCTAACAATCTCTTTTCATTTTCCTGCAGCATACAATGTACAGTTGGACTGTTGCTGCCCTGAGGAGAAAGTGTCCGCAATGTGGCAAGTGTGCAGTTTAAATAGGCTGCATGCTCGAGGCCAAGCTGTTTGTTTTGTCGGGTAAAGCGCCATTTTAGATTTGTAATGTTATTAATTGCAAGTTAGTGCTGTAAAATGTCGGCGATTGTGCATGTGTTACGCGGCTTGCGCGTATTTTTCCTCCTTTCTAATAGTGTATTTTGTACCTTGCACGTTCCTGAGTAAAAGTGGTAAGCGCCTGGGTGTGTTTTTCACAGTTCAGGGTCGTGTAGCCTTGTTTTAAGTTTTTGGGATGCTATTTTTTTTCTCGCTTAGACGATTTTCGAGTCGAAACTCTGCAAATTTGTCTTAAATTTGTGTGCAACCTCACTACCAGACGTCCTGGCTGTCCCCCCCGTGCTGTGTGTGAGTTTTTTTTTTTTTTTGTTTGTTTGTTATTTATTTATTTATTTTGATTTGCACGGTTCGGCAGTTAACTTCGTATTTTTCCGACCTTGTTATTTTTTTTTCTAAGTTCCACGCCTTTCTGCCTAAGTCCCACATGTTTCAATGCCTCAACTGCTCGCCTCGCAGCCAATGAGCACCTTCGTGGCTCATCGGCTAAGTGCTCCGTGCTTGGAAGACTTCTGTGCTTCAATGTCTTGCATTTCTACGTGAGGCTTGCAAACATGACGATGAATCGCAGGTTGACAATTAGAATACAAATTTTACTTCAGTTTTAGTTCTTGTATTGTCAAGTAAAATAGCTTGATGTCTGCTTTTTAGGTCGTACTTCAATCAGTCTACCTGTAGGAGCAGTTAGCCTGTGTAGTGTTGTAAAAATGTATTCAAATATAGTATTGTTTTCCCCATTACTTTTGTTTTTGTTCAGTCATGTCCGTCTCTCTGTGACCCTATGGATCACAGCACATCAGGCACATCTGTCTGCCACTACCCTCTGAGCTTCCTCAAGTTCATGTTCATTGCTTCAATAACCTCATCTATCAATCTCCTCCTCTGTCGTCCCCTTATTCGTATGCCTTACATTTTTCCCACCAACAGGATCTTCTCTTGGAAATCCTGTTTTCTATGCTGAATTGTTCTTTACTGCTTGCTTATCTATCCCTCTCTCTTTCTCCATCCCTCTCTCTCCATCCCTGTCTCTCTCTATGGGATAATTTGTGTCTATTTCTATGAGCTGCAATGGCTATACGTCCTGATCTAATATGTTTTATATGTATTCTATTTAACTATTGCATATCATCAAGAAAATTCAAGCACTTCCCATCATAAGAATTTTGAGCAAATCCAGCACCAACTCTCCCTCATCAAGATAATACAGACGTAAAGACAGGGAAAAAAAATCAAGTTAGTGGATGGAGTATGTGTCAGTGGGCAGGGCCTACAGACGTAACATGTTGTGAAGGGAGGAATTTCTACTTTTGGGCGGAGTCAATTTAAGGGGAGGGGCCATATCTCTGCCTTCCTCCCCACCAACTTGAAAGTCACCAGCTGCCACTGGAAAGGGACAGTTGGTATTTGAATCTGCAGAATGGATGGTATCAGGCCTGGTTTCTTTGGTTGAATCTCTGTGGAATTGGCTGCTCAGTCCTGTTGGTAAATGCAACAGAGAATTGACAGTAAAGCACATTTTTAACAGTCTCTCACACCCTTGACTACCTGACTTATCAGGACAAGCTCAGAAAGCACAGTATATCTATTAAAGTGATCTCAGACACACTCTCACTCTCATAACCTCTCCCAATCATACATCTGCACAGACATCAAGAGGGATCGACATGAATCATACTATAGGTATTGAATGTGTATATAAATACCTGCACTCTTATGCGTTTATAATTGCGTATGTGGTAATTTATGATAGAATCTTAGCAAGCAGAAAGTAGTAGTACTTGTAGTGGTAACTGGATTGGGGTGGGCAAAAAATATGAATGACCTAAAGCAGGGAAAACTCTAAATTCACCCATACTAATATCATGAATTCATGACATAATTAAAACGCTATGATGTAATTTATAGCAGGTTCAATGTTATGGCGCATAATCGACAGATGGCACAGTTTATATTGCTTAGTTGGATATGTGGGAAATCAGTGGGTGCAAGGTCGTATTTCTCACGTGTCTTTAATGTAATGGTGTGGTGTCCTTGATTAAACAACATCAAATATTTTGATTCACTGACCTGTATTCTGTTACCTATAAACAATTTAGAACTGGTTGTCACTCCACCCAAACTTTAAACATGTACAATATTAAAGGGACTGCTTTAATGATCCTTCTTCCAAAGATGATATATTTTTTGTGTGTGCAGTGATAGCATTTTGGCCAGTCTTGGGTTTGTACACTACCAAAAGGAGGGCTACACATTTGTTCTCCATGTGGCAGGATGTATATATGTGCTGTTTTTTAATTGAGGAATTCTTTCTCTCCATTCTATGCTGATGATGAAGAGCAAAATGTAATCTCTAAATCTGTCAAACAAATAACTTGTATATTAGAACCACTAACATTGTTAGTCCATGAAGCAAGATTAAACTACTTTTCATACCATGCCAACATATCTGTTGACTTTCCCAGAGAATAATTGGTTTTGTGATTTCGCAATGATCATATTTGTCTAACAGCATTTGCTCATTAACTCTGTACGCCCACATAAGACATTCTGTGATAAAAAAAATTCAAGTAGCCTTTGTTGCTATTGCGAACATAAACTTTCTGAATGTACGAAACAGCTTTTATGAAAATTTCCTAAATGGATTCTTGGCCCTGATGTTTTTCATAGAGACACAGCAGGCACTCACAGAGAACATTATTTGCAGCTACCTGACTATTGTATGCCTCACTGAATAATCACAGCTTGTATGTAATGCTTTTTCCACCTCTGTTTTTTAATATGTTGCAATTAAGTACAAATGTACACGTACCATAAAAGAGAGAAGAAATCAGTCAGTGGAAAATAAAAATTCTGAAACAGAAGAAACAATTTATTTTTGATATACCTAACTGTATTCATGTACTGTATATACTCGAGTATAAGCCGACCCGAGTATAAACTTAGTGACTCGAGTATAAGCCGAGGGTGGGAAATGTGCTGCCCCCTTGTGTCTCTCTTGTGCCTTCTGTGTCCCCCTCTTGTGTGCCCTTTGTGCTCCTTTCTTGTGTCCCTCTCCCTCCCTCCTCATCCTCCCTCCTTATCACTTCCCTCCTCTCCAATTACCCCGCCCCTCCCTTTCCCCTCTCTTACCTTCCATCAGCTGCTCCTCTATGCCTCTTCTGGCTCTGTCGGGTTACCGGCTTAAGCTAATCACGTGACATCACATGCATTTCACGTCATTAGCATATGCCGGGTCCCGACTCCCTTTCCCCTCTCTTACCTTCTAGCAGCTGCTCCTCTGTGCGTCTTCTGCCTGTGTCCAGGCCCGGCATATGCTAATAACGTGACGTGCATATGACGTCACGTCATTAGCATATGCCGGGTATGACAAAGCCGGAAGACACGATGGAGAGCTGCTGATAGGGTAAGGTAAGAGAGGGGAAAGGGAGAGGGGGGTAATTGGAGAGGAGGGAAGTGATGAGGAGGGAAGTGATGAGGAGGGAGGATGAGAAGGGAGGATGAGGAGGATGATAAGGGAGGGGGAGGGAAAGAGACACGAGGGAGAGGGAGGGAAAGAGACACAGGGGAGGGAGAGGGGGGAAGAGACACAGGGGAGGGAGAGGGGGGAGAGACACAGAGGAGGGGAGGGAGAGACACAGAGGAGGAAGAGAGCAGCAGGAGCAGGATGACTCGAGTATAACCCGAAGGGGGGCTTTTTCAGCATTTAAAAAAAAAAATGCTGAAAAACTCAGCTTATACTCGAGTATTTACAGTAAATGTTCTGTGCTTTATATGAATATTGCAATAAATATTGGAATGTCCTCGATTTCAAAAGACCAATCTTGAAATAGAATGACATATGACCCACAATTTTTTTTGAATAACACCATTACTCTTCAAAAAGGATTAGTTTTAGAAAACAAAATTAGAGTTTTGAAAAATGTTAAGTTAAATTCACTTAAAGTAACACAGCAAAGGTCTCGGTCTCAGCTATTGCATAAATAGGGTAAGCCTAACGGGTAGGGAAACGTCACTTTTTTCAGTATTTGTATTCTCCCTGCCACTGCTCAGCAATTGATAATATAAAAGTGCAAAAGTACAAAAGGCTCACTAAGGCTAAAAAGCAAACAAACTATTATTTAGAGGTTTGCATGTATTTGAGTTATATGCTAAGGTTTTTTCTTGTGGTAAAAGTAAGCAAAGTTCAGTTCAAATGATTCAATTTCGTATAGGGGCATTTGTCTATCTAGAGTTATCTAAGGGATCTAAAATAAAGCGTGGGAATCTAGTGGCACGTGCTAGTGGCACATGAAGCTAGGTTATAGCAAAAGTGTGATCAAGTCCTCAATTTATTGTTATTATATTTTATTGTCAAATTATTATTATTATTAAACAAACATTTATGGTAAATATGTTGATGTTATGGTAGCTATTTAAGTGTCTCTTGTCATTGACTGAAACTCCAGTCATGGGGATCAAGTGAGATGTTAAGCTCAGCTTTAAATGTGTTCTTAAAGGGCAAGTTCCACCAAGTTAGAGAAGAGTCATTATTTTTGTTTTTTGTTTTGCCTAGTTTGACAATTATTCCTCCATGTTTGTGGACAGAGGAAGCTGCCATTTAAAGTTTGATTTCTGTCACTTACACTAGGAAAGCTAACATGATTGGTTAAACATTATAAAATCAAATCAAACTGCTTAGTTTATATTCCTGCGTACATCAGCAGCTCAAATCACTTAATGTACAGATGACAACAAATGACACATGCTAAATATTTGACACATATAGTTGAACGGTATAAATTAACCCTTTCATAGAACAATTTGTGTTTAAGTGAAACATCCTCTTTAAGTCAAAAGAAAAGGAGCAAAAGTGAAAAAAAAGAAGGAATGTAGGTGTTACTAGTGAAGAGGATTCACATACAATAACAGGTATACGCTTTTATTTCCTTAACTGGTTGCAATGCGGGAAGATCCTGGGGACTCTTTGGAGAAGAAGTAACAATATCAGACTGTAAGAGTTCTCAAGCTCTTTACTCTTTATTATGTAAGGCATATCTGCAATAGTAAGTACAATAAAACCCTTTGGGTTAGAGATTACAAATGATCTCAAAAAATATCATGTTTTTGTTTTAATAATACTGCCCCGGTATCCTGCTTGCTTTTCCCAGGGCTTAATTATATTACCTGGCAACTTTCTCGTGTTTTCTTTCACTTTCAGCACTGATTGTTCCATTGTCTAGCAATGTCCTCGTGCAGCATAAATATTTGCATACACAGGACCTTCTGCAGGTGAAACAGGACAGTTACTATGTAATAGAATAAACTCACACAGATTAAATATTAACAAGAAGAAAAAAGAAAATCCAGTGAGATCACATTCCTGTCACAATGGACACAGAATCGTGGGTCTGAGAGTCACAATATTTATGGGGAACTTTTGCTGGGCATAAGTAAATTAAACCCTGTCAATGAGCCAAGGTTGGCCATGGAAGGGTGGCTTCCATGATCTCCCCCATGCAGGACATATTGTAAGGTAACTGAAACATATTTGCTGACTGTGCTTAGGGACTTAGGGCCCTATGCTAATCCCCGAGAAAGCAATTGTGAGTGCTCTAATTGAAGAGTAAATCCTATATAGTTATGCTAATCACCCATTGCTAAAAAGTCACCACAGCCTCTTGCCATTGTAAACTCGTAGGACTAATATCCAGATAGTCTTGAGATGGGGAGTGCATGACAAAGGTGGTGGATGATAAAAACAAAACAAAAAACTTTTTACAAAACGTAGCAGCAACTCCAAAGCCAAGAAATATTTCAAGGGTGCAAGTAGACAGAACAATGGTGAGCTGGTGTCACTCCATGGGGAGGTACCCAGTCCTGAGAGGTGTCTGTTTACTTTCTCACATATCCATTATTAGCACATGCTCTGCATATGTAAAATGGATGTTTGAAAGGTTTCACCGATGAAACGTGTATATCAAACATGTTAACTTTATCTTTTTATTGCATTTTTAAAATAGTTTCTATGACATTTCCCACAATCTTTCAAACATTTCCTGTATTTTCCAAATAACACATATCTTACCTATAAGGAGCTATTAATCCCACAGTAAAAGGGCCACCGAACTATGAAATTAATGAATTATATACAATATCTCACAAAAATGAGTACACCCCTCATATTTGTGTCAATATTTTATTATATCTTTTCATGTGACAACACTGAAGAAATGAAGACACTCTGCTTCAATGTAAAGTAGTAAGTGTACAGCCTGTATAACAGTGTAAATTTGCTGTCCCCTCAACACACATTAATGTCTAAACCATTGGCAACACAAGTGAGTACACTCCTAAGTAGAACAGTCCAAATTGAGCCCAAAGTGTCAATATTTTGTGTGGCCACCATTATTCTCCAGCACTGCCTTAAGCCTCATGGGCATGGAGTACACCAGAGCTTCACTGGTTGCCACTCCTCCATGATGACATCACAGAGCTGGTGGATGTTAGAGACCTTGCGCTCCCACACTTTCCATTTGAGGATGCCCCACAGATGCTCAATAGGGTTTAGGTCTGGAGACATGCTTGGCCACTCCATCACCTTTACCTTCTGCTTCTTTAGCAAGGCAGTGGTCGTCTTGGAGATGTGTTTATGGTCGTTATCATGTTGGAATACTGCTATGCGGCCCAGTCTCCAAAGGGATGAGATCATGCTCTTCTTCAGTATGTCACAGTACATGTTGGCATTCATGGTTCCCTTAATGAACCAGTGCTCCCCAGTGCCGGCAGCACTTATGCAGGCCCAGATCATGACACTCCCACCACCATGCTTGACTGTAGGCAAGACCCACTTGTCTTTGTACTCCTCAGCTGGTTGCCACCACCATCTGAACTAAACAAGTTTATCTTGGTCTCATTGGACCATAGGACATGGTTCCAGTAATCCATGTCCTTAGTCTGTTTGTCTTCAGCAAACTGTTTGCAGGGTTTCTTGTGCAACATCTTTAGAAGAGGGGTCCTTCTGGGATGACAGCCATGCAGTGTTCGGCGTATGGTCTGAGCACTGACAGGCTGATCCCCCACCCCTTCAACCTCTGCAGCAATGCTGGCTGCACTCCTATGTCTATTTCCCAAAAGCAATTTCTGGATATTGCGCTGAGCACGCAAACTCAACTTCTTTGGTCGACCATGGAAAGGCCTGTTCTGAGTGGAACCTGTCCTATGAAAACGCTGTATGGTCTTGCCCACTGTGCCACAGCTCAGTTTCAGGGTGTTGGCAATCTTCTTATAGCCTAGGCCATCTTTATTTAGAGCAACAATTCTTTTTTCAGATCCTCATATCCTTTGCCATGTGGTGCCATGTCGAACTGCCAGTTCACACATGAGACCTTGTAACACTATTGAGTCACATGACACAGGAGAGGGGAAATGGCTAATTGGGCCCAATTTGGACATTTCCACTTAGGGGTGTAGTCACTTTTGTTGCCAACGGTTTAGACATTAATGGCTGTTTGTTGAGTTATTTTGAGGGGACAGTAAATGTACACTGTTATACAGGCTGTACACTTACTACTTTATATTGTAGCAGAGTGTCATTTCTTCACTGTTATATATAATAAAATATTTACAAAAATGTAGGCGTGTACTCACGTTTGTGAGATACTATATATTTGAAAGTCTTTCTAAGAACATAATTAAGCAATTAAAAAAGGTCATAAAGCTAGTTTTAACTATACAAAAATAAGGTTTGTCCAGCAGCCCATGTTGTTAGTTTATTCATCACAAAGAAGTGCCTTTTTTTTCTTGAATTACATCAGTTATATGCACTGATGTCCCCAATTAAAGGAAACCCAATTTAGGGAGACTGTCAGCCACATTAAATTCAGTGGAGTTACAGAGCGATAAAATTAGAAAAAGCCCGCAACAGACGTGGCCGACATCCAAACCTGTAATCCATTCTTGCGTACGTGGCATTTGCGGCCATGAACATGATTAATTAGTCAAACCTGTGGTTATGGGTTTAGACAGAGCCAATGGTAAAAGAGATCGTCATCATTACGTCACTGAAAAATGGAGGTTAGATTTCAATCCCTTACAGGTTGCGATTGGACCCGCATTCCAGAAATAATGCAATATTAATAAATCAATAAATATGATATTCTAGTCCATGCGAGTTCTATTACATGTATTAACACATTGATTGCCAGGATCGATATAACACAGAAATTAAACATAAACAGCCTTATTAAAAGGGCTCTATTTAAGCACACAGCATATTTTTTTACAGAAGTTTTTAGTTAGTGAAGACTTTGCTTTTGGATAGAAGTTCACTAACTAAAAACTTCTGTAAAAAATATATGCTGTGTGCTTAAAAAAAAAATATTGTACATATATTGTATCAGATACAAAATCCTTTATACATCAATTACATTGATGGACATCATATATAGTACATAGATATCATATAAATAAGTAGTATTATTTACATTTACACATAAAAATACTAACATGTACATTCAAAAACATAACAAAACACACAGAGTGGAGTTAGCACACTCTTTTATTTTTACTCATATATTGATCCCATATATTCCATCTACCCAGAACCTCTACAGCATTAAGATCACAGGAGAGGCGGCAAGCGCTGACACCACAGCTGCTGCAGCTTTTACAGTCAGTCCTTTGAGCCTGCAATAGCGTGGCCGACATATAAATTATTTTATAACGCTCTGGCAGGCCCACTAGGAGATGCTCATTGTGGGTGGGCCTAGAAATGTCACAAATTACTATTTTTGTTACTTTCTCTCAGAATCTCAATTCTTGATTCATTGATCCTTGTCTCTAAGTATGTTTAGGAAACATCTGCACCAATACAAATGCTGGATAGCAATATTTGATATGTGTTCTTGAATTGATTGTTGTTTCCGATTCTCCAACACAACAACACCTTTTCTTGGACTAAAAATCAATAGTTGTACCAGCTGTGAGTAATACAGCAGGTTACAATATAGAGAACTAAGGTAGAACCTATGAGGCAGATTTATTAAAATTGGACGTCTCAAATGCTTCTCACCATTGTAAATATGGCTCAACGCGTCAGTCGATAACAAAGTTAGACAAAACACATGAATTTAGTTTCTCAACATTAAAAGCATAAAAAAAATGTGGCTTTTCATGCTTTTAGCTGACACTTTGTTTTTTATTTTTTGTCCTTTAAAGCAAATGCCAGCATTTCAGTCTAAACAAAATAAAGTAATTGTCCTTTTCATTAGATGTCCTAAAGCAAAGACATTTTCTTTTAATGTATTCTTTTTCTCATAATAAATCATTTTTCTAAGTAGTACATGTTGCCTTAAGCACTGTTATTTTCTTTAAATGTTGCAGTGGCGCTAATGGATATTTTAGAAGCATTTAATAATTTTCACTCCAAATTGAACATGGGAAGTTTGGTGCTTCCTTTATTCAATTTGTAACTTTACACCATCCACAGGAGAACTCAAAGAAACAGCTATCTGAAGGATTGCTAAGTGTCCAAACCTGAAGGTTAAAATAGAAAAATGTATATAGGTCAGCATGCATGGCGATTTTAACTGGCAGCAAAATCCTTTTTTCCATAACTAACATATCAAAATTAGCAAATTTGTTTATTTGCAAAATATAATGGATCTTACAGTCGACTTGACACTACCTAGATCTACAGTATAAACAATATACATATAATAGTAAATATATGCTATCATTCTTTGGAAAAAAAATAGTACATCACCTAATACACTGTTGAGTGATTTATAAAACAAATTAATACCAATATACAAATATAATTATATAAGGAAACACTTCATATACCACAGTAAATATTCTTAAATATGTACAAAATGTAAGTTTACAAATAACGTCTTCTTACATTTAGCCTGTTTGAGGAGATAGAGCCATTCTCAGTGTATATTATTAAGTGTTCTTGCAACGTTAAATGGAGGAAAGTAAAATCCAGCTTTGCACACCCACTGGTAGCTTATATAACCAAGTACACTGAAGAGAGCAGCCAGGTACAGAGTTTGACCTTTATGGTAGAGACCACAGGAAGAAATGTTCCAGGGTGGAATCACATGGTTGGACTGGGGAGCTGAATCAGAGCACAATTAGAGAGAGATTGTCTTGATTGGCCAAAACAAATAATGGATTTTATGCTAATTTTAGCAGGGATTTTCAGGGGTGTCAACAAACAAAAGCTGCAGCTTGCAAACTAAAAATATTTAGCAAACATCAGGGTGAGTTTGTAAATGTTTATTGGTATTTTTTCATGCAAACAAAAATGCTTGCATGCACTACTGACTCTCCTCTATCAGATACATTGATAATCCAGAAAACTTAGATATGCTTTTAAATTACTTATTCTATTTGTAAAGCTGATTGTGCCCACGTGGAGGTAAATCTTGTGTATATACTATAGTAAAACATAGGACTGGTTATACTAAAGGTTGAAGTGATGGCAAAAGGGTAGAGAACCAGTAAAATGTAAGCCTCATCATACATAGCAACTTGTACTAAGCAATTATCACAATGTGTTCTCCTGCTGATTGTTACTCATTCACTTTGACACAAGTGCTCTGGTATGTTGTAGATGAGTTATTACACAATTGATCTGTTTGCAGATGAAGTAATAGTGAACATAGCCTAGCAGCCTATTCATCTCATGATGAAACACCTAAACTGCAAATAATAAGTAATAATGCATGTAATGCTCTCCAACATATCATGTAAAGTACATAAAAATCCTCAAAGAGGCATCTGCTTAACAGAGAGTGGGAAGTCAACCTACTAACACACACCCAAGCTGTCATCTCGGTCCTTTCACCTTCGCAAAAGCTGCAATCCCACTGCCAACCGACAGATGGCGCTGCCGATTTTCATATATGTCAGACAGAGAAAAGAGGCCTTGAGCTATGAGAAGCGCACCCGAGGCCCTGGGGGGCTGAGTGCCCGCACCGAACATAGCGATGGCCTCGATGTCGACTCAGCGCCAATAGTTTTTTGCCTTACATCAAACATGACGGCGCCCGAAAATTGACAGGGCGCTCTGGCAGATGGCTCCTATAACTGCAGCTATCAGTGCTGCTGAAGGCATGCGAAAGTGAAGAGGGATAGATCCGTCATCTCTAATTACAATATATTTTTTCAACTACGAAATTACCTCATCTAATAATGAGACGACAAGGTAGGTAGCCAAGAACAAGCTAAAGAAAAGAGAGACACACAAGGGGAATAAACTCAGAGCACCCATACATAACAATAAATTGCAGAGACTGTTAATAAGTGCAACCGAGTGAATGGAGGTTTATGCAACACTTTAGAGGAGCATTCTACCACCTGCTGGCAGCTCAGGAGCATTGCATAGTGTAGTCTGACCAGCAACACACAAAAAACATCAGCAAACCCTGGTGGTGATTGAAGGCAATTGTTTTACAGAGACTGAGTAGTCACCAGCGGAGATCAACCAGCACACATTTAAGTTGCAATTTCCAATAACAATAAATTCCTGTAACGAATAAACTGATGTTCCAGACTTTAGCTGGAACATTAACAAATTATTCCACTATCTACAGCGATCAACCCCATTTTGAAGTTGCAAATTAGATCCTGCCCCACAAGGAATTGTCTAGCAGGACTTGCGAAGCCATACGAGGAGTCCAAAGACCCGGGCATTTGCTTACTGGACTGAGGCCAAAGGCAAGCTGCTGACTGGTCAGATCCTAGGGAGATGACCCTGTAGGGCTGAAAATACAACCTGGGGGGAGGGGAAGGTGGTGCTATGAATACTGCATGCAATCAAATAAGCTAGTAGTACCCTATATGTAAGACATAACTTGTGGATATATATGAAGCAACAATGCCTCAGAATTATATGTTACACCAGCAAATGTATGATATTCCATAAAATTGAACACATAAAAATGGGGAAATCCAAACGAAACACGCCAACAAAATATATTATTGATCACTTCAGACCTTCTGACTTGTGTCATACTCCACCACCAAACCCCCAAATATAACTGAAAGCAAGGAAATTCAATTATTATTACAGATTGGAAATGCAGCTAAGCATGGGCAAGTTCTAATAATGGGAGACTTTAATTACCCTGAAATAAACTGGATAAATGAGACCAGCAGTTCAGCTAAGGGGAGCAGGTTCTTGAGTACACTCAGGGATCATTATCTGGCCCAGGTTATACAGGAGCCTACTAGAAATGAAGCTATCTTAGATTTACTCATCACAAATAATATTGATATAGTATCAAATGTTGAAATAGGGCAACCTTTGGGAAACAGTGATCACAACACAGTCTCATTTGAGATTGAATTAACAAAACAACATTTTAAGGGGCCAACAAAAACTCTTAATTTTAAAAGGGAAGATTTTAACGGTCTAAGGGCAGCAATACAAACCCATGTGGCTTAACAATGATTTAAAGATCAAGATACAGAGTAAAAAACAGGCATTAAAATTATACAAACAAGAGGGGACAGAGACTGCTTTACGGGAATACAAGGAAATCAACAAGGCTTGCAAAAGCGCAATTAGACTGGCTAAAATAGAAAATGAAAAATGTATTGCAAAAGAGAGTAAGACTAACCCTAAAGTATATTAATGGGAAGAAGGCGAGGAAGGAAGCTATAGGATCATTAGAATGTGAAACAGGCTGTCTGAAAATTAGTGACCAGGAAAAGGCAGATGAGCTAAATAGGTTCTTTTCTTTGGTATAAACAAGGGAGGTACAAGTGGTTGGGACACTGCAACATAATGGGGCTACACTACCTTTGCCAAATAATTGGTTAACACAGGAAGTAATCCAAAAGAGGTTGGAAAAAATAAATGTTAATAAAGCCCCGGGTCCTGATGGAATACATCCAAGGGTACTAAGGGAACTGGGTTCTGTAATAGCTAAACCATTATATTTAATTTTTCAAGATTCACTCAACACAGGATCTCTACCAGATGACTGGAGAAAAGCTGATGTGATACCTATATTTAAAAAGGGCGCAAGATCAAATCCAGGGAATTATAGACCAGTGAGCCTCACTTCTGTAGTGGGGAAGGTTTTAGAAGGGTTAATAAGGGATAATATACAAGAATATGTCTATTTGAACAGGATTGTTGTAAATGGAACATACTCCAAAAGGACTAATGTGGTAAGTGGGGTTCCTCAGGGTTCAGTATTAGGTCCTCTCCTTTTTAACATATTTATTAATGACTTAGAGAAAGGATTGGAGTGTGGGGTCTCTATTTTCGCTGATGACACAAAGTTGTGCAAGGTAATTAAATCAGATAATGATGTGCTTTCCCTCCAAGGGGATTTACATAAAATTGAGGAATGGGCATCTAAATGGCAGATTTAATACAAATAAATGTAAGGTTATGCATCTGGGAAGGAAAAATAGCCATGCAATTTATAATCTTAATGGAGCAAATCTAGGTGTATCAGATATTGAAAGGGATTTGGGAGTGCTTGTGGACAACCACCTAGGTAACAGTGCTCAAAGCCAAGCAGCAGCTGCAAAGGCAAATTAAATATTAGCATGTATTAAGAAGGGTATAGAAGCCAGGGAAGCAAATATAATTCTGCCACTATACAAAACTCTAGTATGCCCTCATTTGGAATATGGAGTACAATTTTGGGCACCACTTCATAAAAAGGACATTTCAGAGCTGGAAAAGGTACAGAGAAGGGTAACAAAACTAATAAGGGGAATGGAGAAAGACTAACCAAATTAAACTTATTTTCTCTAGAAAAAAGGGGGCTAAGAGGAGATATGATTACCTTATATAAATACATCCAGGGTCAGTATAAAGATTTGTCAGGGGAGCTTATTGTGCCAAGAGGTTTTCAACTGACAAGAGGACATCCCTTGAGGTTAGAAGTAAAAAGATTCCACCTCAAAGAAAGAAAAGGGTTCTTCACAGTAAGGGTGGTTAATCTGTGGAATTCTCTACCAGAGGAGGTGGTGGCGGATTCGATAGATAACTTTAAAAGGGGTCTAGATTTATTTCTAATTAAAAAGGGAATTCAGGGTTATCATGGATAATTAGAGAGACAGTATTGATCCAAATTTTTTACATTTCCCTTCGAGACAATTGGCTAAGTCTCGCTTGTGTTTTTTTGGTTTTTTTTCTATTTGCCTTCCTCTGGACTAATTAATAAAAAAAATAAAAATAAAACATTAAATAATTGATTAATAAGTAACTAACAACTAATGAATTAATAGTTAATCCGTATATTGCAGATCAGAGGAGATCTTAAAAGATTGAACTTGATGGACTGAAAGTATTTTTTCAACCTTAAATACTATGGGCCTCATTCTATTATCGGCCGTAAATAGGCCGCAAAGCTGCGATTCCTTGCGGGGCTCCCGTTACCTTGCAATTCAATTATACGGCGCCGCAAGGCTATCCACTTACGGCGGGACCTTTTTGCTGCATGTAAGCTGCGGCTCGGTTTTAGCCTTGCAGAGAGGGTTCCCGGAGCAATTGAATAGCAACCAGGATTTTCTTGCGGCCGAAACTCTTGCGGCCGTTTAAGATCAAAGGCTTTCCTCCGGCGAGCCGCAAGGGATAGCAAGGCGCCGGCCGCAAGCCTGCCGGAATCCTCGGCCGGAAGGGAATAGAATAGGTAAATAGCTTGCGGCCGGTCCTTGCGGCCACGGATCTCCTACAGCCGATAATAGAATGAGGCCCTATGTAACTATGTAACTATGTAATTGTATCGCTAAAAATGTTTGTACTACAAGGTGATAAGGGATAGCAATATTACTAATGCATTAATTATATACCCTGTATTAATAAAGAGAGAGGGCAATCCTTACAAGGCTAACCTAGTGACCCCCAAGAGGCTCTCCCCCTCTCAGCATACTACAGTGTTCTAGGCCATTGTTATACCCCTCCTATTGGGGGCTGTTGGAGGAATTTCTAAACCATCCTCACTCCCAGTCTTTGCCACATTAGATACGTGGCTTAGGAGGTTTTATTCTTACTAAGGGAATCTAGGTTACCTACTTGACTGTTTGCAAGATAGGTACCTTATGTTAACTGTTTTTTTACCTAATGTTCTTTGTTTTTTGTTTTTTTCTATTTGTCGGTTCTGGCGGGAGAAATCTCTTGTTTCAACTTAAACGAATGGGCGTCGATTCGGCTTTTTACCGTACCCTTCTTCCCCACCGACTCCAACTTTGCAGCAGGGTGAGTTTGCCCTGCCAAGGCAGGTCTTGCCCATATCATCATGACAGGTTTAGAATATACTTTTTAACACACAACGTACAGGGCTTCCATTCTCAATTTCAAAGAAGAAAGGCCTTTCTTTATTACTGAGAATTTAAGCCCTTTGTATTGTTTTTGCAGGAGTCCCACTTTTCAAATAATCATATACCAACATATTTACACAAAGAATATCCTACTTTTTTTTCAGCGACCGAACCTACTAAAAGAGCAGGTACATCGATTCTCATACACCAAAACGTTCCCTTTAAGCTGAAAACTTAAAATAGACAGGGAAGGTCACTACATAATTTTAAACGTACGGTACAGTACGATCACATTGGTCTCCATATATGCTCCCACCGACTCCCCTCATAAAAGCTTACTAAAGATTTTGAGAATTCTAGAATGCCAAGCTAGCGGTAAAGTGATATTAGGCGGGATTTCAATCTAGCTTTTGACCATAATTTACATAGATCAAACAGCCTTTTAAGTGGGCATTTTTCAAATAAACGACAACAAATGGCAAAGCTTCTTCAAAAGCTGAATCTAACAGATGCCTGGAGGTGTCACCATCCCGGGTCGAGAGAGTACACATATTACTCACACACGCATAGATCCTATTTGCGTATTGACACGATTTTAACGGACCCACCTCTTTTTGATAGCTCGAAAGAAGCTAAAATTGTACCCTGGTCGGACCATGCAGCAGTATTGATAACCTTGAACTTGTGACCAAACCTTAGGCTTCCATTTACATGGAGGTTTAATGATAATCTCCTGTCTTCCGCCACAATTAGGCAACAGTTGGAGAAAGATTTGAAAACGTATTTTGAAATGAACCCCTATACGGACGTGGGTATAGGGTGAACTTGGGTAGCCCATAAGGCTAATATGAGAGGGGTCTGCATTAAACTGACGTCGACCCATAAGCAAAAAGAAAAAGACCTGCTAGAGAACTTGCAGACTGTGGAGCACAAAAATCAAGAGAGCCCACAGACTGAGAAAGCCCACCAGCGTACTAGACAATAATTTTACAATTATTTTACTCAGGCAAAGATAGTTAGAATAAGAAGCTCAAATGGCTCAGTTATGGTGAGCCAAAATGAAATCCAAAAATGTTTCTCAGAATTTTACCAGACCATATACTGTATACCTCGCAACCCCAGAACAACCCGGGTGTCATTAGATCCTTCCTAGACAGATTAGATCTAACGGTCCAAAATTTAGAAACCCTCAATTCAGATGTCACGACTGACAAAATAAAAAAGGCCATAAAAAGTCTTAAGGTGGGCAAATCCCCTGGACCGGTTGGCTTTACAAACTCCTATTATAAAAAAATTACAGATCTCCTATCCCCTTTTCTTAGCAAATTATTTAATGCAATTTTAAGAGGTAAGGGTATGCCTCCAGAGCTTAACCAAGCCGACCTAGTACTATTTCCCAAAGAGGTGAGGGACCCCCTTGAAGCCAAAAATTACCATACAATTCCACTCATAAACGTGGATATCAAGCTGCTTGCAAAGATAATGACGAATAGAATATCGGTGCTTCTCCCTGATTTAGTTCATAAGGATCAAACGGGCTTTATAGCACATTGGCAAGCACCGGATAACATGCGGAGGACACTGAATATTCTCCACCTAGTGCAAACAAATGGAACTCTGCTCTGCATAATGGCATTGGATATTGAAAAAGCTTTTGATACAGTTAAAAGGCAATACCTTTATGCAGACCTGGATAAATTTGGCTTCAAGGGGCATTTCATAAACCTCATAAAAACTCTCTATCACCTCCCTATAGCAAATCTTAGGCTCCCAGGCACAAGTGATCCTACCATTAAATTTCAAAGAAGTACACAGCAGGGGTGCCCCCTCTCCCCCTTACTAATCGCCATGGAACCCCTTGATCAAGCCATCCAGTCCAACCCGGATATCGGGGGCCTTGCGGTGGGCCTGCAGCAGAATAAATGTTATCTGTTTGCAGACGATCTGCTTTGCACCCTGACCAACCCAGTCTCTTCGATTAGTAATTTGCTTACCACTATCAATGAGTTCAGCACAATATCAGGACTGAGAATCAACATAGACAAAACTGAAGCATTGGATGTAGGGATGGATCAGACCGATATTGAACAGCTACAAAACAAATACAATTTTTTGGGCCTAAGGGAAGCATTAAATATCTTGGAAGATTTCAGAGTTATATAGAGCAAACTTTCCCCCACTGTTCCAAAAGTTGAAGGTAGATTTACATAATTGGTCCAGGTTTAAGCTGTCATGGACAGGGCGTATCATTAGCTTTAAAATGAATGTCCTACCACAAATTCTTTATTTATTTAGAACCCACGTATCGCCAAAAAAATTATGCACAGACATAGGACCCAGGGAGGACTTTCTTGCTTTTTTTGCCAATAGCACACTCTATTTAACATCAGCCTATATGGGTATTTATGGAGAATTGGCAAATGAACCCCCATACCTAAGACACTATCATTTGGAATACTTATAAAAAAATCCCATGATCAGGCTGACTTTCTCGACCTGGGCACGCTATATTCTCACTTTAATGATTCTAGTGGTTCGACCAAACCCCCTTTCGTAAATAAATGGGAGCAGGATCTAGGTAGGAGCCTTGGGCCCGGTAAGTGGAAGGAAGCTTTTACTCACCTAACTAGAGGGTCTGTAATTTATAATTTATTGGAGGTGTCGATTAAGGTCCTACACAGGATGTACTTGATTCCAACGAGAATGCATGCCATGAACCCTATAAATACACACAAATGTTTTAGGGGATGCCAAATAGCCGGAGACGTTCTACACACTTGGTGGACCTGCCCGACAGCACAAAAAATCTGGAGGCAATCCCTCAAATTGAGATCCCAAGTTCTAAATATCCCTATATGACCCTCCGTGGAGACCTGTTTGCTAGATATCTATATGGATACACTAACTCCCCCCAAAACAAACTTTTAGAATTAATTTGTTTGCATTTAAAAAGCATATAGCCAAGAGTTGGAGAACCCTAACTTTAGCATAAAGGAGGTCCTCATTAAGGTTAACTATGTATATAATCGAGAAAATAACTTACAAATTGAGGGATTCATTTCTCTTATTCCTGGCAATTTGGTCTCCATGACTGGACTCCCAACACAACATAGCAGTGTAGGACTGTAGAAAGGTAACCTGTTCAGAAATACATAGCTGTCCATATAAAGGGATGCGGGCACTGGTGGGGTCGTGGACGTGGTCCTCGGAGGTGGAGCGTGCACTTTGAAGGGAACTGACCAGGTGAGACCATTTTCATATTTCTTATTCTTCTTTTGCTCCTCATTTTGGTTAGTCTTTTTTTTCTTCTTTACATTGTTGTTGATTATAATTTTACTACCCCAACTATAGCAAACGGGGAAAGTTATAGTTACAAAGGTAGGAGTGAATGATCCTAGGTATTTGTCAATGAAAATCTAGAAAACTAAGAAGACTTCAAACAATGTTTGAATGTATTAGCATATTGTTAATAGATAATCCTAGAACTCATACATAACATTATGTACAGGATGTTTATACATGTTTGAAAAAATCTGTAACGTCTTCAATAAAAAGATTGGTAAAAAAATAAATCATTAAATATGTTTATATTGACTATCCAGAACAAAATTAATTTTATAAATAGTTTCAGCCTCTATTATAGTAATACTACTAGCTTGCCCATCATAAATGACGGTATCATATAATTTTATGTTGAATTGTCTGTGATGTGTCTCTCCTTCTCTCTCTGTCTCTCTCTCCTATCTGTGTCCTCTCTCTCACTATGCCCTGTGTATGCCTCTCTGTCTCTCTCCTGCCTCTGTCCCTCTCTCTCTCCCTAAGTCTTGTGCCTGTCTCTGTCTGTCCTGTTTCTCTCACTGTGTCTTGTGTCTGTCTCTCCTGTCTCCCTATTCCATCTCTCTTTCTCCCCATTCCTTGTGTCTGTCTGTCTCCGTCTGTCCTGTCTCGCTCTCTCTCTCTCCCTATGTCTTATGTCTGTTTGTGTCTCCCCTGTCTCTCTCTCTCCTATCTCTCTCTTTGATGTCTCTCTCTCTCCCCATCACTCCTTCCCACCCTCTCCATCGCTCTCACTTCCCTCTCTCCTTCCCACCCTCCCTTCCCTCACCCATTTCTGTCCTCTCCAGCTCTCTCTCTCCCTTCCCTTACTCCTTCCCATGCTCCCCTCACCCCACCCTCTCCCTTCTCATACTCCTTCCTACTCTCTCCCTTCCCTCACTCATTCTCACCCTCTCTCTCCCCCTTATCTCACTCCTTCCCATCCTCCCTTGCCTCCCTATTTTCCATCATCTACCTTCACCTACTCCTCTCCATCTCTCGATTCCATGACTCATTCTCACCCTCTTCTTCTATCTCTCACCCTTCCCTCACTCCTTCCCACCCTCCCTTGCCTCACTTCTTTCCATCCTCTCCCTTCCCTCACTGCTTCCCACCTCCCTTCCCTAACTAATTTCCGTCCTCTTCATCTCTCTCTGCCTTCCCTCACTCCTTCCCATCCTCTCCCTCATGTGCCTCTATCTAGCGTCCCCCCACACACACACACTCTGTGTGCATGGTATCTTGTCACATGAATGTTCCCATTTTCTGTGTTTGTTAACAGAAAATTATTTTTGCACTCCTACGTGATCTGACCCTGGACCTAAACTCACTTTTTTGCTTTTGATGCTGCGTGTCCAAGGCTTGTCTACTGTACTTTCCTTGTTGTTGGGCCAGTGGTCAGTTTTAACTCACGTCCAAATCCTCTAGACTTGTTTCTCATTAATTAACCAGCATTATCTCATTGGAAATGAGCACATTAAATATGTTGTTGTATGATTAACAATCTTCCATATGGCATGAAGCACATAGTTTTACAAAGTAACTATGGACAATACCTGGACACTGGAATCAATATTTTTCTTTGTCATCAAAATATATTAATTTAAAAATAAAGGAACATTGTTTAAAATCAAAAGCAAAAATATGTGCAAATCTTGATGACTACAGTCTTATAATCTGTCTGGATCCTTATCCTCCCCAGCTATTGGTTTTATGATTTTTTTTCCATTAGGTACCTTTTTTTTTAGTTTTTATTATGTAGTCCACAGTTCTACTTGTCACCTGTTGCTCAGCACAAAATTGCCTTTTTGTATTTCATGGATTATAACATTCAAGATGATCTGTGTTTCCATTCACACCTTAAGAAGCATTGCTTAATAGGGCAACCGGCAGCTAGATCGCTTTCATTAACTGCTATGGTAACTGAGACTTTGGACTAAAGAGTACTTTCTCGCCTACACTTGCAATGTTTTCCTTCTGTTATCTTGGATACCAGGAGAAAAATAAACCTATTAAATGACCACAGTACATTGAAAAAAAATCATGGTTGTGATGTGAAGTATGTAACAAACTCACAACATTAGCAGCAATATAAGCCAGGAGCATAAAAGCATTTTTATACAAAATACTGTTTTAGCACACTTTGCTATGATTCTCACTTGGACTACTACTCTGCCTGTAGCTTGACAGAGAAGGCTATTCTGCAGTGTCTTACCCTTCTAGTTAGTTCAATTATTAAGTGGTTATTTAGTGGTAGTCTTTCACCAGAACCAAATAGAGATCTTATCTGAATCCACGGTTCATCCAATTCCTCACAGATTTCTAATCCTTTTAGGAACAAGACAACATTTCATTAAACCAAAAGTGAATACAAAGATTAGCAGCTGTATTTATTAATTTGAAATGTTGTCAAAATATTTTGCACGTTATCAAGTTCTTCGAAAGAGCATACTATAAATATGATATATCAGTGGTCCTTTAATTGTTGAAAAAGTATTTTCCATCTCCATTCATCAAGACAAAGTTATATATTTAACACAGTGAAAATGCATAGAAAGTACTACAACTATATATATATATATATATATATATATATATATATATATAATATATATATATATATATATAATATATATATATAATATATATAAATAATATATAAAAAAATATATAAATAATATATATTTATAATATATAATATATATATATATATATATATAATATATATATATATATATATATATATATATAAATATATAATATATATATTTATAGCGAAGGCTGTTGTGGCTTGCAAATGTGGTTGAGCCTAGAGAATGGGACTAGGCAAGCGTGATTGAGGCGGTGCCTAACAAAGGCGAATATAGGATTTATGGAGGTATTGGAAGTGATTCCCAGAGAGGGCCGAGTAGAGAGTGTAAGGAGGGTAGACGTTTTGTAGATCTGGGCCAGAAACCACATGAATAAGGCATAGGGAAGCCGAAGTGCTAGCTTGGACATGGACAAGGGCATAGACAAGTAGGTTCTGGCCCAGATCTGAAGTATGAAAGCATAAGGAAGTCAGGATAACTTACCTTGAGAGGAACCATCGCTCTCCAGCAATGAGAGTGTCCTTTCTGGGAGACAGGCACAGAAGCTGAAGGCAGGAAATATAGAAGCGGCTGCAAGGCAAAGCAGTTACAAGGAGATATACACAGGTACTGAAACGAGACAGCTGAAAATGGTGGAGAGAAGCAAATACACAATGAACAGGTATAGGGACAGGCATAGGTAGATGACAGAGCTGAGAAGCAAACTGCAGAACGTAGAGTTAGAATGTCTGTATCAGAAAATAGGTATATACATTTGGTTGTACCAACATTTATTATCCAACAGGTTTAACTGGACAGCAAATGGAACCAACAGGATATAATTATATAAATTAACCTTTACTGACCATATCAACATTTGACTTCCAAAACAAACATATAGACAAATAACCATCTGTGTCTGTGATGTCAGTAGAACCCAGAATAACTGGACTACATTTATGGAAGTTGACAAGCTACAGAGAATGTCATCTGAAATATTAGCTCCTCATATGAGAAAAACAAAATTCAGAGAGCGCTTGATTAATAGAAAAAGGAAATAATGCGTTTAAAAATCTGTCTGGACCCAACCATGTATTAAACCCTAAGAGTTTGTCTTACCAGAAGGATTTTGTAAGAACATGTCAACGCAGACCCTTTACTTTACATGACTGCAATTAAGAATCATCCCTTCCTGCAAGTCTGGCTAAAGACCTCCATTCATCCTATAATTGTTTTATATGTAGAGCAGATCAAAGGGGTAAGAGACCTCTTTCTCTGCTCACCATTACTACTCCGGGTTTGTCTTTTTCAGGACCTCTGTTAGATCCCCCTCAAGTATTCTGTGTTGTAAATTAGCATATTGATCCTCACATTAGCATTCAGGAGCCATCCAATGTAAGCCTGTATCGTAACTCAAGGAGCTTTAAAAACCTATGTACCGCATCTATTCTATGGCTATTGTAAAAAACATATGAACACCTTCCGATGGCAGGGAAGTGGTTAAATAGGAAGAAAAATAATGGGTTTTTTGAGGACCAACATGGCACATGGTTTAAGTGCCTCAGTGATTGGCAATAATGATGCCATACAGGAGTCCTTTTGATCCAGCTTTAACAGAACAAATGTGCAAATACTCAGAACTGCAGTCTGACATGTACTATTGGTCTCATCCCTGCTCCTAAAAGTCCTGTCATTGGCTGGATTCAAGTTTAAGGTATTTGCTTGTGCTGTATGAGGTGCAGCGGTCTGAGGCTCTACCAATCTAAGGGACCACCAACAATTTGGTTACTAATTTTCCCATGCTCCCCCATCAAGAAATCTGCCTGTACTTAGAGGTGAAGTATATATTGAAAAAAATGTTTGACCTTTATCTTGAAGGGATAATTTACTGCAAACCATAGGGGACCTCATAGGCAGATCTTGTGACCCCCATGGTATACTAAACTATTTCTTTTTTAATCCCCTGGGCACTCCCTTTGTGTTGGTACTTCCTAATAGCAGTAACAATAGCTCCATTAGCTGGGGAAAGGCAGGTATGAGCATATCTGCAGAATATGCAGCAGAATTGGAGAACTAATGACCTTATGGAAGATGGTGCAGAACACACAGTGGAGAAGAAGGGACCCTCTGGATTCAATCTTAGTGCTTTATGCTCTCACAGAACACATCCCATAAACAGAAACTCCTGAAATCTGCAAAGATAAAAGTGCAAAAGGAGAGAGATGACTTGAGCCATCCTGTCCCACACTACATTGTTTCTTCCACACCCTGCACATCCAATCCCCCAGGAGATTGGAAAACTAATCCACCATCAAAAATGAGCAGGAAGAAGGTAAGAGCAAAGTAGTGAAAAAGGAGAATAGATGTGAATTATTGGTGATAATTAGTGGTGATTATTGAATAGATGTGAACATTTGAAAAAATTGAGATTGATGGAGATGAATCTTTGAAGAGGTCCTTTGCTGCTTCCAGTAATGGTTGCTTTAACGCATTGTCTCCTCCTTCCTCCCTTGGAATAGCAACCAATTCTCTATACAAAGTCAAAGGCTCTTGTGCTCATTCTGGGCACACATCTTTATCCATGGGAAAAAAAGCATCCAGTCTTATCTGGCGTGGAACAGAAGTCAGTATAATGGCGATAGTGCCCCTACCACTTCAATTACTTCTATTCCTTGTAGATACAGACAGATCTGGTGGATATAACATTTTTATCTTTGATACAGGATATTTTGGAGGAGTTCTTGTAGGTGGCTGCAAACAAATGGGGAAATTCATTACTCTTTTTCCACACAGTAAAGGAAAATTGTGCTCACAACTTTTTTTTTTTTTTACTAGGACCAGGCCAGAATTTATTCTTTTTAAACAATTTTTAACGTTGACCTAAAAAATATCAATAGTTACAAAAGTTAAACCACAATGAACTATGCTTTCATTCCAAAAAGTAAACAAGGTTATTTAAAACGGTATACTTTATTTACACAAAACCTGCAGATTTCCATATAAGCCTTCTTTACTATTTATAATTTTCATATTATAAACTGAGGTAGCACAGAACTATATACAACCCAGAAATAATCACAACATTTTAAGTTATTATGAATCCTAATAAAAATATGAGATTTCAGTCATATACACCCATCTAGTGTTACATATAGAAAACAACAGTACTTACCAGTAATATTTCCTGAGTACCTAAGACAATAAATATTGTGCCTGTAAAATGGTAGTTTCCAAGTAGTCTGGTATCAGTGAAAACTACAAGTGGTGGCAAAATATTGGAAACACTGAACAGAAAATATTAATATTTTGCCTTCCTTTTAAATATCAGCTTTAAATATTACCAATTTTTTGTATTGCATGAACCTTAATTGAAAATAACAAAAAGTGCACCAAGCATACATGCATCTGTACATTTGATTGGCAGAAGAGTCATATGTCTATATTGCAGCTTATTGACCTACAAGGGCAACCCCAGGTAATGTAAACATTTTAATTAGTTATTTTCTGTCATGAGTGCATCATGTGAAAAAAAGAAAACATTATTAAATACCCACTCCCAGATGCAACAGAGCAAAAACTATTTCAGTATCCTTACAGAACTGTGCTGTGTGTAGTTGGATGTTGTACCATTCTTGAAGAAGTAAAGCCTCTAGTTCCATGTTTAAAAGTTGGCAACGGGCATTGCAGGTTCATCCATTCATCAAAAGTGAACCCACCCAGGTATAGGAAATAGGTTGAAAGATGACTCATCAGTCCATATCACTTTTTCCATTTTCATGTTCTTTACACTAGGCTATGTGTCTTTATGTATTGGACGTGGATACAAGGAGGTTTCCAAATGGCAAACCAAGCCCTAAATTCCAGTGCATGATATACAGTTTATTTGGAGACTGGATCACAGAGGTGCAGATTCAATTCCGTGATATTTATTGAGTCTATGCTTTTGTGGCAAGCTAAGTAATTCCATAGTTGCCTCATGTTATTTTGAATTATCATATCAAATAACATACAAACCTGCTGATTGTCAGACTTCTATTATATGTGACACATACTGCTAATTAGCAATTAACTTAACATGACTCACCTTTGCAGCTGCATTTGTAATTGAGATTTAGTTATGTCAACGTTAAATACATTTTTCATGTGGTGTTTACCTGATTTTGTCCACTGCCTGTACATTGAAAGATAAGTACATTTGCAACTGAATTATTTTTTTTTAAACTGTAGTTGAAGAAAAACTGCCCATGTTTGTGAATATTTTCTAATGCTTTCAGCTATCCTGATAACTTAAAAGATTCCATATTGCTTCCAGTATCAGCAGGCCCTAATTCTGTAGTGGGCTTCATTGGTTTGCACATGCTGCAACTACAATGGTTCTACTTTTTTGTGAAATATGTATCAAACTAACATTATTAACAGCTTTGTAAGTAATGAACATAGAAATATTTTAGAGAAAACTATAATTTTTGAAAACTCTATTTATATATAAAACAATCCATCTTATCTTGTTTCATCACTTTCTGACAGCTTTATCTATCAGTGGAGGGATTGTGGTGGGGGATAAGGAAAAGCGAATTTGTTCAATAACTCGATTTTTAGAATTTGACACCTACCCCCTTCTAATGTGCATTGACCTCTATTCCATTTCTCTCGTCAGAAAAGAACCAAATGAAGTTTGCTCGTAAGTCACTACCGAACAAACTCATCACACATGTAAATCTAACCTCTGAGAAATGTCAACCAAGTGCTTAAAATGTTGCTAATATCCTAAGCCCCAGGTATCTTTCTCATAATTATTTAAAAAATCTCTATAACATGCCTCCTATAACGATATCTGATCTCGCTGAAGTTTACCCGTAAGTCTTTCAGAGTGCCCATCATTTTAAGAAACCCTGCAGGAATTTCAAACACCCATAATATCTGGATGCCTCAAATGTATTGCTTTGAAGAACTTAACAACTTAATTGCATTGGATTTGAGCCTTGATTGCTCAAATTAACACAGTTAAAGGGTTATTAACCCTACCTGCTATTAGCCAGGGGATCCCTCCTCAATACGTGCTACACCTATGAGCCTGTGTATGCCCCGGGATTCCCCCATATTACCTGCTACCCCCTATGCTACTCCCCTGCGGTGGCAGGAAGGTGCCAAAAGGGTCCTTGGGGACCCCCGTGGTATAGAATTTACATTTGTGCCATGGAAGTCCGTTGGGTTCCCTGTGGTTATAGCTTAGTATACCATGTGGATCCATTAGTACCCCCATGGTACAGATGTTAAAATTAGGAATCCATAAGGAACCTTATAGTATAGGGGTTGATTTTGTGTGCCATGAGGACCCCCATAGTCATAGTTTAGTATACCATGGTGGTCCATAGTTGTATTATTATTTAAACATTTTACTACTATGGGAAGGAAAGGATATGTATAGATAGGTATAGGGCAGAATGTTAGGTCTTGTGTAGTGGGTACCATTCTGTAGCGTTGGACAAAAATATGGACAAATAGGCTTGAACTTTAGTAGCAGAGGCAAACTCATGACTGGAATTACAGGACAGGTCGAAAGTGCCAGCAATAACTTGAGGGAATGTCAGTCCCTGCAGTAGAATTTTGGTTTGTCTTACAATGGGCTACTGTAGTGCCATAATAAAACATTATGTTATGAAGTATTTGTAACATCCAAAAGTGTATTTGAAGATCAGAGGACTTTTTTTCAGTCACAGACTATTTACTTTCCTTGGTTACATAGTTACATAGGCCCTCATTCAATTGCAATTTGGCCAATTGAATAGGGGTTTAAATAAGCACATAACATATTTTTTTAAAGACGTTTTTAGTTAGTAAACATCTATCCAAAAGCAAGGTTTTCACTAACTAAAAACTTATTTAAAAAAAATATGTTATGTGCTTATTTAGACCCTTATTCAATTGGCCAAATCGCAATTGAATGAGGGCCATAGTCATTTTGGTTGAACAAACTTTAGTCCATCAAGTTCAACCTTTGTAGATCTCCTCTGATCTGCAATACACAGATTTATTGTTAATCAATCCAGAGGAAGGCAAACAGAAAAAAAAAACCCAGTGAAACTTTGCCAATTGTCTCAACAGGGAAAAAATATGTAAAATTCCTTCCTGACCCCAGATACTGGCGATCGGATTCATCCCTGGATCAATACTCCCTCTCTATTTATCCCAGATAGCCCTTAATGCCCTTTTTATTTAAAATATATCTAATTCCTTTTTAAAGTTATCTATCAAATCCACTGTTACCACCTCCTTTGGTAGAGAATTCCACAGATTAACCACCCTTACTGTGAAGAACCCTTTTCTTTCTTTAAGGGGAAATCTTTTTACTTCTAATCTGAAAGGATGTCTCCTTGTCAGTTGAAAACCTCTTGGCACACAAAGTTCCCTTGACAAAGCCTTGTACTGACCCTGGATATATTTATATAACGTAATTATATCCCCTCTTAGACACCTTTTTTCAAGAGTAAATAAGTTTAATTTGGTTAGTCTTTCTTTATAACTTAGCCCCTCTATTCCCTTTATCAGCTTTGTTGCCCTTCTCTGTACTTTTTCCATCTCTAAAATGCCCTTTTTATGTAGTGGTGCCCAAAATTGTATTCTATATCCCAAAAGATGGGCGTACTAGGGATTTGTATAGTGGGAGAATTATATTTGCTTCCCTTGCTTCTATAACCTTTTTAATACATGCTAATATTTTACTTGCCTTTGCAGATGCTGCTTGGCATTGAGCACTGTTACCTAGGCGGTTGTCCACAAGCACTTCCAAATCTCTTTCAATGTCTGATACCCCTATATTTGCTCCATTAAGATTATAAAATGCATGGCTATTTTTCCTTCCCAGATGCATAACTTTAAATGTATTTGTATTAAATCTCATCTGCCACTTAGATGCCCATTCCTCTAATTTATGCAAATCCCTTTGGAGGGAAAGTACATCATTTTCTGATTTAATTATCTTGCACAACTTTGTGTCATCAGCAAAAATGGAGACACCACACTCCAATCCCACTTCCAAGTCATTAATAAATATGTTAAAAAGCAGGGGAATTAATACTGAACCCTGAGGAACCCCACTTACCACATTAGTCCAATCTGAGTATGTTCCATTTACCACAAACTTTTCCTTCCTGTCTTTTAGCCAGCTCTTAATCCATAAGCAAATATTTATGGCAACTCCTGTATCCCTTAGTTTGCTCAATAGTTGTAACAATCATCTAAGCTGTCCTGGACATGAACCCCAGGGCACTTGGACTTTTAGGTCTGGCCACTGGACTTCCCCCAAGTTCTGATTGTATGTCCCGGAGCCATTGTTTTCTGCCTAGAGTGTGTTTTAGAGTGCAACTATTGCATTAAGCTAATAAAAACAGTACACGGGTTGGGTCCCAACCACCACCCAGACATTTTGGCCCTTACAGTATCTTATAAACCCCTGCTGTGCCCAGATACTGACAGTAGGCTCCATGGCACCTAGCTGGGGAAATAGACATATATATAACTGAATTTGCTTATTGGTTAAACATACACGGATATATATATATACAGTCAGGTGCATAAATATTGGGACATCGACACAATTCTAAACTTTTTGGCTCTATACACCACCACAATGATTTTTAAATGAAACTAACAAGATGTGCTTTAACTGCAGACGTTCAGCTTTAATTTGAGGGTATTTACATCCAAATCAGGTGAACAGTGTAGGAATTACAACAGTTTGTATATGTGCCTCCCACTTTTTAAGGGACCAAAAGTAATGGGACAATTGGCTGCTCAGCTGTTCCATGGCCAGGTGTGTGTTATCCCCTCATTATCCCATTTACAAAGAGCAGATACAAGCTCCAGTGTTTATTTCAAGTGTGCTATTTGCATTTGTTGCTGTTAACTCTCAATATGAGATCCAAAGAGCTGTCACTATCAGTGAAGCAAGCCATCATTAGGCTTAAAAAACAAAACAAACCCATCAGAGAGATAGCAAAAACATTAGGTGTGGCCAAATCAACTGTTTGGAACATCCTTAAAAAGAAAGAACGCACTGGTGAGCTCAGCAACACCAAAAGACCCGGAAGACCACAGAAAACAACTGTGGTGGATGACTGAAGAATTTTTTTTCCTGGTGAAGAAAACACCCTTCACAACAGTTGGCCAGATCAAGAACACTCTCCAGGAGGTAGGTGTATGTGTGTCAAAGTCAACAATCAAGAGAAGACTTCACCAGAGTAAATACAGAGGGTGTAAACCATTGGTGAGCCTCAAAAACAGGAAGGCCAGATTAGAGTTTTCCAAACAACACCTAAAAAAGCCTTCACAGTTCTGGAACAACATCCTATGGACAGATGAGACTAAGATCAACTTGTACCAGAGTGATGGGAAGAGAAGAGTATGGAGACGGAAAGGAACTGCTCATGATCCAAAGCATACCACCTCATCAGTGAAGCATGGTGGTGGTATTGTCATGGCGTGGGCATGTATGGCTGCCAATGGAACTGGTTCTCTTGTATTTATTGATGATGTGACTGCTGACAAAAGCAGCAGGATGAATTCTGAAGTGTTTCGGGCAATATTATCTGCTCATATTCAACCAAATGCTTCAGAACTCATTGGACGGCGCTTCACAGTGCAGATGGATAATGACCCGAAGCTTACTGCAAAAGCAACCAAAGAGTTTTTTAAGGGAAAGAAGTGGAATGTTATGCAATGGCCAAGTCAATCACCTGATCTGAATCCGATTGAGCATGCATTTCACTTGCTGAAGACAAAACTGAAGGGAAAATGCCCCAAGAACAAGCAGGAACTGAAGACAGTTGCAATAGAGGTCTGGCAGATGAAACCCAGCGTCTGGTGATGTCTATGCGTTCCAGACTGTAATTGACTGCAAAGGATTTGCAACCAAGTATTAAAAAGTGAAAGTTTGTTTTATGACTGTTAATCTGTCCCATTACTTTTGGTCCCTTAAAAAGTGGGAGGCACATATACAAACTGTTGTAATTCCTACACCGTTCACCTGATTTGGATGTAAATACCCTCAAATTAAAGCTGAAAGTCTGCAGTTAAAGCACATCTTGTTCGTTTCATTTCAAATCCATTGTGGTGGTGTATAGAGCCAAAAAGATTAGAATTATGTCGATGTCCCAATATTTATGGACCTGACTGTATATATATATATAAAAAAAAAAGAAATAAATATATATATATACACACACTTTAAAAGTGTTATGCTACAATCTAGAAAATAGTGCATTTATGTGTAAGTCAAAAAGTTAAAGTATGTTTCTAATAAAGGTCAATATTCAGGAGAATACAGAGGAAAAATAACTGGAGACACCATGTGTAAATGGTTGTGCGTACTAGGAACTGATTCGCTCTCCCCCACCCTTCTTCTCTCTCTTTTTTACATTACATGGACACATCAGTGAACTGTGTTCTGGGAGAAGCAGCACGCTGAGCTGCAACCAATATATTTAAAAATAAACTGACTACTTTAAAACCAAATCAGAGGAATACACAAGTAGGCATTATAGAGACCAGTCAACCTTAAACCAGACCATCGGGACTTCAAGAGGAGCGCTACAGAATATATAACAGGGATTGGTTAAGCTGTAACAACCTTTAGCAATGGTGGATATGTTTGTAGAATGCCTACATGTCTCCTTATATACACACCAAGCCAGCTCACAACAATTTCATTGCTACAAGCTGCTAAAGTCATAATAATGTGACCCGACCCTGTATAGTTACATCAAATACTGAGATATTAGACTCAGAACTATTAAAACATAACCTTTATTATATCAATAAAAGATAGGCAATAAAAACAAAAGATGGTGAATAAAATAATAAAAAACCTAGTAAATATAAACAACTATGATGAGCCCGATCCAATTGAGCTTTTGCATGTTACTGTAGCCCGTAAGTGAGGTCATAAGTTAACTTTCTATTCAATTGGCGTCTTTTTGCTGGCTCCAAACTGGTTACGAGTTACGGCCTTGAAAAATTGCGATGGTTAAACCCGTAACTTACAGCTTCCCGAAGCCTTTGATTTTTCACTTTCGAAAGAGTTACGATGGCTAAAATTGCAAATCGCTATTCAATTGATCAATTTCCCCAAACCAGCAAATGTTTTCACACCCGTAAGTGGCAAAAGAAGGAGAAAATCCTACGAGTGCTAGAGAGGACATGCAAAAGGGTTAAACACCTATTCGTAGCACTGTAAATGCAAAGAAAAAAAATCAATTCTGCCCTGTAAATAAATAACGGGGACATCGATGATGGACATTAGAATTAAATGCACAAGCTCGCAAATCGGCAGAAAATTATTTGTGTTTCATTTCAGGGTTAAATCTTTCTCAGGTATCAATGAGTTAATACATATCAGGCCACCAACATGGACTAGAACAGTATTGGCATTAATTTTCATAATTCTTCATTTTTCGGGTTTGCGAGTCTGAACCCTTATCGGTTCCCCGAACCTAATTGATTGACATGTAACCTCCATGTTTTACTGCCGTAATAATGACAGTTTCATTTTCTATTGGCTGATTCGAAATGTGAGGTTACGGACTTGCTTAATTGATCATGTTCCCGCACTGAACTGCTACGAACCAGTGCATGGTTTACGGTTTCGGCTTTGGTACCGTAACTTGCGGGCTTGAGCAATTGAATAACATTGTAAGCAGAAACGAATGGGAGCCCCAAAAAAATCAATACTGCCCTTTAAGAGACAGGGAGAGCAATTAAAAACATTAGAATTAATTGCACAACAGTCTCAAACTTGCAAATCTGCAATCAAAAAATATTTATTTTACGTTTAATTTCGATGTAATATCAATCTGTAATCAAGGAGTTAATACATATCAGGCCACCCACATGGACTAGAATAGTATCGTCAATCATTTTTATTATTTTGTACATTGTAGGAACTGAGGGGGATGAGGGTGACAAATCCCCCTCAGATTTTTTAATGTGTTTGTTTATGTATAGAGAAGCAGTTATGATGTATTTTTATACTAAATGCAGTATCGCCCCAGATTTTCTTTGGATCCTACACTCATGATTGGCGGATTGTGAGTCTGATCACATATTGGACTTCTAAATGCTAATTGATTGACGTTTAACCTACATATTTTACTTACGTCATAATGACGATCTCATTTATTATTGGCTGTTTTTAAATCTGTAGTTACGGCCTTGCTTAATTGATCATGATCATGCTCTGAAATGCTACTTACAGGTGCATGGTTTACAGTTTAGGCTTTGGACCAGGTAGCTGGGGGCTTGTTCAATTGAATCGCTCTGTAACTGTTGCAACAGTTACAAGCACCTTAAACTACATCTCCCATAAATTGACACAATTGCTGCTCCGATAAGATAGTGGCCAAAGTATTTAAGGCTTAGCTCATTCTGCTTATAAAGGATAGATAGAGTTTATTCTTATCAGTGTAATACCACTGTATCACAAAGGTCTCTTTTTCCTTATCTTGCCAACAGATATTATTACAGACATACACCGTCAGCTTAGGATGATATTATGGTAATCATTTTAGAGAGTCATATTCACATTTTGTTCAACAATTACCCTTGAACACAATGACTTACTATTTAGGTCTGCACGCATCTATGGGCCTCATTCTATTAATGGCCGTAAAATGGCCGCAAAGCTGTGAGTCCTTGCGAGGGTGCTGCAGCCCTTCGTAGCCCTACGTCTACGTTGCTATTCAAATGAAATAGGCCGCAGCACACCTCTTCCTACGGCCTATTGCAAGCCATGCAATCGGCCATTAGCTTTGGCGGCTTGGGCTGTCTGATTGGCTACTATCTGATTGACAGTGACAACAGCGCTATTCCCTTCAGCCAATCAGGATGAGATACACCCTGTGGGGGTGTATCCCATTGTGATTGGCTCCAATCATCTGGGCCTTCTGATTGTCTGTTGTTACTGTCAATCAGATAGTAGCCAATCAGAAGGCGCAGATGCAGCGGGGGTGTATCTCATTCTGATTGTCTGAAGGCAATAGTGCCTTCTGATTGGTTAAAAAATGACTGACAGCTCCTTAAGCCAATCAGGATGGAATATAGGGGTGTATCCCACTCTGATTGGCTCCCACCTTGGAGCCTTCTGATTGGCTGAAATTTGATTGACAGCCATTTCAGCCAATCAGAAGACTCCATTAAACAAATTTTTTTTACCGGAAAAAGGCCTAGAAGCCTTTATGAGCATCTGGGATAAAAAAAAATATTGATTTTTTTAGAGCGCAGGATTTTGAAGGGCCCAGCTGGGGCAGAAGATGACAAGGACCGTGACATTGCGGACAGGTTTGTTTAATGTATTTTATGTGTAATGCTCATCATGTTTTGCGTGTATTTGTTGTACTAATGTTATCTATCTTTTTTCCAGGGGCTGATCCGGGGAACAGAAGAAGATGGACATCGACATGCTGGAAAGATGAGTTTAATACTGTGTTTACAATTTGTATTTGTTATATGTATTGTTTTGTATTAATTAGATGTTTCTTTTTTTCTTAGGGGTTTCCTTTTTTCCTGAAGGGACATCTGCAAAGGTATGTGGTCTAAATTATTCTATTTTAGCTTCGATTTAGGGTTTAATGTATCCTAGATTGGGGGTAATGTATAGATCGGGGGTTATGTATAGATAAAGGTTAATGTATAGATGGGGGTAATGTATAGATAGGGGTTATGTATAGATAGGGGGTTATGTTGTCTAGATAGGGGGGTAATGCTGTTGAGATGGTTGGGTATTGTATGATACAGGGTTATGTGTTATAGATAGGAGGTAATGTATAGGTAGGGGGTAATGTATTGTAGTTAGGGTTGTGATGTATTTTTTAATTTTTTGTATTGGAATGGGTTTATAATGTCTTTTTTTTATTTTTTTGTATTGGGTGGGGTTTGTAATGTCCTTTTTTATTTTTTTAAGTGGGGGGTTGGTGACATAAGTTTTCTTTTTTTTTGGTGACATATGTTTTTAATTTTTTGTAATTAGTGGAGTGGGGATTTAATAAGGGGTATGTAGGTAGTGTTAGGTAGGTAGGGGTTAAAAGGGTTGAGGTAGAGGGGATTAGTTTAGTTTTAGTGGTTTATTAGGGGGAAATAAAGTAGTATAGTGTTTGTAATTAGTGTCATGAGGGTTCTGGAGAACCCTCATGGCACTTATGGGGTTAATTATAGGGTTCTCATTGTCCTACAAGGGTCTTCATAGACCCTTATGGCACTGATTGGGTTAATTAGAGGCTTACGCCATAAGTGATGGGTTAGATGGAGGCGTATGGGGGTCTGTATAGACCTCTATAAGTGATGGGTTAGATGGAGGCTTATGGGGGTCTGTATAGACCCCCATAAGTGATGGGGTTAAAGAGGGCTACAAGGGGTTAAATAGGCCCAGTTAGGGTTAGATAGGCCCAGTTAGATTAGATAGGTACAGTTAGGGTTAAATAGCGTATAGTTAGGGTTCAGGGGTTTGATGGAGTATAGTTAGGGTTAATAGTGTAGTGTAGTGTTTAGACTTTTTCATGAGGGTCCTGGATGACCCTCATGGCACTTGTAGGGTTAATCTAGGGGTTAATAGTGTCCTATAGGGGTCTATATAGATCCCTATTGGACTGAGGGGGGTAATTTTAGCCTCACGGGAGTCTATATTGACCCCCATGGGTGATGGGGTTAATTTTAGTACCCCGGCGGCTTGGGAGTAAACATTAGTGTACTGCGGCCCTTAAAGGAGGTATTGGGACCCCTGCCGCAAGGGGTTAATTTGGGGAGCCTGCAGGGGTCCCGATAGGACGCCTGCAGCAAGGGTTAATATGTGCACATTGCAGGGAAGACCCCTGCATTATAGGGTTAATGTGTGCCCCTATGCAGGGGTCTCTATTGGACCCCTGCATTATAAGGGTGATGTGGGGACTCTGTGGGGACACTGCAAGGGTCACGGTTGGGTCCCTTGCAGATAGCGGGGGGCTTAATTGAAGTAGTTGCGGCCTTTTTGGTCAGTTTTGCTGGCTTGGCGGAGGGCTGGTCGGAGCATTTGAATAGGTGGTTCCATGCGTCCGAATCTCTTGCAGCCGCATGGGATCAAAGTCTTTCCCTGTGGCGGGGGTGGCCACAAGAGATAACAGGGCACCGGCCGCAAGGGAATCGAATACCTAAGTAGCTTGCGGCCATCCCTTGCGGCCACTCAGCTCTTACGGCCATTAATAGAATGAGCCCCTATATTAGCTCAAAGAATAACATTTTCTCATGTTAAAGGGTAGAGGTAGTTAGTAATTCAAAGTTGTTCAAGCCAGTGCATAAATATTATCTGATTATGTACTGGGTAACCTATCTTTATTGAGTAAAGTATTTACAAAATAAGTTTCCTCAATTTATGTCAGCAATCTGATCATATTTCCACAAGATACACATTCACATCTGTTTACACATTATAAGGCTATTCCAAATTCTAACAGCTCAAATACCTGAATAACAACATATTTGAATAGCTAACTTTCCAATAGCAAGACACTTTTTTTGTGTTTTTCAGTCGTATCCAACTCTCTGTTACCTCATGGACCTTAACACGCCAGAACATCTTTATGTCCATGGTCATGCTTATCCACTTGGTACCTTAGTTTAAGGGTTAGGCTACCATTGTAAGCTTAGAACTTCTATAACATATCAGCAGCACTGAAAATCGGAAGCGGCAACTAGCAGTTGGTCGGCACACTGCAGCAGCGTAACTTTACTGTAATTATAACAGGATAGATCCAAAATCTGTAATGTGCAAAATAAAGGAAATTGGATTAAGGTGGTGTACAAATCTGTGATGTCAAAATAAAGGAGATCTCCAAGTCAATCATATTTAAGAGCATAATAAGGAGGCACATTGCAATCATATTGATCCAACTTTAAATTTAAAATCAGATTATTGCATAGTCCATAGTTTATTTGTAATATTGCAGTCTTTATTTTGTGATTATATCAGTGTGTTTCCTTCTTTGATATATATGTGTATTAACTGGCCTTTAAAGTAAATCTCCTTCATCCTTACTGACATGCAGCCTCATTCAATTGCCCGCTTGCAGCTCACTCGCCGATGTCTCCGAGTGAGCTGCGAGCTGCGTTTCCCCTCCATTTACGAGGCTATTCAATTAGCCTAGGCCAAGTCACGCTGCCCGACATCCGAAATCATAAACCCATGTGTGACGGTACTCAAAGCTGCGAGTGCTGTCGCAGCCTCCCAATTAGTAATTGGACCGATTGGACCCCTTCAGGGTACCCACATTAGCCCCAATGATGCAGGGGTCCCGAGCGGACCCCTCCAGGGTACCCACATTAACCCCAATGATGCAGGGGATCCCCATCAGGGACGCCGGCAATGTCCCCACATTAACCCTTGCAGTGGGTATCCCGATCTGGACCCCCACTGCATTTAAAATGTTTAAATTCCCCTCTGCGAGTCCATAAAGGGCCAAAAATAGTTAAGGTCAGCAGCGGGGGTACTCAAATTAACCCCCCAAATGCTGGGAGTCCCCACATTAACCCTTGCAGTGGGGGTCCCGGGCTTCCCGCCTTGCGAGTCCTTAAAGAACCGTTAAGGTCCTTAAAGGAATCGAGCTAAATAAAAATTAACCCTATCACTCATGGGGCTCTATACAGTGTCCCATGAGCTCCTAATTAACCCTGTCACATCTAGGCCTACCTAACCCCATCTAAGCCTATTTAACCCCATCTTGGCCTATCTAAACCCATCTAAGCCTATCTATCCCCATCTAGGCCGATTTAACCCCATCTCAAATGGGGGTCTATACAGACCCCCATAAGCCTTAGTTTAACCCCATCAGTCCAATAAGACCCTCATGGGACAATTAGAACTCTAACATTAACCCTGTAAGTGCCACAAGGGTCTTCCAGGACCCTCATGACACTAAGTTCAAACACTACACTACCCTACACCATCCCCCCCAATAAACCACTAAATCTAAACTAACCCCAATCTACCTTAATCTATTAACATCTACACTAACTACCTAACCCCCACCCCACTAAGTACAGAAAATAATAAAACCTAAGTTACACACAATAAAAAAACGAAGTTACACAAAATAAAAAAAGCTAGGTTACAGTAAATAAAAAAAACTTGGTTACAGAAAATTAAAAAGAACTTTACAAAAAAATAAAACACACCACCACTACAGAAAATAAAACAAGAATGACTCACCTAAGAGAACATACATGCACAAATGACACATGACATTACAATACATACACAATATAATACAGTACTATACACAATAAATACAGTCCAAATATACCCCTAACTATTTACTATTAACCCCTAACTGCATACTATTAACTCCTAACTACATACACGTTAAACCCCTATCTAAATACAGTATTAACCTAGCTACATACATTAAACCCCTATCTAAATACAGTATTAACCTAACTACATACATTAAAAACCCTAAATCTAAACTAAAATAGAATAAGACCACTTACCTTTCTCAAATGCTCCTTCAGCAACAACGGAATTAGTACAAATTTAAACACAAAATAACAATATAAACATTCTAAATCTTAAACTTACCTTTTTGCAATATCCCCGTCCTTCTTATTGTCTTCTCTGGCTGGGCCCCGGGAAAAAAAGAAACATTACATTAGTCAAAATATAAACACAACATAATAAACTAAACATACTGTATATTAAACTTACCTTTTCACAATGTCCCTGTCCTCCTAGTCTTCTTCTCCGGCTGGGCCCTTAAAAAAAATCTGCCTCTCTAAAAAAATAAAAAACACTAATGGAGCTCTTCTCTGGAGGAGCTCTCCGACACTAATGAGGCTTCTAGCACTTCTTCCGGTAAAAAATGGCAATGGCGCCTTCTGATTGGCTGAAAACGCTGTCATTTAAATTTCAGCAAATCAGAAGGCGCCAAGGTTTGAGCCAATTAGAATGGTCTGAGGTAAAGTCACAAGAGAGACAAAGAAAAATATAAAAATATATATACATATTATATAGTGGTAAATGTAAGGTAGATTCACTTAAAATGTTTTGGCAATTGATATTTCTTACTTAACTCTTTTAGAAAAGCAATAGAATCTTTAATGAAAATATCCTTCAATGTTTGAATACCATAAGTCATTCATTCTTTCAAAAATGGTAATTTTAGTTCATCCTCTAACAAAGTAAGGGGAACCATTGGTCTTGGAAAAGGTCAAATCTTCAGTCTCAAATTATGTTTATACCAGATGTAGCGGAACCCATCACTGTTTTACCCTGTTTTATGATTATTCTTGGTTAAAATATGATCCTACAATATGTATGCTGGTTGATGCTCTGCAGAATATTAGCCAGACTTTTGCAGACCTAGGCTAATAGATAATCCTATTACAGAGATTCAAGAGATAAGAAAGTTGTAAAGGATCCTTGCATTTTCCAAAGTGTTTTAATTCTCTGATAAGAACAAAGAGGTGTAATTGAATCAGTGTCTGATTGTATCAAAGTTGCCAGGGAGGTGTGACCCCCCTATTGTTCTCTTTGTGTGTATTGTGTGTAGCCAAATATGGGCATGTGTATTGCCTGTGGCCAAAGAGATGTATATAAAGTTCTGCAATAACAAAATAAAGTCAGTATTCATTTGACTCCCAAATTGTGTGTCGTCCAATATGGGAGGTCGGGGATGGTGAAACTGTAGTGCCTCGTGGGTATTTTATCGTATACCAGCGGAGATTTTGGACTGCGTGTTCCAGCTCCGTTACACCAGAATTATTACAGACTCCTCCAATAGTAAATCTTTCATAATCTGATTTCTAAATATAAGAGAACTAAGAGATCCTTTTTGAAGCAAATTGTTTTCCACTTGTAGCCATTAAGTTAAATCTGGGTGGTCGAGCCATTTATTTAAATGTGTGACCATTGTCGCATTGTGGTAGGTCTTTCACAAAGGATAGGCTAAACCGCCTTTATTGAATCTCCTGGCAATAATATTTTTTTTAGCCCTCAATGGTTTGCCATGTTGAACGAATATGTCAATAACAGATTGGAACTGCCTAATCAGTAAATTAGGCAATTCAACAGGAATACATCTGATCAAATAGTTACATCTCGTTAACAATTACATTTTTGCTGTTGCCAGTCTGACCAAAAGAGATACATTTATTTGTTTCCATGAGGCAACGATTTCAGAAATTTTGCTAAGTAATTTTCTGCAATTTACCAAAATTATTTGTTGGATATTGTTAACTAATATAACTCCCAGATGAGTAAAACTTTCAGCTTGCCAATTATATGAATATTTGGCTATTAAGCCTTGCTTATCCACTTTAGAAAGATGGAAACTCAGAACTTCCGATTTAGATGTATTCAATTTATAATATGAAACTCTGCTATAGTTAACAATTCACTCTTTAAGATGATCAAGCGAACTCACTAGATTACTAACAGAAATGATCACATCATCAGCATATTGCATCACTTTATATTTCAGATCTCCTATCTTGATCCCCTGGATGTTTAAAGAGCTTCTTATAGACTCAGCAAGGGGTTCTATTGTGAGGGTGAAAATAAGAGGGGATAAGGGACTTCCCTGTCTAGTTCCAATTGAAATGAAAGTTTTATCTGATTTAAATCCTGTGCCAATGACCAAAGCGGATGGGTTAGAATACAGAGCTTTAATGGCAAGCGATCCAAAATCACCAAATCCGTATTTTATCAAAACTTGCTCCATAAAATCCCATCTGACTAGGTCAAAGGCTTTCTGCATTAAGTGAAAGCATAACATTGGTTACTGTCTTCGCTTTAATATATGAAATCAAACTTAAAAGTCTATGTGTGTTATCCAAGCCTTGTCTGCCTCAAATGAAACCAGTTTGATCTATAGAAATCAGTTTCGCAATAATATTTTTTAACTATATATTCATGTCAAAGTTTAATAAAGACATTGGTCGTGAGGAACTTTCCCCTCTATCTTAATTTCATTAAACGCATTTTTTAAATGAGTACCAAGGAAGAGGCACACAACCTATAATATTGGTTAATGAAACCGTCGGAAACCAGGGCTCTGCCCACTTTCAATTTTGAGAGAACCCTCAGTTTCTCTGCCTCTGTTATCTCTTCAATTAATAGATTCCGATCTGCTTCAGAGAACTGAGGTCAAGTTATTTTATCTAGGAAGTTTTGAATATCTTTTATAGAAGGTTTATAATAATGTGATTGTTCCTCCAAGTTATAAAGCTTATAGTAGTAATCTCCAAAGAGTTTAGCTATTTCCTTTTGATGAGAGAAACATGTCCCCTCACTATATAAATGATCTATTATTTTCTTAATGGAACAAGTTTTACATGTACTTGCTCTATTACCCATAAAGGTATATTTTTTCCTGAAGTGCCCATAAAGATTTATCTGTTTTGTCTAGAATAATAGATCTTATTTGAAGTTGTATTTTTTTTAATTTGATCTGAATTATTTTTATCAGGATTAATCTTATTTGCTTTTTCTAGTTTAGACAGTTGAATACAAAGCTCATAAGCGGAGTACCTCTTTACTTTTTCCTATGTTTCTGCCATTTAATCAATATTCCCCTAATAAAAGCCTTATGTGTGTTCCACAAAAGAATTTTAGAATTGACTGAATTAGAGTTTATTCTAAACAATGTGTTAATTTCTTCTTTTAATTGTGTTTTTTCCTATTTTCTTCGATTAAAGTATAGTCTCGTTTCCAAGGTCTTGGGGAAAACAAAGTTTTAACTTAGTATAATCATAGCATGATCTGTCCACACAGTCTGACCTATCTCTACCTCAAGTGTCCTTTTTAGCATTCCGGAGTCGACAAAAGAATAGTCGAGCCTGGAATATGTTTGAAATTGTAGGGGAAAAAACATATCCACAAACCGACATTCTACTCCAAAACCCAGTCATGATACCAAAGCACGGAGGCATCTGATTTTCTTCACTTTATTTGGACACGCGTGGATCAGCAACAGAATAGCATACACAATATCTGCTGCTGGCAACAATTACATAAACATCAGATTTTTTTTTTTGTAGTAGTCCTACATACAGGAAATGGTATATTCCATTACTACCCTACTACGCTTTCTAAGACATTAAACAATTATTTATATTAATAAGCCAATTAATAATCAGACACGTACCGAACACGCATTAGCATGCATCAAAAGCAGACCTTATTATTATAGGACATGCACAGTAAACAATTTACTTTAGCCTTGAGTGTTAGCCTTGCCTTGCCTTGACTACTGTTGTGGCTTAGAAAAGTTATTATGGTCTCATAGTGAAACTGCTGAATGCAGAGCTTACATTTAGCCAAATACTAAGGGTACTACAAATGTAATAAATGATATATACAGTCAGGTCCATAAATATTGGGACATCGACACAATTCTAATCTTTTTGGCTCTATACACCACCACAATGGATTTGAAATGAAATGAACAAGATGTGCTTTCACTGCAGACTTTCAGCTTTGATTTGAGGGTATATACATTCAAATCAGGTGAACTGTGTAGGAATTATAACAGTTTGTATATGTGCCCCCCACTTTTTAAGGGACCAAAAGTAATGGGACAATTGGCTGCTCAGCTGTTCCCTGGCCAGGTGTTTGTTATTCCCTCATTATCCCATTTACAAAGAGCAGATAAAAGGTCCAGAGTTCATTTCAAGTGTGCTATTTGCATTTGTTGCTAACTCTCAATATGAGATCCAAAGAGCTGTCACTATCAGTGAAGCAAGCCATCATTAGGCTGAAAAAAACAAAAACAAAAACCATCAGAGAGATAGCAAAAACATTAGGTGGGGCCAAATCAACTGTTTGGAACATCCTTAAAAAGAAAGAACTCACCGGTGAGCTCAGCAACACCAAAAGACCCGGAAGACCACGGAAAACAACTGTGGTGGATAACCGAATAATTATTTCCCTGGTGAAGAAAACACCCTTCACAACAGTTGGCCAGATCAAAAACACTCTCCAGGAGGTAGGTGTATGTGTGTCAAAGTCAACAATCAAGAGAAGACTTCACCAGAGTGAATACAGAGATGTTCACCACAAGATGTAAATAGTCTGATATATATACTAAATAATGTATGGATATTTTTATTTCTCCACAACACTCCCCCCCTATGACAATGAAAATTGTCATCAAAGGAAAAATACAAATATAACAAGGTACAATCTTAATATACATTTCAAACATGTAACTAAAAAACATTAAAAATGATAAACATTAGAATACACAGATATTAAAATTCCACTTCTTTAATAAGTGGAGATAGAGAGGGGAGGGCTCCCAGGCACACAAGCACTAAAGACAGGGAACAAAGAGGGCTGGTGACCGGAGGGGAAAGATCGGGAGACGGACTGCACCGGAGTGGAGAGAACGGGTATGGTAAGATTGAGTTAAAGCATGATTGAGATAGGGGAGTGTACCCAAAGCTGAAGACTTGATTCTTATTGTGTCGGTTAAAATGTTAAGGTTTGTTTGGTTAAATTAAATCTGGTATGAGATATTAGGTGACTCTTCCTTAAAGCTAGGGGGAAAAAAAGAGAGATATATCACTCCAGACATGTAAGTGCCAGAAGGCAGGAGAAGTTAGATCTTCTCTTTTTCCCAGGTAGATCCCGAAGTCATAACGTTGAGATTCAGGCACAGTACTAAGATTTTCTAGATGAGATAGCAGCGGAAGGGAAAAATAAAAGACTAGTATGTGTTACTGATCGAATTAGGGATATATGCTAGTATACTTAGGAAAGGCCTGGATTAATTCCATTTTTCTACCAAGAACAGCACGGAGGAAAATATAGAAAAAGGGAGGAGGCAGGATAACATTTTTTTTTATAAACATAGGAAGTAGAGGCATGATCTTCACACTGGCTCCTAAAGAGACCCAAGGCCCCTAAAGGATCCAGTACAGATAAGTTCCCTACAACATGGAGATATTACATCTCATGGAGTCCTTTGCACCTTTTAGGTTAATACCTTCCCACAAGAGAATTGCAAAAAAAAAACACAATACATAGCAAAAATAAAAAAACAATACAAATTAAAAAGCAATTATAATAGTCTGATATGATTCATGGAAAAATGTAAACATCTATCAGTAATAGAGTCTTTATCACAAAGTTCACAGACCAAAAGTTAAAAGTATGTTGAATGAAAGCGCAATCAAGAAGAAAAATCAAATCCTGATGAAAAAGAACAATAAGTCCATAAAAAAAACAATAAGTCTGGATAAAAATAAGTAAGCACCTGTTTGACCATGTCCATATAAGAAGGAAAGAGTTCAATGGGGTGGATGAAAACATCCACATATGCTGTTAAATGTTACCATGATATAGAGCTGATTGTGGTGCAATAGATATAAAAGTCCAGGTATAAAAAAAACAACGGTTAATGAAGACAAAAAAGCCTCACTTAATTCTCACAAAACACCACCCAACCAATTACCAATAACTAGACCATAGAACCAATTCCCCTTTATACTCATTGCCTTATTTACAGTAGGCATTTAGTGGATAGATGTAATTTGTTATGCCTGTAGCATGCCAAGAGACAAGCTGGGCAATACCTTACAGACTGATGCCCTCAGGCTTATATGATAGGCATATTGTGCCAGGGGAAAGGGGCCCACTGAGATATGAGTTAACATTGCGGACATTGTGATTTGTGTGTTATTCCTTGTTATGCCTGTTAGAAAAATAGGATAGTGGAAATTGCCAGGGTGCCACTAGGCCGATACTATGGTTCCCATGTTTATGGTTGGGCTGTGAGTAAGAACATGATAGAAGTAATGTGATGTATGTCTATATTGTGCTTTGGGGGGGGGGCTAGCAATTACCAGGGGAATATTGTATATGCCCAATATTCCTAGTACTTGACTAGTTCCTTATTAACCAGATTAGGGAGATAACTGACCCCTATGAGTCATATAACACACAGTCAGATGGATCCTTCAGTCCAGGGCTGGCGAGGATCAGGACTGGATTGTTGTTAATGCAATTGCTGTAATTGATGTATTATTACAGTAGAATGAGTGGTTCTCTTAGACCTCTCGCAACTAACAAATTCTTCTACTAATCAAGCTGGACATATCTTCACCTTATCTTCACCAATCTCAGCACAACCTCCTACCCAGTCATTCGCCCACTCCCTCTATCTAACCACCACTTCCTTACCTTCAACCTCGCCACATCTTCCTCTCACCACCCCTCTCCAACCCCTGCCACCATCACAAACAGAAACCTGCGAGCACTTGACCCTGCTCAGCTCTCCAATATTATCCAACCCCTTCTCAGCCCCATCACTAACCTCAACTGCCCTGACACTGCCACCTCACTCTACAACTCTACTCTCTCTTCCACCTTTGACACTCTGGCCCCTATCACCACACGCAGATGCCCTCGCTTTCATCCACAACCATGGCACACTACACAAACACGATACATCACGCACTTCAGCAGATTTCCTCCACTACAAATTTATGTTACGCTCCTATTCCTCTGTCCTCAACCTTGCCAAACAGCAGTACTTTATATCACTAATATCAACTCTGTCCTCTAACCCCAGGTGTCTGTTTGCCACTTTCAATACTCTCCTCCTCCCACCACCTCCTCCCATCCCTTCCTCTCTCACAGCTGACGACTTCGCCAACCATTTTATTCCTAAAATTCAAAACATCCGCAATGCACTCTTATCTCCTAGTGGCTCTCACACTCCACCCTCTAAACCAGCCAACAACACCCAGTCTTCTCCCTTCTCCAATACCACAGCCACTTTGAACTGCTTTGATCCGACTACAGAGGATGAAGTCTCCAAACTGCTATCATCCACTTGCTTCCCTACCTGTCCTCAGGATCCTATTCCATCTCAGCTCACCTCTCCCCTCTCTACCAGACTAATCCCAGCTCTCACAAATATTTTCAACCTCTCCCTAAATACTGGCATGTTTCCATCTTCTCTTAAACAGGCCATAGTTATACCCCACCCTCAAAAAATCCTCATCTGACTCTGACGTCGCTTTTAAATACTGTCCTATCTCTCTGCTTCCCCTGGCTTCCAAACTATCTCCACTTCAATCTATTATGCCTCTGCTAGACTCATCTTCCGTACACAACATTCAGTGTCGGCATTACCTCCCTGTCAATCACTCCACCCTCAAAAAAACCTCATCTGACTCTGACATCGCATTTAACTACTGTCCTATCTCTCTGCTTCCCCTGGCTTCCAAACTGCTGGTGCGACTCGTCTATAACCGCCTTACCAGCTTTATTTCCTCTAACTCCCTTCTTGATACCTTCCAATCCAGCTTTCGACCCCAACACTCCACTGAGACAGCTCTCACTAAAGTCACCAATGACCTGCTTACCACTAAGTGAAAAGGTGACTTTTCAATTCTTCTTCTTCTAGATCTCTCTGCTGCCTTTGACACTGTCAACCATCCACTTCTAATCCATATCCTCTTCTCCCTCTGTATTCGAGACACTGCTCTCTCGTGGTTCTCATCATACCTACAAAATCGATCTTTCAGTATCTCCTTCTCCAACACTTCTTCTCCTCAACCCCTGTCTGTTGGCGCACCCCAAGAATCAGTTCTAGGCCCCCTCCTCTTCTCCATCTACACATCCTTAATTGGTAACCTCATAAACTCTTTTGTGCTTCATTATCATCTCTATGACCCAAATCTACCTCTCCGCACCAGATCTATCCCCCTCTCTTCTAACACACGTCTCCAACTGCCTCTCTAGTATATCCTCTTGGATGTCCACCCACCATCTCAAATTCAACATTGCACAAACTGAACTCCTAATCTTCCCTCCCTCTCCCCAGCATCAATTCCTCACATCTCTCTCACTGTCAACAATGACATTATCACCCCCACCTCCCAAGCCTGTTGTCTTGGAGTTCTACTGGATCCCACTCTGTCTTTCATCCCTCACATACAATAACTAACTAAATCTTGTCTTCTCCATCTGAAAAACATCTCCAGAATTCATCACTATCTTACACAAGACACAACTAAAATCCTAATACACTCTCTCCTCATCTCTCGACTAGACTTCTCCAACTCGCTTTTTGTTGGCCTTCCCACCACCCGACTATCTACACTTCAATCTATTATGCCTCTTACAAAGGGGCCCAACTTACAAAGGCCTCATTAATAACACTACCCCTTACATCTCTGCTCTCATCTCCAAATACTCCCCCACCCGCCCTCTTCATTCTGCTAATTACCTTCTTCTTTCTATAACTCTTGTCACCTCCTCTCACTCCCGCCTCCAGGACTTTTCTCGTGCTGCCCCTAGTCTCCACTCACTATACCTTAGATTGTAAGTCTGCGACTTTCTATACTATGTACTTTGGGAACTCACCATGGACATTGGATTCCTAGCTCAAAGACAGGGCCCTCCTTGCTTTGCTATATGTTAATTTGTATTTATCTTTGTCTGAACTTAACATATGTACAGCGCTACAGAATATGTTGCTGCGTTATAAATGAACTATAATAATAATAATAATAATAATAATAAGAGGGTAGGAGGGAAGCCTGCCAATCAAATCCTCCTGGGCATGAGTGGTAATGTGAGCTAGAAGGTGATTGGGGTAACAATGGATGCACATTTGAATTGATTGGCCTTTTGTTGCTATGGGTGCATTATAATTATGTCTGTTGTTTCAGTAATAAAGATGCTAAAACTGGTTCACATAATTAATGTGTAGATTTCGTTATTAATGCTGGAATCCTGATTGCTGAAGTAAGTTCTTTTCAGAACTTAGAAAGATCTTTATGCTATACAAGATCACAGATATCTCTTAGTCTGACCCAAGGGCTGAACATTCTTCCTGCTGTATAGAGGTAAAATGAACTGGGCACACCTGTGGGGAGAGGTTTGGGCAATAGGCTTTTATCATACCCCATTCAACATACAAGTTGTCACATAGTTACATAGCCAATACATTTTGCACTGATATTAATAACAATGCAAGATAACTTCTTCTGTCCCTGATTGCTCTTCCGTATCAGATGTTAGTACATACTAGATCCTAGCAAATTGATAGAACAAGGTGCACAAGTGTTAGAAGCCAAGGGGCAGTAAAAATAAAGACAGGCATAGGGAAGAGTAGCAGAAGTAAAAATGACAAAACAATGTAAACATATACAAATTAGAAAAGTTTCAATACTACTAAATTAAATTTCTATAAGTTATAAGACATTATTTGATTTATCCTATAACAGGTTGTATACTTAGAAATAAATTACTAATTCTATTACTGTCAATATACATTTACTAATAAAGCTCTAAAATCTTTTCCCAACCCATAATGTAATCAGCCTCTTATCATGTTCCCTTCTTCGAGGCCTAGACATACATTGAAGAGGTTTTTCCTAATTCTCTACACATTTGTAACATGGCCATCATCTGACCTGGGGATGGGCCTGGAAGAACAGATGTCACAATTTCACAGTATTTATCCAACATGGAAAAATAAAACATAGTACATAACACACTAAAATAAAACAGAATTAGTATGATAAGGTTCTTTAACCAGATAAGATATCATACACTGATGTCTAATGATATGGGTACTCTCCCTGAGCAGTAACCAGGAGACAGGGATTGTGCACATAGCACATTTATTCCTACAGACAGAAATGTCAACATGAGGGTAGCTTCATTGAGCATAAAAATGACAAAAATAAAAATAACCTTGCCAAAAAACAGACCAGCAAAAATCAAAAATCAAAAAAGGTAAAACAAAACCTTAGAAAAAATAAAAATAAAAAATAAATTCTTAGTCAGTTAACATTTTTAACTTTCCTGTACGCTTATAAAAAAAATGTATACAATTATTTCACCTTGTTAATTGTTATCTCAATACCTTAATAATGATTATGTCTTTGGAACAGGTACATGTGCTCCTAAATACTTCTCTAAATGTAGTGTACTTCATTCCTTCTATAATTTTACATGAGATCATAAACCAAGTTAACCTGATGATTATTAGATAATCAATATTTTACATTGAGTACAAAGACTGGTTATCACTCAAACCTTCCTTCTTTTCCTGTTATTACACCTGATCATTTTATTAGATTGGTACCAAAATGATTAATTCTACCTTGCAATGTCTATAAGATTCATACATCTTATTTGTCATAACTTTATCACATTATACAGCATTACAGATCAATTAAGTGTTCAAAAATGTAGATAACATAACATTTCATAAACCTTAAAAATCCTCATAATTGTACGTTAGAAAAAGAATACTTCCTTAAAAATAATATCATAAGTTGCTCTGATCCCTTTAAACAAAAATGAAACTGCTTTGTTAAAAAATATATATATATATATATATCTGTGTACAAACTTGGAACTAAGACAGCAGCTTCTCCAAAACACATGACTTTGGCCAGTATCGAGTATAATGTGTCAGAATGATTCTCTTACAAAAAATAAAATGTAACAAAATCCAAAAAAAATCAGCAAATTTCTATCTTTTTCTTTTTCTTTAACACAGTTCTTTAACAATTACTATATTTACTTGTAACTGAATTTCTCAAATATCAATCTTAAAAATATTTAACATAATTAATTCTTAATAATTACCCAAAATGTCTGACAGCATATAAACACACATATATTAACCCCAAATTGATCAGATTTCAGAGAATATTCTCCATAAATAAATTTACCACTCTGTCCCGAAGACATAATGGACAATCCTTACACAGAAATGGAACCATATGATCTGGTCATTGGTTCCCTATATGACCATCAATATTTGGTATATTATTTCAGGAAAATAGCAAATCTCCCTTTAGAGTATCACAAACCACATAACAATCAGAACATACATAACATCCCTGCACATAGACAGCTCCCCCTTGAACAGTCAAATAGAACGCCAGCAAAACAAACAGGGTGAAAGACGCACAACACAAAAATGGCGTCAGCTACAAGGAACATTTTTTCATCAGATAACAATACTCTTATGTCAATTTCCACTCCATGTTCACTCAATCAACCCCAATACTCGATCATACAGAAAGAAAACATCCACCCACAGGAACACACATGGAAATCTCCCCCCCCCCCCCCCCATGCACTCCACAATGCTCCAAACAAGACCCCCTTTTTCTACTAGAAAACATAATCTCTATATAGAAATGTCATACAACATTAACATTAACACAGGATCCAGACAAGACAGACAACACAGAACATATAACTTGATAATTGTGAGCTCATGGAATACTTTATATGCACATAGATCTCCTCAAATCAAGTTGTAAGAATCAAGACAAAAACAACCAAATTTAACAAATCATATATATATATTGTCATGCCCAGGGCCTGACTGGACTGTTTTGGACTATGGCTTGGGCCTGGACTGGGAATAAGTTATGCTGTTTATTGTTAAAGCTCTGTATTTTTTATTGCTTATGGTTAAAACTACATATACATTGTATGTATTTTGATTATGTACTGTGTTGTTATCTGGTGAAGACTCCCCCAGCTTCACATGGGCCTTGAGCAGATAAGCAGATAGTTTGAGTGGTTAGAACAATTGTTTAAAGTTAATATAATCACCAGGATGAGTTCATCAGATGTACAGGGTTTCCCAGCTATCAGGATCAGCCTATTATGCTACAGTGTTGTTATGTGGTGATAACTCACTCAGCCCCCACCTAAATATAATCACCAGGATGAGATTAAAGCCCTAAGTTCCTCAGATGTACAGGGTTTCCCAGTTAGCTGGGCAGCCTTTTATTTAGGGATGGGGCTTGCGTTATTCAGCTCAAACACATCCTGCCTTTGATCTACAGGAATTCCCCTTAATATGCTGGCAATCTTCGTTGAAGGAATGGGCCTCTAGGTAACCGGCAGTAATATCAATCCTTTTTAAAGAAATACACCATATTCTATGTACTACCAGTTTAATATGGACCCTCTTACTGCCTTTCTAAAACAGCAACTAACCCACAGACAAAAGTATTACCCTCCCCCAGTTACATCACAGTGGGTTGAACACATTCAAATTCCCCTCCCATATTAGCAATAATATCAGTAGACAATTGCGGTCTTGGCTTGCCCACCATAGGGGGGCGGGGGGGATACTGGGCATATCCCACATGGGATAAGAGCCTGCAACCAGGATAAGGGGCCTGTCATAACCCCAACGACCTGCAGTGAAATCTTGTGGACAAGAATGGGAATTACATGTAATTTATTCAAAATGGCTACAGGATTCAAAAGTCCCTTGGTCCGGAAAACCGAACTTCACAGGAGTTGTGTCTGTACTTACATAGACAAGGTGTAAGTGTCAGTCTGTGAATTCATCCTAATTCTAAGGGATGATATGGTGTTCCTGATATCCTGAGGCCATCTTCTGTACCAGATGTAGTAAGAACTACATGGTCCTGCTGGGGTAGGCTTGAACTAGGTTCCTGTCAAGCCCCCTTGGAGAAGCAGGTCGTGACATATATATATACCTATAACTAATTCTAACCATAATTAGACCAAAAATAATCAAAACAAGACAAACAAACAAAAAATATAGCCATCAAACCTGGAAAAAATATATGAAATAAAACCAATTTCTCAAATTACATATCACACTTTATGGTCATATATATCTTTCCAGGTTTGATGGTTATATTTATTTATTTTTTTATCTTGTTTTGATCTTTAGGCAAAATGAGTAAAATCTTTTTGATTCGTGTGGGGCACCCTCCATAAGTCATATAACTCACATTTAGTTATTATAGTGTGAAATTGATTAGATGTGCTCTTTGTCTGAGGGTCTGGTATGGGGCATTTATTTGATTTTCTATCCAACTCCGGGGAGAGCCACATATTAAAGTCCCCACAAATAATTACAGAGCCCTGAATAACCTTTCTAAACAACTTCAAACCCTTTTTTAAGAATTTAATCTGCCCTCTATTTGGTACATATACATTCATAATAGAAAATTTTTCTTTATGAAACATTCCAATCCAGATGACATACCTACCCTCTTGATCTAATTCTGTAAATTCTTCTTTATATTCCAGCTTGTTGTTAAAAAAATAGAAATTACCGTACTCGTGATTTTTTTTTTTATCTGTTGAGTTATAACCTATCGAGAAGTTCTTATCTACAAATTTGGGTATTAGCACAAACAATTAAGGAATCATGTAGTTACGGGTTCAGATGGAGCCAATGGAAAAAGAGATTGTAAGCTTTACGTCACTGAAAAAGGGGAGGGTAGATTTCAATGTACTTTTTTTTTCTTTTTCTATTATAAATTGATTATTTTACAAATATACATATTATACAAAAGTTACATATAACGTACATTGAACATTCAAGTTGTTAGCTAAAAACTTACACATAAATCATTGCACTATCTACTTATTAGGCGTAATAGGATAAGTCTTAGAGTGTTGTAACTGAACTAGACAATCTCCCAACTCTTTGTTTAATTTCCTTCTCAACTTCTTCTTCCCCTATCCGCTACTTTGTATAAAGGAGCTCGACAGATAATTTGCTTCTGTCCACATCTGCCCTGCCAAACCATTTTTAGATCAATATATCTACCTAGACCTTAATTGGCTTTGTGTAGTGGGAGATGTATGAGAAGGACCTTAATCTTTATTTTAGGCTTTATTATATTTATTGCTAGAGTAAGAAATTAAATAGGTCTCTATATTAGATTATATAACCGAGACTATAATTTAATAATTATCTGATAAATATTGAGTAAGGAACCCTAATAAGGATCTCATACGGCCAATATTCCACCTCATGATTGCCTTTCCATTCACCCAATACACAATACTTTCATCCCTCATACATTCTAGCCAGGAAGGAGTGAGAGGGCAGAAAGGGGCCAACGAGGGAATGTCCTGCCGGGGAGAAAAAGTGTAGTATTGAGGTACCTCCACAAGGGTTAATTAGACATTCTAATTCCCGATTGAACCACAATTTGACCAAAATTTCTGATAGTTTGGGAAGAGCTTCTTTCCTCCAATTTCTTGCAATTGAAGTTTAATTTCCTGAAAAATTTGAGTCATAAACGCTTTATTTTCTATTTCCATTTTAGGAGGAAAAAAATTAAACAAGGCCATCTGAGGTTTTGCTACGTGCTTCAAATCCAGTTTGCAATCGGACCCACAGTCCAGATATAATGCAATATTAATAAAGCAGTAAATATCATATTCTATTACATGCGGGTTACAGCATATGTCGTAACACATTGATTTCAGGGATCAATATAACACAAAATATGGACATGGAATTAGGTATTTTTGGGGGCCGATTTGCAGGCTTGAGGATGTTGTGCTATTAATTCTAAGACCTAACATCACTTTCCCTGTTAATAAAAGTAGTGTGATTGTATTTGATTAATAAGGGCTACGTATTGTACTTAACACCCCTTGCGGGTGCTCTCGAGCACATGTTGGCCTTTGGGCTCCATTTGCGTGGTACATGCTCGTCATATTGCAGGCTCATCAGATCAAAGGATTTAAGTGCGCGAAGTTCAATGTAGTCTATTCTCGCACATCCTGCGTGTTAACACATTTTAATACCCGTAACACGTAAATCCAGAGTTCCGGGCTATGTTTTAACACGTAGCTCCAATTTAATAGGGCTGCATGTTAGTAAACACCCTCCACCACACTTCTCCACTAATTTGCATATGGTGCCACTAATATGCATATAGTGACTCTCAGAAAAATAGTGTATATCTCAAGAATTATTTGGGTTAAAATACATGGCTAAAAGGGTGTCCCGTCTATTGGGTGCACGGCAAATGAGCCCTCAAAAGCGCCCCCAAAAAACTCACAAGCCGGCAAATGCGCGTGCACACACGACAAATGCGCGCACTCCAGGAGGCGAGAGAGAGGGAGTGCGAATGCAAATGAGGAGGAAAGGGAGAGTGTAATGGGAAAGGAGGAGAGGGGTGTATGAGAGTGATACCAGTCAATGAGTGAAGCTTGTACCCAATTTGTTTTGATGGCAGACTTACTGCCTCTTATATGGGACCTCCACTGGAGCACTCCAATGTATTCGAGTACATAAGAATCTCATTGAAAGTAATTTGGTAATACTTGTAGGCTGCTGAACAGGATAATAATACTCCACTCAACTTGCCGAGACCCCTTACTCTACACCAACATAGATTGTAAGCTTTGACCCATCTTCCATTTGACTCTAACTCTGCCGGAATAGCAGCCTCCGGATCAGAGGCATCACTCTCTTGACGGCGCACACATTTTAGCGCGATTATGTCGACATGCAATTCACACGCGCCATATAAACGGGGTGCCTGGCTAAAGCCATATAAGCAGATTAACTTCTTGAGGTGGCAGGCGATTTAGAATGCACAGAAAGTGCCTATCTGCACAAAGGGAATTTACAACTGCCAGTGATTCAGCAGGACTAAAGGGAAGTTCATTAGTTTGCAAGGACACACTTTTCAGAAATTAATAGATAGGAACATGCAAAAAAACAAATGGAACCTATAGTATATAATAATTCTATGCAAAAATAGAAAATATAAAGGTTGCGATTATTTTTCCTTTTTTAGAACATTTTGCCCATTTTATGGTTAGTTATTTAAAATCCCATATAGACAAAATAAATAGTGGTCATTAAAAAGATCTACATAAGTGAATTGTGCACTTTAAAAACAATGGAAAAAAGTTTCCACATTAGTTGTGACTAGCAGAAAGGATGACACATCTTACATTGCTTTGATTATAGTTATTTTTGTTTCCCCTAAAAGCAGCTAAAGCTGGCCAATGTGAAGAAAAAATTAATTGGTTCTAGTGTTAGAAGACCAGACATCTAAACAATGTAACAATGAAAAAAAAGAGATGTGCTTTGCAGTGCGTGGATGCAATGCTCAGAGATCAGACAAAAAGCACCAAAGTTTAATAATATTCTCAACTTCAAAAGCAGTTAATGATCAAAATGTTCTCAAATGTGTATGATGACAAGTAGCACTAAGCCCAGAATAAACAACGAAGAGCAGCTCTAATTGGTACTTGTGAACTGGAAATACAAACCAAAAATAGTTATAAAGCAGAACTTGCATTGAATAAAGCAAGACATGAGATGCCTAATTATGGAAATGTATGAATTTAATATTTTTCAAGGCAAAAATAAATGACCTGCAGATATTTATAAGATAAAGATTGTACATAATGGATTAACTGATAGAACAAGGGGAAAAATATGATTTAAATTAACAATAATTAATCTGAATACTGCAGATCAGAGGAGATCTAAGAAGGTTGAACTTGATGGACTAAACGTCTTTTTCAACCTCAATTACTATGTAACTATGCAAATATTATTATGTGAAAAATAAAGGCAAATGGTCTTGATTTGACATTGAAGGGTAGAAGATCTAGTGAAACTGTAGGACAATTTCTTGACAGAACAGATTGTAGATAAGTGGAATAACCATCCACATGAAAGTGGAAGGGATGCACACAGCAAGGGACTAAAGTATTTATACATAGATCAACAAGGCCCAGGCCAGGAAGCTAATCTGAAGGTACAGCAGAACCCCCTGAGTCAATGGGAATGCTAAGCACTAGGCAGTAGAGATGTCATGAACAGTTCGCCCGCGGACTATTCGCAGCGATTTTGGCATGTTCGCGTTCGCAGCGGACGGCGAACACATGCGCTTTTGGGTTCGCCCCCTATTCTTTATCATTGAGAAAACTTTGACCCTGCACCTCACAGTCAGCAGACACATTCCAGCCAATCAGCAGCATGCACTCCCTTCCAGGGCCTTCCATCTGAAAGACAGCATACATTTTAGAATCATTCTGAATCTGCATTCGTTGTGAGAGGACAGATAGTGTAGCTACTGGAGATTTAATAGGGAAATAGATAGCCAGGTTATGTATTTAGCTTCCACTACAGACCTGAAGGACTCATCTGATATCTGCTGCAAGGACAGCAACCCAAAAAGCCCTTTTTAGGGCTAGAACATCATTTATTTTATTTTATAATTTTTTTCTGTGTAATCTAATTGCATATGCCTGCCTTCCAGCGTGTGTGTGTGACAGACTAACACCTAACAGCTTATATTGTGCTCAGTGAAATAAAACAACACTTTTTTGACTGTAATAGATTGAATAGCAATTGCCTGCCTACAGGCATATGTGTGAAGCCTATTGCATCTACTCTGCCAACTTTTGCCAGTGCACAGTGACACTCATATCTGGTGCAACCGTAGTGTACAGTGACATAAAACAACACTTTTTTGACTGTAATCGATTGAATATCAGTTGCCTGCCTACAGGCATGTGTGTGAAGCCTATTGCATCTACTCTGCCAACTTTTGCCACTGCACAGTGATACGTCATATCTGGTGCAACCGTAGTGTACAGTGACATAAAACAACACTTTTTTGACTGTAATAGATTGAATAGCAATTGCCTGCCTACAGGCGTGTGTGTGAAGCCTATTGCATCTACTCTGCCAACTTTTGCCAGTGCACAGTGATACGTCATATCTGGTGCAACCGTAGTGTACAGTGACATAAAACAACACTTTTTTGACTGTAATAGATTGAATAGCAATTGCCTGCCTACAGGCTTGTGTGTGAAGCCTATTGCATCTACTCTGCCAACTTTTGCCAGTGCACAGTGACACTCATATCTGGTGCAACCGTAGTGTACAGTGACATAAAACAACACTTTTTTGACTGTAATCGATTGAATATCAGTTGCCTGCCTACAGGCATGTGTGTGAAGCCTATTGCATCTACTCTGCCAACTTTTGCCAGTGCACAGTGATACGTCATATCTGGTGCAACCGTAGTGTACAGTGACATAAAACAACACTTTTTTGACTGTAATCGATTGAATATCAGTTGCCTGCCTACAGGCATGTGTGTGAAGCCTATTGCATCTACTCTGCCAACTTTTGCCAGTGCACAGTGACACTCATATCTGGTGCAACCTAGTGTACAGTGAAATAAAAGAACCCTTTTTTTTCTGTAATCGATTGAATTATTAGTTGCCTGCCTACAGGCGTGTGTGTGAGGCCTACAGCGCCTACTCTGCCAACTTTTGCCAGTGCACAGTGACACTCATATCTGGTGCAACCTAGTGTACAGTGAAATAAAAGAACCCTTTTTTTTCTGTAATCGATTGAATTATTAGTTGCCTGCCTACAGGCGTGTGTGTGAGGCCTACAGCGCCTACTCTGCCAACTTTTGCCAGTGCACAGTGACACTCATATCTGGTGCAACCTAGTGTACAGTGACATAAAACAACCCTTTTTTTACTGTAATCGATTGAATATCAGTTGCCTGCCTACAGGCGTGTGTGTGAGGCCTAGAGCGCCTGCTCTGACAACTTTTGCCAGTGCACAGTGACACTCATATCTGGTGCAACCTAGTGTACAGTGAAATAAAAGAACCCTTTTTGTTTACTGTAATTGATTGAATATCAGTTGCCTGCCTACAGGCGTGTGTGTGAGGCCTACAGCACATACTCTGCCAACTTTTGCCAGTGCACAGTGACACTCATATCTGGTGTTACAGTAGCTTGCACGCATAGTACCACTAATCAAAAAAAAATGACAGGCAGAGGCAGGCCACCCCGCAGGGGCCGTTGTGGTCGTGGTGCTGTGATACCCTTTGGCCCTAGAATAATGCCCAGTTTTCAGAGGCAACGTACCCTGAACTTGAAAAGTTCTGAGGACATGGTTGACTGGCTAACACAGGACACCCAATCTTCTACAGCTTCCGCTCGGAACCTAGACGCACCATCCTCCTCCAGCTTAGCTTCGGGCACCTCTCCAGTTACCACTCGCCCGTCTGCCGCCACCACCAACACTAGAACCACAGCCACTTCACTTGATCCGTCAGCAGAGTTATTTACAGATCCGTTGGAAGAAATGAGTGATGCGCAAACATTAGTGCCAGAGGATGTAGATAACAGGGATATGTCCCAGTCAGGCAGCATTACACACATGGACGTACGTTCTGATGATGATTATGTGGTACCCGGTGCTGCTTCCTTTGTTGAGTTGTCAGATATAAGTGAAGCGGTTGATGATGACGATGCGTCCGTGGATGCGTCCGTCACGTGGGTGCCCGCTATAAGAGAAGAAGAAAAGGAGGAAAGTTCAGATGGGGAGACAGAGAGGAGGAGGAGGCGAGTTGGAAGCAGGGGGAGGTCGTCGCAAGTAGCTAGTGGCACAGTCAGACAGCATGCATCTACACCCTCGGTTAGCCAGACAGCACGCCAGTCAACGCATGCTGTTGCCACCACCAGAATGCCTTCATTGCAGACCTCAGCAGTGTGGCAATTTTTTTGTGTGTCTGCCTGTGACAACAGCGATGCCATTTGCAACCTGTGCAAAAAGAAACTGAGTCGTGGGAAGTCCAACACCCACCTAGGTACAACTTCTTTGCGAAGGCACATGATGTCACATCACAAACGCCTTGATGATGTCACATTACAAACACATGAGTACAAGCAGCACACAAAGTCAAAGCCGCCATCCTCCTCCTGGTCCAGCATCTTCAGCCACGTCAACCAATGCTGCCCTGCTTGCCCCCTCTCAACCATCCGCCACTCCGTGTCTCGCCCTGAGCAGTCCCTGCTCATCTGCCCACAGTCAGGTGTCTGTCAAGGACATGTTTGAGCGTAAGAAGCCAATGTCACAAAGACACCCCCTTGCCCGGCAACTGACAGCTGGCTTGTCTGAACTCTTAGCCCGCCAGCTTTTACCATACAAGCTGGTGGAGTCTAAGGCGTTCAAAAAATTTGTAGCTATTGGGACACCGCAGTGGAAGGTACCCGGACGAAATTTCTTTGCACAAAAGGCAATCCCCAACCTGTACTTGATTGTCCAAAAGGAAGTAACGGCATCTCTGGTACACAGTGTTGGGGCAAGGGTCCATCTGACCACTTATACCTGGTCTGCAAAGCATGGTCAGGGCAGGTATATCACCTACACTGCGCATTGGGTAAACCTGGTGACGGCTGCCAAGCATGGAATACGTGACTCTGCAGAGGAGTTGGTGACACCGCCACGGCTTGCAGGCAGGCCTGCTGCCACCTCCTCTACTCCTCCTACTCCATCCTCTTCCATAACCTCCTCGGCTGAGTCTTCTTCTGCTGCTGCTATGTCTTGCTCCACATCAACGGCACCTCCAGCTCCACAGGTACTATTCCACATCCCAGATACAGCAGTGTCACGCCGTCTTGGGGTTGACTTCCCTGAAAGCAGAGTCACACCGGACCAGCACTCCTGTCCGCCCTGAACACACAGGTGGATCAGTGGCTGACTCTGCACCAACTGGAGATCGGCAAAGTGGTTTGTGACAACGGAAGAAATTTGTTGGCGGCATTGAATTTTGGCAAGTTGACACATGTGCCGGGCATGGCACATGTGTGTAATCTGATTGTACAATGCTTTGTGCATAAGCACCCAGGCTTACAGGACGTCCTGAAGCAGGCCAGGAAGGTGTGTGGCCATTTCAGGCGTTCCTTACAGATATCCAGCGGCGAAACAACATGCCAGCGAGGCGTTTGATTTTAGACAGCCCGACACGTTGGAATTCAACACTCCTAATGTTCGACCGCCTGCTCCAACAAGAAAAGGCTGTTAACGAGTATTTGTATGATCGGGGTGCTAGGACAGCCTCTGCGGAGCTGGGGATTTTTTTGCCACATTACTGGACGCTCATGCGCAATGCCTGTAGGCTTATGCGTCCTTTTGAGGAGGTGACAAACCTGGTCAGTCGCACCGATGGCACCATCAGCAACATCATACCATTTGTTTTCTTCCTGGAGCATGCCCTGTGAAGAGTGCTGGATCAGGCCGTAGATGAGCGTGAAGAGAAAAACGAAGAGCTGTGGTCACCATCACCACCAGAAACAGCCTTATCAGCATCGCTTGCTGGACCTGCGTCAACGCTGGAAGAGGATTGTGAGGAAGAGGAGCCAGAGGAGGAATGTGGCTTTGAGGAGGAGGAGGAAGACCAACCACAACAGGCATCCCAGGGTGCTCGTTGTCACCTATCTGGTACCCGTGGTGTTGTTCGTGGCTGGGGGGAAGAACATACCTTCAGTGAGATTACTGAGGACGAGGAACGGGACATGACTAGCTTGGCATCCAACCTTGTGCAAATGGGGTCTTTCATGCTGTCGTGCCTGTTGAGGGACCCTCGTATAAAAAGGATGAAAGAGAACTACCTGTACTGGGTGTCCACGCTACTAGACCCCCGGTATAAGCAGAAAGTGCCTGAAATGTTACCGAATTACCACAAGTCGGAAAGGATGCAGCACTTCCAAAATAAATTAAAAAGTATGCTTTACACAGCGTTTAAGGGTGATGTCACAGCACAACAGTAATCTCTCCTGCTCCCACGACCACGCCGGCAAGGAGAGGACGCTTTACAGATGTGTTGTTGATGGAGGACATGCAGAGCTTTTTAAGTCCTATACATCGCCACAGCCCTTCGGGGTCCACCCTCAGAGAACGACTCGACCGTCAGGTAACAGACTACCTCGCCTTAACTGCAGATATCGACACTATGAGGAGCGATGAACCCCTTGACTACTGGGTGTGCACGCTTGCCCTGTGGCCTGAGCTATCCCAATTTGCCATAGAACTTCAGTCCTGCCCCGCTTCAAGTGTCCTGTCAGAAAGGACCTTCAGTGCAGCAGGAGGTTTTGTCACTGAGAAGAGAAGTCGCCTAGGTCAAAAAAGTCTAGATTACCTCACCTTTATTAAGATGAATGAGGGATGGATCCCGAAGGGACTGACAGTGGGCGATACATTTGATTAAAAAAGGCCTGATAGATAAGCTGCCTTGAGCTAATAATGGTCCACACGCTGCTGTATTTTATCCCTGAATGCCGGATGACTTGCGTGACTTATCCGCCACCAACTAGAGTTCAAGACGCAATGTTTTAGGGCACCTTCTGCCTGGCAAACTAACATCAATTTTTCTGGTCGCTGCAACAATACCTAATTTTTGCATTTAAATTCTTTTATTGTCAGAAGGCGTACAGCATGTGATTGCAATTTAAGAGATACCTAAAACATGGTAAAACAGACAATAGTAAAGAGTATATCTGCAGGAAACACCAAAGTCCTATTAGCTATCATCCCTCCAGCAGTATTAGCTTATTATTTACAATATCTAAGCTGGGCAATCACCCTTGGGTTACCCTAGGGCAGGCTTCAGTAAGCGACCTCTCCTTTCCTGGGATGATTTTGCCGTCGGTTGCTTCTGAAGGGTCTCCAGGGCTCCCCCACTCCGGTCCTTCCCCCAGTGTCGCTTCAACCAGTAACAAATGTTTTCTATTTGTAAAGCGACCCAATGATCCCCCTTGATAGAGGTTTATCTTTACAAATTTTGGAGAACCAATTTAAGACCGGTGTCCCCTGTTTCTGGGTCAGGGAGTGTGTGAAATGCCTCAGCCTACAGTAATTGTAATGTTCTGACAGAGGTAGCTCATGCTTGTCCCTCAGTTCCTCATATGTGAGCATCTGGCCCTTTACTAACCAGTCTCCCAGTCTATCTAGTTTCCTTGACCTCCAGCAGTGTTGCTATTTTGTGTTGTTTTGGTTTGTAGTTTCCTGGCTAGTAACGGGCCAGGTTTATTGGCTTTATTGAATCCGATAGGAATAAATAGTACAACTGAACACACCACTCCTATCTGGTGGCACCTGAGATTGCACGCGCAGTGCCCCAAATTTGAAGTGGGAGGACCGACCAAACATCTTTTCCATCTCCCGCTTCACAAAATCCATGCCATATACACGTCCCCTGATAGGTGACGTAACAGGTATCAAACTGATAGGAATAAATAGTACAACTGAACACACCACTCCTATCTGGTGGCACATTCCATTGCACGTGCAGTGCCCCAAATTCGAAGTGGGAGGTCCGACCAAGCATCTTTTTCCATCTCCCTGTTCCAAAAATCAATGCCATATACAGGTCCCCTGATAGGTGAGGTAACAGGTATTAAACTGATAGGAATAAATAGTACAACTGAACACACCACTTCTATCTGGTGGCACCTTAGATTGCATGCGCAGTGCCCCAAATTTGAAGTGGGAGGACCAACCAAGCATCTTTTTCCATCTCCCGCTTCCAAAAATCCATGCCATATACACGTCCCCTGATAGGTGACGTAACAGGTATTAAACTGATAGGAATAAATAGTACAACTGAACACACCACTCCTATCTGGTGGCACCTTAGATTGCATGCGCAGTGCTTCAAATTTGAAGTGGGAGGACCGACCAAGCATCTTTTTCCATCTCCCGCTTCCAAAAATCCATGCCATATACATGTCCCCTGATAAGTGACGTAACAGGTATCAAACTGATAGGAATAAATAGTACAACTGAACACACCACTCCTATCTGGTGGCACATTACAATGCACGTGCAGTGCCCAAAATTCGAAGTTGGAGGTTCCGACCAAGCATCTTTTTCCATCTCCCTGTTCCAAAAATCAATGCCATATACACGTCCCCTAATAGTGGATGTAACAGGGATTAAACCGATAGGAATAGTACTACTTAACAGTACACACCTTATAATAACGCAGACAGAGGCAACGCAGAGAGAGGAGTCTGAAGAAGAGGAGTAAGAGGAGGAAGGTGGCTTTGAGGAGGTGGAAGACCAAACACAGCAGGCATCCCAGGGGGTATGTTGTCACCTTTCGGGGACCCTTGGTGGCTGGGTGGAGGAAGAGACCTTCAATGACATCAGTGAGGACAAGGAACGGGACATGGCTAGCATGGTATCCAACCTTGTGAAAATGGGGAGTTTGCGGTTGTGCAAAGGGACTGTTTGGGGTTGTTTGCGGTGCATTAAACGGGGAGATTGGTCTGTTACTGTGAAGCGGGTGTAACCCTTACACTACCTGATCGATACAACATCATACCTGATGTTTTAAAGCATGTTATTACAAACAATTTAGGAATGTTAGGTGATGTATGCCCTTAATGGCTTAAAACCAGACTCTGCATCAACTATGTAATTTTCCGTGGGAGTTTTGCCATGGATCCCCCTCCGGCATGCCACAGTCCAGGTGTTAGTCCCCTTGAAACAACTTTCCCATCACTTTTGTGGCCAGAAAGAGTCCCTGTGGGTTTTGAAATTCGCCTGCCCATTGAAGTCTATGGCGGTTCGCCCGGTTCGCCAGTTCGCGAACATTTGATGGAAGTTCGCGTCCGCTGTTCGCAAACCGAAAATTTGATGTTTGTGACATCACTACTAGGCAGTAATTAGAGTGGAAGACATGGAGAAGTAGGAAGCATAGGGTATTTAAAGGGATATTGGTGCAATTCTTTTTTTCCATTCATTTCTTGTTGGGTACAGAAATGCACAGAGCATACGTACGTCTGTAGCTTTTATCGGCAGACAAATATGACTCATACTTCTATATTACATCATTTGAAAAAACGCAGTGCTGCATTATCTAACTTGCTCTCAATGTTCCTTTAGAGAAGGAGTAAGCATGTGTAAATGGACCTATGGACATAAAACCTATAAACATCTCCATCTCATATGTACCTGTCTGGCTAGATAGCTGATGCAGCATTGTAATGTATTCCCATTGTCTCCACCCTCTGTGTTGCTACAATCAGATTTTGAGCCAGGAAGATTTAACCTCTTCTTATGCAGAGTTATAGTTCCTGGTGCTTGCTCCTCACTATGTGAATTGGTTCGCTAATCTACAACACATTCATCCATTAAGTCCCCAAATGCACAGGAGGTGAGTCTCATAATTGCCTATAAGTAAGGTGGTTGCTAATATAATGGTGGTAATTCAAATACTTGATTCTGATTGGCTTAAATGTGATTGACACATATTTCCATCAATCAGAAACCATAAAAAAAATTGTATATAAAGAAGATGTGGTCAAATAAATGTTAGTTGGAATGGGAGCTCCTCGGAGGAAGAGCTTCGTTAGGTGACCTTTTTTATGAAAGCAGTTATTTTAGGTGGAGGTCCATTTCCACGGGCCAACAATGAGGAACAAGGGCTTCAGAAGATGATGGATTTTTCAATCAACAAGGAAGTGTCTGATTTTAGAGAGATGAAGAGTGAGAAATCTGGGCATCAATGATCGTTGCTGGAGGGCAAAAGGATAGGTAATGTATATTTTTTTTCCCTTACAGGTTTAATTATTACTATTCTCTGGAACTCCTTGCCTCACTCCACCAGACTATCCTCCTGCCTCAAAGCATTCAAAACCTCACTAAAAACGCATCTCTCAGCACCTCTCTCAATACCTTTAGGTTGAAAATCTGTGAGTTTCAATCCTGCAGGGTGCTATGGGGAAAGCACCATGGACACTTAATTCGAGGCTCAAAGACCCCTCCTTGCTTTGCTATGTGTTGATTTGTATTTACCTTTGCCTGGAACTTATCTTATGTACAGTGCTACGGAATATGTTGACGCATTATAAATAAACGATAATAATAATAATTTTTATTTTTTATTTTATGTAGTATTTTTTTATTCATTTAATGTTAGGGACTATGAGAGTCCTTATGGACAGAGAGAGATGGAGAAAGGGATGTAAAACCAAGAGTGACATACACAAAAACACACAGAGGGAGACAGAGACAGAAAAGAAAATTAGTGAGACAGGAAGACAGACATAGGAAGACAGAAGACGAAAGAGATATAGACAGATACAGGGAGATATTGAGACACACAGAAATGGAGAGAGAGACATACATACACAGGCAAAGTAAAACATGTTTTGGGACAGAGAGACACAAAAAGAGACTGAGACAGAAAGACACACAGGGAAGAGGGTAACACAGAGGATGAAACCAAGTGTCAGAAAGAAAGAAAAATGGAGGCATAGAGAGACAGCAAGAATCAAAGAAAGAAATCTTGGATTTTGCAACGGCTTTTGATACAGTGCCACATGGAAGACTATTGAGCAAACTAAGGGATACAGGATTTGCCATAAATATTTGCTTATGGATTGAGAAATGGCTAAAAGACAGAAAGCAAAGGGTTGTTGGAAATGGAACATACTCCAATTGGACTAATGTGGTAAGTGGGGTTCCTCAGGGCTCAGTATTAGGTCCCCTCCGTTTTAACATATTTATTAATGACGTGGAGGGAAGCAAATATATTTTTCCCACTATACAAATCCCTAGTACGGAATATGGAGTACAATTTTTGGCACCACTACATAAAAAGGACATTTTAGAGCTGGAAAAAAGTACAGAGAAGGGCAACAAAGCTAAAAAAAGGGAATGGAGGGTCTAAGTTATGAAGAAAGGCTAAAGAAATTAAAATTATTTACTGTAGAAGGAAGGCGTCTAAGAGGGGATATGATTACCTTATATAAATATATCCAGGGTCAATACAAGGCTTTGTCAAGGGAACTTTTTGTGCCAAGAGGTTTTCAACTGACAAGGGGACATCATTTGAGATTAGAAGTAAAAAGATGTCCCCTTAAAGAAAGAAAAGGCTTCTTCATTTTAAGGGTGGTTAATCAGTAGAATTCTCTATCAAAGGAGGTGGTGACAGCGGATTCGATAGATAACTTTAAAAAGGGATTGGTTATATTTTTAAATAAAAGGGTCATTAAGGGCTATGCTATCCTGGATAAATAGAGCGGGAGTTTTGATCCAGGGATGAACCCGATCACCAGTACCTGGGGTCAGGAAGGAATGTTATATTTTTTTCCCTGTTGAGACAATTGGCAAAGTTTCTCTGTGGTTTTTTTTCTGTTTGCCTTCCTCTGGATCAATTAACAATAAATCTGCGTATTGCCAATCAGAGGAGATCTAAAAAGGTTGATCTTGATGGACTAAAGTCTTTTTTTAACCTAAATTACTATGTTAATCGGAAAATCATGCCTGAATACTAAAGTACATAGAGTGACTCACTGAGAGAGAAAATATACCAACACACAGAGACAGAGACATAGAATGGGAGACTGAGACAATAAGACATAGACAAAGAGATGGAGAGAGAGAGACAGACAGACAAAGGGAGACAGAGGGAGGTGAGAGAAAGATTGAGACAAAAATAATGGGACAGTGGCAGATAAGAATAGATAAAGATAGAAAGTTAGAGAGACAGACTGAGAATCAGACTATGAGACAAAAATTGAGACAGAGATAATTGTGCTTTGTTTGCTCTGTTTACTACAAGGAACATTTCCAGTGCAGGCCTTCACAGCTCCTGCAACATATTAGTGAATTTCCCCATTGACTGGATAAGTCTAGTAGACAGTAGCTCTTAAACTTTTATCAGGTCACCGGGTATTTACTCCTGTTGTATTTTGCTCTACTCCCCTTCTTTCCAATTACCCAATTTTCTGGGAAGTTATTATGTACTATCAGGGGGCAGTTAGGCCGACTGCCTAAACTATTCGTATTCCCTGACAAATGCTAGGCACTCAGCCAATCAGAATATGGCCAACGTAGACCAACCTCCATAGGCCCACCTTCTAGGGCAGGAAATTCAAAGCTTAGCAGGAATTTTGAAGTTGCTTAATCCTTGGTTCTGTTTATTGTTTGACTAAGTCATTGTTTTATACCCTGTATATATCCTGTGAAATCTGTAATAAAGTGAGCTCTTTTAGGGAGCATATTTTTGGTGTTCTCTTATTTATTTAGAGGTTATAAGCCCTGTTTGTTATTTTGCTCCTGTGTTATAGTTATTCTCTTCTGATGATCCTGATCTGACTGCTGGGGCACCGAGAATCCCATCCACTCCACGGTCACGAGGGAGGAGCCCTGTAGGCAAAGGCGGGAAGATCTGGAGTTGGAACAGTCCCCCTCTCCTGGGTTGTGACATATTGTTTAGTGAGTAGGGGGAAAAGAAAAGATGCAATGGATTGAAGAAAAAAAACATTATATGGCAGCTATGTAATATTTATGGATACCAGGAACTGCCAGTCCCACTAGATCATTGACTCTTGACATAACGTGCTTAGAGAGACAAGGACATTTTCTTGTCCAGATAAAGCGTGATAGTACAGACTGTATAATCTTAAATGTTTGGGAAGGGATAGGTATTGGTAGCATTTGAAATGCATATAATAATCTTGGAAGAATTATCATCTTTTAAGCAACTCATGCAGTATATCCAGCATATAGGATAATCATGCCAAGTAAAAATGTATGTTACACATTTGTTGGATTAGATTAAGGGAGTTATGTTTGTAGAATGTGTGGTACATTTTGATTAAAGGCATACCTGTTTCTAATCTAACACATGCTGTTTATATTAGAAACACACATTACATTGAGTCATTCTATACATATATATATATATATACTTTATTTCAAAAATAAAACTTGTTTACCACACCCCCAGAGCTGTTCACATAGGCACAGTAAACTCCCAATAGAAATACTGCAATTGGATACAGATTTTAACTTTACTAATCGTCAAAGCAGCATCAACTCAATGCAGAAATCTAAAGATTTGTGTGTGTCTGACTCCTCTTGCTTCCTTCTACAGGGAGACTAGACATCCCATGATTTCTTCCTGCACAAACTGCCATCACTGATTGTTACAATGTATTAAAATGTGTTAGCTGCCTGTGATTGGCCAGAATAAATTATGAATTTTATGCAAATTTTAGCAGAGATATGAAGGGGTGTAAATTAGCAAATGCAACTGCTTGCAATCTCAAGAGATTTAGCAAACTTCAGGGTGAATTTGTTAATGTTTATTTTGTTATTTGTTCATGCAACACATGTTTTCATACACTACTGATTCTCCTCTATCAGATGCAGTCAAAATCCAGGTAACATAAAGATGCCTGTATGATTAAATATTTAATACTATCTGATTTCCAATGACAAAAGAAAGACAAACAAACAATAATAATAATTGTAAATGTACAAGGTGTTCTGATGGAATGTGTAATAGAATATAATATTAATTATTATTAATTATTATTATTATTATTATTATTATTATTAATATAATAGAAAGGGCTTCAGTTTTGTCAGAGACTGAGCTAAATGTGTTTGATAACAATTTTAAGATGGGTAAAGTGTCTATGGCAATTTTGTGTGTTCGATCGAGACCTCGGAAATGCCTGGATATTCTCAGATCAAAGAGGCCCGAGGTTCCATGGCTAATAAAAGAGGTGAAAGTTGGCAACATTGTCTAGTCTCATTAGTTATTGGGAAAGGATTTATTTTCCTGTGCGGGAGGCGAAGTAATATGGCAGGACTATGACACAGGGCTAATATACAACAAAAAATTGGTCCGAATCTGACTAGTGTGGCAGCTAAATATCTTCAGTGGACTTCATCAAATACTTTTTCTGCATCAAGACTCAGGAGAGTCCACTATGTTGTGCCTGTAGTATCAGGACAATTATTTTCTAAGTATTGTAACCCACATGCCTGTCTAGTACAAATCCTACCTGATCTGGATCCACAAAGTCTGGTATTAGCGATAACTGGAGGGGTTCTCAACTTTTATAGTTTCAAACATTCCATACCCTCAATATGTACAAAACATACACATTTTTTTCCTTGAACAGTGGTGCTTTATATGTAGGTTCTCCAAAACTAGAGCCTATAATATGCTTGTGTAAATATGCCCAAATACATTGTTGATATGAGTTGATACATTTGTTTGTTGTTGTTTTTTAGTCGTTCTGTCGTGTCCAACTCTCTGTGAACCTTTAATCCACAGCACGTCAGGCACACCAATCAGCCAATGTCACTCTGAGCTCCACCAAGCTTCAATTACCTTATCTATCCATCTCTGCCTCTGTTGTTCCCTTCTTCATGTGCTTACAATCAGGATCAGAGTTGGAAATTCCTGTCTACTTATGATATTGCCAAAATATTTGAGCTGCCAGTGAACAGGTTGGCTTTATTTCCTGTAGTATTGATTGATTGGATTTTCTTCAACAATACAATTCAAAAGATCTCACATCCATATGTTACTATTGGGTATAACATAGTTCTAACTATGCAGACCTTAGTTGATGGCATAACACATTTACTTTTTAATAGTTTATCCAGACTTGCCATAGCTTTCCTCCCCAAAAGCAAACATCTTTACATTTCATGATTGGAGTTACCATCTACAGGGATATTGGAGCCAAGGAAAATAAAATCTGTCACTGCCTCCAATTCTTCCCCATTTATTTGCCAGGTAACTAAATTACTGTTTTCCATAATATTTGTATCTTTAACATTGAGCAGCAGGCCAGCTTTTGCACTCTCTTCTTTCATCCTCATCATTAGGCCCCAAGGTCTTAGTTCCTCTTCACTTGTAACCATCATAGTAGTATCATCCGCGTACCTGAGGTTGTTGCTATTGCGTACGACTTTGCGATGAGCGCCGCAGGCGAGGCGAGCCGTCAAATCGTAGCACTTTGGCAATGAGCACCGCAGGCGCTCATTGCAGGCGAGCCTCGCGCAGCGAGGCGAGCCGTTATGTTAAACCGTGTTAAGCCGCAGGCGCTCATTGCAGGCGAGCCGTTAAACCGTAGCACTTAGAAAAAAAATACGAGATGACAAAAATTACGAGATAAGCGGCGGAACCAAAACAATAAAAAAACACTAAATACACACAGAAAAATAAAATAAAGGTCACTTACAGCATGGGGAACCAGGCAGGATGTCTGGAAGTGAGTTGGAACTCCAATTTACATCGATTTAGACGAGTTACAAAGATCGAAAATCGGCTAAGCGAGAAAAAAATGGCCGTGGAAAAAAATTAAAACGAGGCTATACTACTACGAACTGCGTAAAACACAGCCACAGACATATGTGTTTGAAAAACAACGAGATAAAGGATGCGGATTAACCGCGCAATGAGTAAAAAGACAGTAGCGAGTACATTTTACACAACGCAATTACAGATTTACGCATTAATACTGATTTAACGCCTTTGTCTCGCGCAACATCGGATTTCCCGCCTAAACCAACGCATTTGATGAAATAAAAGTTGAAAGTTACAAAAAAAAAAAAGTTCAAAAAAAAAAATTTGTATTTATTTTAAGAAAAAAATAAAGGGACAAATGTAGCGTCATGTTGTGTGGCAAACAAATTTCACAACATTTAATTGTCATTGACCGTCATTTGACTGTTTGACCATAATTACTGTTAAGCCGTAGTACTTTAGCGGGCTTAGAGATGAGCGCCGCAGGCGATCATCGCCCGGCGAGCTTCACCTGGCGAGCCTCGCGCAGCGAGGAGAGCTGTTAAACCGTAGTACTTTGGCAATGAGCACCGCAGAAAAAATGGCGGACGAACTAAATGAAAACAAGGCTACAGCACTATAACCACGGAAAACACGTACCGATAATCCGCTAAGACGCATACCACACATTATCCGCCATTTTAGGATAATGCGGAAGTACACAGCTACGTTAACGGTTTCGGCTCACGCACGCACACTATTACACTGCACACGTTCATCACGCTTACACAGCACCTCCACATCACTAATGCTGCAGCAACATCAACACAGATTGCCAGCTCTTCAACACAATGCATAAAAATAAGTAAATTAATTTATTAATTTGAATTCTATATTTCAGTAGTACACAGAAAACAACATTAGCTACCTTACAATTCCATATGTATATTAATAACTAAACAACTTTTAAAACATACACATCTCATTGCCGTCATTTTTTGACGGGCAATACTGTATGCTAGTTACATATATATTTTTTTTTTACCTACATATATATATACCTTTTTTATTCCACCATCTTGCATATCCATAAATTGGTTTTGCATAGAAGTACATTGATTATGATATTTTTCATGTACACTACATTATGAATTCTGGCAAAGAGCTCTGTTAAAAGCTTATATCATGTTTTAAATATTATCAATCAAATAAAGTATTTAAAGATATTTTTAATCAATGCTTTGAGTCAGACATATGTATTTGTATAACAAATCAGTAGCATACATTGTACAATACATAAGATCACATTGAAAAGAACAGCACCACATTGTTTGAGTATAAATAGCTACAAGCAATACCCACGGAACTGACGGCGCTTGGTGGCTCGTGAATCAACATTAGATCAAATTTTGCTCCCCTTTTGGCTCGTGTAATAACTCACATTTATTGAGGTCAACCCAAGTGAGGGTTTTTCATTTAGTTTGTTTCATCTATTGACCGACAAACACCCAATACTCATCAGATTATCTGCACTAGGAGATCTTTTGCGCTTCTCCCCCTCCCCTCTTCAATATTGATTACAGCTTTGGATTTGTCCAACCTGGGTTATACATATAATTTGAATAAGTAACATGACAATATAGAATCTTGTTGCACTCCTTTCTTGATTCCTCAGGAGGAAGATGAGACGGTTTAGTATTCCCATCTCTTTAAGAACTTGTCACATTTTGTTGTGGTTAACACAGTCAGAGGTTTTAGAATAGTCTATTAAGTAGACATAAAAGGTTTGCAATTCCCAGATGTTATTTTACCCCCACCATAGCTTTTAATGAGTGAACAGTAGAAAGAACAGACACATGAAACAAGGAAACCTTAGTAACGGCGGTTTTGACTGTAGAACTGGGGGATGGTGTTTTCTGATATCTATAAAATGTGGCTGAAGCAAGAAATAAAGGTCAGTTTTCTATGCACAAAGTAATGGTGTGATGTGATTTCTCTTGTCTCTCCATGACTGATGTCCTGATCTGAAATGCTGGTACTGAGATAAATATAAACCTGCATATTGCTCCTATAAGCTGCAGTAGGAGAATTTGGGGTGTACTGAGCCTCTTGTCTCTCTACCGTGACAACGAGTTTGCAGGATCTTAAACATTAGCTTACTGGCATGTGAAAAAAGGGCAATTGTTCAATAACTATAGCTCTCTGTGGCGATGGGATTGAGATGTAGTCAGGCCTTTTCCAGTCTACTTTACATTTTTGAGTTTAACAAATTACATCACTCATTATAGAATGTTGTCTTGTCTTTTCTTGCTATCCTTTGGAATTCTGCAACCAGTTAGACAAATATTTTCCTTTCTCTACTACCTTTCCCTTTCCTTCTTTTCTGGGCTACTTTCAATCAGACTAACAGTTTGCCTTTTTAGTGGACTTTATTTTGGAGATTTTTTGTAGCTATTTTCTGGACAATGTCACAAACTTCTGTCCAAAGATCTTCAGGCATTGTATCTACCATGTCAACACCCTTAAATCTATTCTTGGCCTCCACTGCATATTCACCAGAAACATTATTTATTTTGCATCTGTTTGGTATTATGGGTTTCCCTCTTTTCTTTTTTATTCTGAACTTTGCAATAAGAAGCTCATGGTCTGAGCCGCAGTCAGCACCAGGTCATGTTTTTGCTGATTGTATAGAGCACCTCCATCTTTGGCTGCAAAGGATATAGTCAATCTGATTTATATATTGTCTAGCTGGTGATATGCATGTGTAGAGTCATCTTTGAGGCTGTTGGAAGAGGGTGTTTACTATGAATATAGAATAATTTTGACAGAATTCTACTAATCTCTGACCTACTTCCTTTCGTACCTCAAGGCCAAACTTGCCAGTTTTTATTCCAGATATATTTTTGACACCTACTTTAGCATTCCAGTCTTCTATGATGATATTAATATATTTTCTTGATGTTAGATTTAGGAGGTGTTGAATATCCTTGTAGAATTGGACACATTCAGCTACTCCAGCATCCATGGTTGGAGCAGAGGCCTGAATCACTGTGATGTTAAATGGCTTGCCTTGAATTTGAATTAAGTTGTAACACAGCGCTATTCTGGCCACCCTTTGATTTATATGAGGGCTACTCTATTTCTTCTGTGGGATTCTTGACCGTAGAGGAAGATATAGTGGTTGTCTAATATGTAATATATTTTTCCAGTCCATTTGAGTTCACTA
>CM050163.1:498396810-498399310 GCA_027410445.1 Discoglossus pictus | reverse complement strand
AGCACCAGGAGGAACTAGCTCTACCTCCACTTCTATCTTACTCTCTTTTTCATTTATATATTTCCTTGGTTCAATCCAACATAATAGTGCTCACAGAGATAATTTTTATTATTAGTATAACTACCAGTTGTTTTCTTCAATAGGTACACTAATTAGTCTTACTAGACCCAGTTCTTCTTAAAATAGATCAGTCTACATGGCTAATACTAATGCAGACTTCTGGGATGTGGATAAATTACGATTAGAAGCAGCAGCTATTTTTGAGACTGGTGTAGGTAATTTAGACCGCTCCCAAAATAATGATCTTAATAGCACCTTAACAGAATCGATCAAGGCTATAAAAAAACAAATAAGAACGGTCTGGGAGATCTCCAGTCTTGAAAATTACATTAAACACAAAGTAATCCCTAGAGGTCTTAGGGTGCAACTACTACCAGCAGCCCACTTAGTAGAAGATGCTTTCATTGTAAAATGGATAGAGATAATAGAAAAATGCTCCAATGATCTAATAAATCTAATATTAGATCACGAGAAAGAGAATCTATTAAACTGGGCGAAAGAAGCGGAACGTTATCAGGGGGAACTCAATAAATTCAGTGCAGCAACAGATTATGATCTAGCAATAAAAAAGCTCAATGAACAAATTGAAAAATACAAAAAAGATCTTATACTTAGGAAACATCGTAAATTCCAACGTGACATAAATGATTTTACTAACTGTGTAGCCTACAGAATAAGTAATACAAATAAAAAAAGAGATCAGAGAGAATGTACTGACATCAGCTCCTCCGATACATCTGATAACGAATCCCATAAACATACAAGTAAGACACGTAACTCACAGAGATCAGAAGAACCACCATCATGGAACAGGATAAGATCATCCAACAACCAGACAACCATGACTACTTTTTTAGAGAGGGGGCAAGACCAAAGTCGTTACATACGCAGAGGGAGACCAAGAGGACGAAAAATTCAAGAACGAAAAACTCAAGAACAATAAATGAGATAAGGGCAGATGAAATAGGGAACCCAAGTTGTGATTTAATTAAAAACTCCACTAATCAGGAACAAAGAGTACTAAACAAATCCAAAATTCCACTATCAGCAGCACAGGTGGAGATATTAGAAAAAGGACTATCATTTGTTCCAACAAGTGCTCCAAGTAAGTTCACAAACATCAAAGATCTTAATTTGTTCATAAGAAAACTTGCATTAAATAAATACCACTATGATATAAACAGAAGAAAGATGGAAAACTTGGGTCTCTCTACAGAAGACTCAGAAGCCTTTAATTGTCTCATGGAACTCCTAAATGAAACCCCAGATGATACTGAAATTACACAGATACTAAGAAAAACCTGTGTGGAAAAGAACAAATTCACCCCAGACTTCAAACAGTATAAGAATTTAGAGATGTTCTTATATCTGGTCTCAAGAGAGAGAAAATCTATAAAATCTTTGGATTATCATGGGAAAACTGATAAAGGTAATCTTACACCTATTGAAAGAAAAGCACTAACCGAATTATTTAATAATAAAGATATTGAAATTAAGCAAGCGGACAAAGGAGGCAACATAGTAGTGATGGACAAGGACTCATACTACAGAATGTGTAGCCGCCTGATAAAGGACAAAAATACATATGAGGTGCTTACTAAAAACCCTACAGAGGAATTTATAACAGAACTCTGTGCTATCCTCACGGAGGCGAAGGAAAATGGATTGATTTCCAGTAAAAATGTAGAATACCTGCTGCCCAATAACCAGAGAATATCAGTTTTTTATGGTCTACCGAAGGTACACAAAGATATAGAACCCATACCAGGGAGACCAATAGTCGCAGGAATTGGAAACCTCACAGAACGAATCAGTGAGCTAATTGATCGCAATCTTAAACCAATTGTCACAAGCTTGCCATCATATATACAGGATACACGAGACGTTTTAAGACATCTAGACAACCTATATATCCCTACCACATCAATTCTGATAAGCATAGATGTTGAGCAACTCTATAGCTCAATTCCACATGAAGCGGGGCTATTAGCAGTCAAGCACTTCTTAGATAGGAGTAAGATTCCAGAACCCTGGAAAAAACTACTCATTACACTCCTTAGGTTTGTGCTCACGAGGAACTATTTCCTTTTTGATAGAGTCTGGTACAAACAAGTTAGAGGCACAGCCATGGGGACGGCATGTGCCCCCAATTATGCCAACCTATTCCTGGGTTACTGGGAAGAAATTGTAGTATTTTCTGACACCTACACTTACTATACTGACAAGATCTTGTCTTGGAATAGGTTCATAGATGACATCCTGGTTATCTGGGAAGGGAACCAGCAGGATTTTGAAGACTTCATCAAGAAATTGAATATAAATAATATGAACCTAAAATTCACAAGCAGTATCCACTCTAAATCAGTGGAATTTCTTGATCTACTCATAAATAAAGATGAAGAAGGGGCAATTAGCACACAAGTGCACCGTAAGAAGACAG